>CM053028.1:385707722-386007722 GCA_028564925.1 Lithobates sylvaticus
AATGTGTATGGTAATGAAAACATTACTTAATTATGTTGCAAAATGAATATGTGTGTAAACGGGTCGGTGAAGACCTGACTAAATTTGAGTGTGAACATTATGTGATTGGCAGTAGAAGTGAAAGAATTCTTAGATTTTAAATGGTGAAAAAAGTATACACACATATATATATATACACACACCTATGTTTAAGTGAAAGTGATGTATCATTTAAAATAAAAAAAATAGGAGTGAGAGCAAATAAAAAATATATATGTATATACTTATATACATGTGTATACATAAATACACAGTACATAAATACATAGATGCACATAAACGCATGAATGTGTGATCGTGTATTGTATTATATTCTATAAGTTATAACCCTTATTATGACCACGTCCGTGATCTGAATGCGGTGAAAAGTTGACGAGGTAAAGTAAAAAAAAAAAAGGGGGAACTAATGAAAACTATACAATATAGAGAATGCACACATTGCATGGTGTATGGTGTGGTGAATTGTATGAGCAATGTGGATGACTTGTGAGAAAAAGCTATATTCATGTAGCTGAATTAAAATAAATAAATAAATAAAATATCTCAAGTGACACTTTTGATCGCTACATTCGTGAAAACATTAACCCCTATGGCCTTAGAGTGCAAATTTTCCCAAGTCTGGAACACATCACTGAGGAAGGGAAAAAAGAATGGGAAGCCAATTTATTAAACTGCTCTCGAGTCATGATGGCAATACTCACGAGAGAATACACAAAGCAAATTGCACAACTAGATGTAGAAATTGCAAAGTTGGAAGTCCAATTGGCGAATTACAAGAATCATGCTGTTTATTTGAAACGACATACTAAATTAAAGGAACACCTGTCTGCATATAACAAAAACATATTGCAGAACAAGGAGGTTAAATTCTGGAGGGACAAGATGTCCTTGGCAGAAGGTAAAGCCTATAAATGGACTACAACTGTTGCAACACAAGGACACCCTCATGATCGCCCATATAATACGAAACATTATGATTAATCGCGCTCAACTTCCCCACATTCTACCTCTAATTCCCGAGGACGCGGTCACCAAAAGAGAAGCCAAAATAATCTAAGCTCTCTCGAGCAAGAGGTTAAAAAACGCACCATAGACACAGACCAGGATGAAATACAACAGGGAAATCTATATGAAAGTCCCTCAATGATAACACAAGGAGAAAAAGATCTCCAGGCTCCAAGAGGAGAATTTGACCTTCCCTCATTTGATGCGGCCCTTACCAGTCATCGTCCCCCCAAAGCTACCTCACAGTCGACTTTAAACTTTACCCGGGGAGTACACTCCCCACACAACAACAAATTGGGAAGAGGGATGGAACGTCAAGCGATACGGTACAACCCCTCAACGTAATCAATTTATCTTCTTTATCCATCACACAAGTAGAAATCGAACTTCTATCTAAAGGTCTTAGCTACTGTCCAGAGAAAAACTTTGATTCTTTTGAACTCATTACAGATTTGCATTTGTTTGCAAGAAAGCTCTTGCTAAAATGCCAATATGCACCACAATTGTCCAAAAACACCACTGACAACATTGATTGGTCTAGGTATTCCATGCGAGAATTTAAAGCTCTGCGAGATCTAACTCTCCTATATAATGAAAACAATACTATAGATTTGATTGATCAGTTGGACCTAGATGCTCTGCTTGCTGATGCTGCGAAATCTACTATCAATCCTTTATAGTCTTTCAAAAAGCATTCATCAAAATTTCCCCCACTTAATACCAATCCAAATGTTCAAGCATTTGTGAAACAAGTCAAAAATTGTGCGCTGACACAACTGCAATCTAAATCCACCCTTGTAGTCAAGCCATCAGATAAAGGTGGCAATGTGGTATTAATGGACAGCACGGGCTATAGATCCATGTGCCTTAATATACTAAATAATAGGGATTGGTATAGGATGACGCAGCAAAGGCAGATAGAGAGGTCCTACCTGACCTTTTATGACCTTATCGACAGGGTCTATAATCAAAATATAATTAACAAACAATTATATGATTACATCAGAATTAGACACCCCAAAGAGCCTACCTTCTATAGTACCCCCAAAGTGCATAAAAGTCTAAGTAACCCCACCGGACGCCCAATCGTGTCGGGCAATGGGGGGATTTCAGAAAACCTAAGCAGAGTTATTGATGCACATTTGCAACCTTTTGTTGTTGCACTGCCATCTTTTATAAAAGATACAATAAATTTTTTACAGATTATTAAACTTTAAATTTTCCTAAATCTGCACTTTTGGTAACTATAGACGTGGAGTCTTTGTATTGTTCCATTCCACACACTATGGGCCTTTTGTCTATTCAAAAGGTTCTTACTCAGAATTCTCAATGTGATACCAACCTTAATACATTCATTTTGGATGGACTGGATTATATTTTGAATAATAACTACTTTTTGTTCGACGGCTCCCACTACCTCCAGGTGCAGGGCGTAGCGATGGGGACATGTTGTGCCCCATCCTACACCAACCTGTACCTGGGGGAGTGGGAGAAGTCGCTCCCCAACGACAAGGGCCTCACCTTGTACCTGAGCCAGATCATTATCTGGCTCAGGTACTTCGACAACGTCTTTGTCGTTTGGGGAGGATCAGAGGCGGCCCTTATGGAGTTCTTTGCTTTATTGAATGTTAATTCATTCAATTTGAAATTTACCATTAATTACGACACAAAAAAGGTTACATTTCTAGATGTGCAAATTGAAATAGACCAACTAGGTAACCTTACTACCCTGTACAGAAAAAACACGGCGGGTAACACCGTACTACACGCGGACAGTTTCCATCCCCCTTCCCTCATCAAATCAATATCGTATGGACAATATCTCTGAGCAATAAATTGTTCTTCTGATTTATCTTTTAAAATAGAAGCGGGCAATCTCCAAAATCGCCTTTTGGATCGAGGCTACAGCCGTAACTGCCTACGGAAGGCCTACAATCAGACTTTTCAACAATCCAGGGATGAATTATTACATAAAACCAAACCTATCAAAGCAAACAAGGGAATGGAGACCCCCATGATCATGCGTTTCTCAGCACAATATAAAGAAATTACAAAAATTGTCAAGAGACACTGGCCTATTTTATGTGACGATGACCTGGTAAAACAATTTGTAACTCCTTTTCCTTCTATCACGTACAAACGTGCTACTTCCCTTCGGGACATACTAGTTAAAAGCGAGTATACAAAACCAAACAAAAAACATTGTACACAATTGGGTACCTTCCCTTGTGGTGGAGGTGCCCATTGCCCACTTATACGCAAACAAACTACATTTAAGTTACCAAATGGTCAAATGTTCTGACCTAAACATTTTGTAGATTGTCAAACGAGAGGTGTTGTATACCTAATGGTCTGTGAATGTGGTGCTTACTACATAGGAAAAACCAAACAGAGATTCTGGTGCAGAACCTCTAAACATGCTTACAGCATGCAAATAGGAAATATCTACCTTCCCCTTGGTCGACATGCTGTCACCCATCATAACTACTTGATGCCAAAAATTGCATTCGCCGCTCTCGATCGGGTACATATTCCTGATCAACGGGGCGACTGGAACAAGGTGTTGCTCCAAATTGAAATTTCTTAAGAATAACAACTCATTTTTTTGTTGAAAATGATGGACTTTTTAGGCGTACAATCTAAATTAATAACACAATTTATTAAAAACAAAAGTATACAATTACTCGATGCAAAAGACAAAAAATGAAATCTGCAAAGAATATAAAAGAACAGCAGCCTATCGCATTACGCTGCCACTGAGCGGGGGACGAAACTTTGAAACGGCCATCAGCAAGGCCATCAACAGTTTGCAGGAAAAAACTTTTTTTCCTCCCTTCCTGTGTTTTCCTCCTCTGTGGTCAAAGGGTTGGGTCTGAGCTCTGTCACAGCAACCCACTGTTCAACGGAACCTTGTGGACAAACTGCATATTATTGGTTACATGAAGTTACCCATCACTGGTATATACCCTAACTAGGGCAAGGAAAACTCTTTAAAATCCGCTTTTGATGACACTGTAAGGCAAAAAATCAATGTTCCCCGCTCTTATGAAATTTCTTTCCACCAGGGAATAAAACATAGAAAGCTCCTGAAGAAGCGTTACACAACGCGTAACATGTAGGGCAATGAAGCACAAGCTACTCATGACAACACTGCCTCCATATGGTTCATAATAATTGTTCAATATCACCTCTATATGTTAAATCTGAATATCAATATCCAGATCTGAGGGGTCATATGATCCATACTGCTTTCATATATAGCAAAGTTGTCTATTGGCTTGTAGTTTCTTTTATATTCTTTGCAGATTTCGTTTTTTGTCTTTTGCATCGAGTAATTGTATACTTTTTAATAAATTGTGTTATTAATTTAGATTGTACGCCTAAAAAGTCCATCATTTTCAACAAAAAAATGTTTTTGTTATTCTTAAGAAATTTCAAAATATCGGGACGTGGCACTTTCTACTCCTTACCGTATCCACAATACCATTCTGTGATGATACGTAATCTTTCAAATTGCTCCAAATTTAGCAAAAATGGATTTATACCCTTCAAGCTACTGTTTATCCTGGGCTGAATGAGTCAGTCTCATTCGTACCCTTCCTCAAGGGATATACCTCGGGCAAGACTAGTTAATGGGGATGGGAATAGACGACAGTGGATGAGACTATGGTTGAGTACAACATCTGAAAATCTAACAGTGTGGAAAATTGTGGTAGATTACTATATAGTACAATCATTGACAATCAGAATATTCTAAATGATAACGAACATATAAAATACTAACAATAATTTTGATAACCAGCTATGAGACACTACCACTGTCGTCCCTCCCTGTTCTCCATTCTTCTCTTGTCTGATGGGCATATATACATATACCTTGCTGTGATGATATAATATTTTGTTAATACCTCACTAACATTGGGGTATATATATGTAAACTAAAATAATTCTATCATTAATGACTTCAAATTATTTTTCTTTTCTATTATTGTTTTTGTTTCAAGAATTATTTTCCCTCCGTACCAATTCTTCAAGTCACAACAATTATTTTTTTTTATCATTTAAAATCATATGATGAAGATTTAAAAATTACTACATAGGAATTGTTTATTACTCTAAAATGTACTGACAAATGTTTCCTGCATTGTATTAATTTCATGTAGATATATTTTGGTAATCCCGTTTTATGTTCAGCAGATTGAAAATCAGGAGGAACTCCGAACAGCCGCACACCGGGAAAATTCAAATTCAAAAAGGTTTATTTAAAAGCCAGAATCACTTCAATCCAAAACTCGACAAGAAAGGGGGGTACAGAGCTGACGCGTTTCGCACTGTATTTCAGTGCTTACTCATAGTTCAGCTATGAGTAAGCACTGAAATACAGTGCGAAACGCGTCAGTTCTGTACCCCCCTTTCTTGTCGAGTTTTGGATTGAAGTGATTCTGGCTTTTAAATAAACCTTTTTGAATTTAAATGTTCCCGGTGTGCGGCTGTCTGGAGTTCTTCCTGATTTTCAATCTGCTGTGCTAGTAGCCAGCACCTGGGGCTCTCACACAGGAGCAGGAGCATTCGCTTAGAAGGAAAGTCCTAGAGCGGTGGTTATCTGTTTCTATCAACAAAAAAATCTCTGGACTCTACCCGTTTTATGTTCAGGTTGAACCTTGCTCCCCTGGTTTTCCGTGCGCATCGCCACTGAGGTGCCCCTACAGGTGCTGTGTATAATTACAGGCTTCCCGGCAAGGTAGGAGGAGGGAGAAATTTCTCAGTGTCTCCCTGCCATAGCTCCTGACAGACTTGTCATCACTGTCTATGGGAAGCATATACTCTTGCTGGCAGCGCCGAGTGCACAGTGCATGTGTGCGGATGGCGCTCTGTGGCCACGTGGGGTGCCCGTTTTGCGTATGCGCGGCGTGCGTGCGCGGCAGGCACGCTGGGGTCGTCGGGGCAACTTGTGCACGTTAGCGGTGTGATGCCGCGTTGCGACCCGCTCTGTGCGTGCGCATGCGCCGGCGGTGTTAGCCGCGACACATTCCATGGAGACGGCGGTTGATTCGGGGCACACAGTGCCTTCGGGGACGCCGAGCCAGTGGCCCAATGACGCAGCCACAAATGAGAGGGTGGACCCCTGAGTGAATTACAGCCACCTGGACCTCGTTAAACAATTAGTAAGTGGCAATATATACCATAGGCATTCCCTCAGGTATCAGATACTCTGATCCATGGGAAGCAAAACATTGCACCACCACCTCGGCAGGTATCTTAACTTTGGGATTGCTAAGTGGCTTTGTCATTTCCCTTCATTTCTCCCCCCTCTCTCCCCCATGATGGTTTGGGGGAGATGGTTGTGTGTGGGAGGGGCTAGTTTGGATTTGAACTGTACCCGACACTGATTACCAAACACTTCTCTGCAGCTTTCTGGTTAACCAATAGCTGGCGGATTAACACCGAATCTCCCCAATAGGCTTTATACCTATGTAACGGATGCCAACAGGTAACTTTGATTGAAAAAGTATAACAGTAATTGACATAATAACCAATATAATATTAATTACAAAACACAAACATTTATCAAAATACTATACACTATATTGATATGTAGGTTATTTCACCTAATATTTTAGTAACACCACATAGTTTTGCAATGTTATTAGTTTCATTACTGATCCCCTCCTTCACATTCAACTCTATTTTCAATTTTAATTTTCAATTTTATATTTATAATTTCATTTCACTTACCTTTCTATACTCATCACACTCACACAGTATTTTTTTATTTAATTTTAATTTTATTTGAATTAAGATTAATTATAATCACTTACTCTTATCATAAATTGTTAATTTATGTTTTATCACTACTAATTAACACTATATTGGTATTGCGATATGCATCACCATGTCAATATAATAAAGATTGCACCGCCCTGTGCGGTTTAATACCTTGAACATATAGAATATTGAATATTGTTGCTGGTTAAATATATTTACATTATCCTCATATAATCCGATTAGGATTCTATACCAATTTAAAATTAACCCCCTGGTACAAATACCTGTGAATATAATACCGTCATTATATGACTTACCGTCTACAATGCTAATACAATATAATCCCTATAAAAACTATAACAATACATTATGATTTTCATCCATAGGTGTGTCCACTTACAGGGTAAACATATTTCCCCCCTCCCGGCAGTGACAGGTGTCATACTAGTGCCACTGGTTGTAAGCCTGCAATTCCACGGCCCTGTAGAGGGGTTTCTCTCTCCTCCCTTTCCCCTTAACAAGTCTGTTGAGGGGAGTGAGGGGAGTCACTCTCTGTTGGCGATGTTTGCGGGTGGTCCCGAGGAGCAAGGAAACCTTGGTTTTTAATAAAAGTCTCTGGTTTGTGCCATACATTTAAAAGGAAGCAAAAAGGGGGGATGTATATCTCCATATACTGGGACTTTAAATGAAGCGCACAAGGAAGGGGGGGGTAGTGCGCTTCCATCCCTATAATAAATTCAAAGGACAAAACGAGTGTGGGACTTTAAATGAGGCAGGTTCAAAAGCAATGTAAGAGTAGAAATGTTATTAACAATTATACGAAAAATGTCAATGATCATTTGTATGTGACAGCTGAGTATTCAAATGCATGTACAAACATGACATATTAGTAAACATAATATAGAACTTAATTGTCATAGCAGGGAAAGAATGATACATAAATAAAATTCATACAGATTACATAGGAATAATACAGTGCTAATATACAATAAAATTCACAGAAGTGTAGTAAAATAGATGGAAATTATGAGGGGTTGCATCCTCAATAGCTCAACGCGTTTCGTCGGTGTGCCGACTCATCAGGAGGAAATATGTAATGTCTGTAAGTAATAAAGGGTGTATTAAATTAAGAAACCCATGGTATGAAAGGTACATTCAAAAGGAAGGGTAAATATGACATGTAACTAATCGCAAATTTAAGAGAATGAAATACCACAAATTGCATATCAATATATTAATATATTTACTTGTTTTTTCTTTCTGATATTCTAGAGAGATACTATTAAGTTGCCTCTATATTCCCACTTATCCCCCCTGAAGAAGACCAAGATCCTCTACAATGGTCGAAATGCATTGGTGCAGTGGGGTATACTTGTAGTAGATTAATTTAGTATGAAACGCAATTTTATTGTACTTACTCATATAATCCAATTATTGTATGGTATATTCCTGTACATGTGCTTTAGTCTAATTTTGAATGTATATAATCTGTAAACCAGAGCTCTAATTTTAATTATCATATGCTTGTCTTTACTTATTAAAATAAACGAATTTTTGACTAAATTTGTTATTGTTCTTCATCGATGCCTAAAAAACCCCTGGGAAAGATCACATATTGTCTCAGTGGGTTCTATCGAACACCTTCTCGGCATCCAACACAAGGAGCAGAGAAGACTTTTATTGCTTATTTGGCAGATGGATTATGTTGATCAGTCGCGGGTAGCATCAGTGGTTTGGCGCACCGTTAGTAAAGCCAGATTGATCTGGATGTATGAGAAGAGGTAGTATATCGATCAAACGATGGGCAATTAACTTGGTGTATATTTTTAGATTGTTGTTTAAGAGGGAGATGGGTCTAAAGTTCTGAGGCAATGTAGGGTCCATCCCTGGCTTGTGTAGGGTTATCAAAGCTCTAAGCATTTCTGGTGGAAAGAGCGAAGAGACAACCGCTGAGTTGTAAATTTTAATCATGTAGGGTGTTAACATAAATTTAAACATCTTATAGTGTGCCCTGTGAAGCCGTCAGGCCCAGGTGATTTATTATTTGGTAATGAATCTATAACCTGCTGGATTTCTAAAGGCGTAAATGGAGAGTTCAATAACAAAAGTTGTTCTTGAGACAGTTGTGGGAGTTTTACCTTCTTTAAAAAATATTTAATTACATCTTCAGCTGGTTGACTAGTATTTGAATCTTTATTTAGATTATACAATAAACTGTAACAAGTTTACTTGCTCACTAAAAGCATTGGCTATGACTTGAGGATGGTATATTTTTGCATTAGTAGAAACTTGATATCCAAAAAAGGGAATCTTGGTTTTCGGTCTTTGGCCATTCAGTTTATATGCTAACAATGTTCATGCCTTGTTGCCAAATGCATAGTAATTCATTTTTAATCTCCTAGTTGCCTTTTGGAAATAAGCTAATAGTAAGGTGCGCAAGCTATGTCATAAATTTAATTTTTTTTGGGAAAGGGTAGAGGACGGTTTGATTTTATTTTGGACATCCAAAGTGTTGATCTCCTCAATGATGTCACTAATATGTTTCTGTTACCCTTGCACCTAGTTTAATAAAGAAGTCCCTTATGAATGCTTTATGGACGTTCCAAAGTGTGAAAGGAACGTCCACAGAGGTATCATTGGTCTTATAAAACTCAAGACAGTTTCTTTCCAGTTCAGTCTTAGTGTCTGCTTATTGAGGCAGGCTGGAGTTAGCTCTCTAGATTGGAGTAGTTTGAAATTATAAAGAGTCCTGGATTGTCAGTAGGACTGAAGTGTGGTTGGACCACGTAATAGTATTGCTATTGTAGATGATAACTTTCTCCAAAAGCAATTTATTTAGTAAGAATAAATCGATGCAGGTATATGAGCGATGTGGATTTGAGAAAAAAGTTAAGTCTTTCTCACTAGCGTGGAAGCAACGTCATGCACCATAAAGATCATGTGATTGAATGGACCATTGAAGAGATGGGGTGTGCCCTTCCTCTAGAGGATGTGGAGTTCAAAGTTGGATCTGGGATGATATTAAAGTCACCACACAAGAGTAATCCACCTTGCTGGTGTTTGTGTATGGTAGGTAATAGTTTGGTAAAGAAATGTATTTGATGTGCAATAGGAGCATAGGCATTTACTAATGTAAGTGTCATAGAGTTGATGTCACAAATAATTATCAAATATCTGCCCTGGGGATCCTTTATTTCCTTATGTAGAGTAAAGTTTACAGTGTCTTAAAAGGCCATCAATACGCCCCTCCTTTTTGTGTCCGCATTTGCAGAAAAGACATAAAGAAAATTCCTATGGGCACATTTAGGAGGCGCACTGTCACAGAAGTGTGTGTCCTGTACACACAGAACGTCACATTTAAAGCGCAGGGCTTCTTGCCAGAGGTATTTACATTTGATGGGATGATTGAGCCTATTTGAGTTAATAGACAGAAATGTCAATCCCATAGCTTATTTATGAGCAGCTGTGGTGTGAAGTAATAAGTTACATTTACTCACTGTGGAAGGTGGGTGACCTTTAGAGGATGAATCCAGAAAAGACCAGACCTCAGAAGTTGTCAACTCAGATGATTACGAGAAAGATTGCGAGGAGATATATTGCTTCCATGAAGAATGACCCTGTTCAGAAGAAGTGAAACATTGACATGTTGAACAAACTAAA
The DNA here is from genome assembly GCA_028564925.1 of Lithobates sylvaticus. Classification (NCBI taxonomy): domain Eukaryota; kingdom Metazoa; phylum Chordata; class Amphibia; order Anura; family Ranidae; genus Lithobates; species Lithobates sylvaticus. The sequence continues at coordinate 385,718,193 of CM053028.1, forward strand.
TATTTGATTAGCATTTCCATCAATTGACAACCAAAAAAGAAAAACACATATAGGAACTGTATGCAGAATTTGCTGCTCAAGTTGAATGGTGTATATCGAACTAAAGTTCATCCTCTGCTGTGCAGGGGATTTTGGATAAACATTTCTAACACCTTACCAAGTTAAATTATGATTCAGAGAGTTTTTATTTGTCACCATTTTCCACCTTGGATCCACATGGCTAGGGTTTTTAGGTGAGGAAGAAGGGGCAGATGATTCAGGAATTATCTGTCAAGATTTCAGCAAAGATAAGCCTTTTTCCAAAGAGTCTATGACATGAGTGGAGCCGTCTTTCGTGACAGTAACTTTCATGGAATAACCCCACCTGTAACTGATGTCATGATTTCTTAGGACTTTTGTGATAGTGTTGAGATTTCTCCTTTTCTGCAGGGTATACTAGAATAGGTCAACATAGAATTGGATAGACATGTGCAAAAGGAAAAAATTCGTTTCGTTTCGTTTCGTTTTAATTCGTTAATTAATTAATTTCGTTTAGTTAGATTCGTTAAATTTGTTAAATTCGTTTTCGGATTTCGTTTAGTTTTCGACCGATTTTCGAATTCGAAAATATTTTGCGACCCGACTTTGGGTCCACGTATCTCGGGGTTACTTGGTGATAGAAACACCAAATTTGGAGAGGTTGTAGTGCTAGTTCTACCGTGTTTGCATACCAAATTTGGGGTTTCTAGCTACAAGTGGCCCCGAGATATGTGGCCCCAAAGTCGGGTCGAAAAATGTCATTCTCTGCTGCAGAAAAGTGCTTGACATTTTGCGACCCGACTTTGGGGCCACGTATCTCGGGGCCACTTATAGCTAGAAACCCCAAATTTGGTATGCAAACACAGTAGAACTAGCACTACAAACTCTCCAAATTTGGTGTTTCTATCACCAAGTAGCCCCGAGATACGTGGACCCAAAATCGGGTCACAAAATATTTTCGAATTCGGTTGAAATCATTTCAAATGCAGTTGAAAAAATGTCAAATGCAGTTGAAATCATTTCAAATCATGTTGATAATATTTCAAGCGGATTCGAAAATATTTTGCGACCCGACTTTGAAAAAAAAAAATGAAATTGATTCTAACAGTCTGCAGAAGATCTGCAAAAAAAAAGTGAAATGGCTGTTAATAGTCTACAGGAGATCTGCTATTAAATTATATTTTTTTTTTATTCTGTTCTAATCTTTTCTATTTGAATTATACATTTTGGAAGATGGTTATTTACTTATATACATCTGTCACATAAAAAAAAGGATGTGAAATGGCTGTCACGGATGTCGATCGCAAGGCAAGTACATATGCTGTATCTCACTGTCCACTTGGCACAACACCTGCCACAAGCGCCAAGACACCTGCCATGAGTGCCACGTGACCGACCACAAGTGCCACGTGACCAAGTTGTGGATTGTCCACTTGCCATGTCACCTGCCACAAGTTATGGGGTTCCTAGCACCAAGTGACCCCCAGATATGGGGGATATGTCAAGTACTTTTCTACAGCAAAGAATTACATTTTGTGACCCAACTTTGGGGCCACGTATCTCGGGGCCACTTATAGCTAGAAACCCCAAATTTAATATGCAAACACAGTAGAACTAGCACTACAATCTCTCCAAATTTGGTTTCTATCACCAAGTAACCCCGAGATACGTGGACCCAAAGTCGGGTCGCAAAATATTTTCGAATTCGGTTGAAATAATTTCAAATGCAGTTGAAAAAATTTCAAATGCAGTTGAAAAAATTTCAAATGCAGTTGAAAAAATTTCAAATGCAGTTGAAAAAATTTCAAATGCAGTTGAAAAAATTTCAAATGCAGTTGAAAAAATTTCAAATGCAGTTGAAAAAATTTCAAATGCAGTTGAAATCATTTCAAATCATGTTGATACTATTTCAAGCAGATTTGAAAATATTTTGCAACCCGCCTTTGAAAAAAAAATATGAAATTGATTCTAACAGTCTGCAGAAGATCTGCAAAAAAAAAGAAGTGAAATGGCTGTTAATAGTCTACAGGAGATCTGCTATTAAATTATATATTTTTTTTATTCTGTTCTATACTTTTCTATTTGAATTATACATTTTGGAAGATGGTTATTTACGTGGCCCCAAAGTAGGGTCACAAAATGTAATTCTCTGCGGTAGAAAAGTACTTGACATATGCCCCATATCTGGGGGTCACTTGGTGCTAAGAACCCCATAACTTGTGGCAGGTGACATGGCAAGTGGACAATCCAAAACTTGGTCACGTGGCAGGTCACGTGGCACTTGTGGTCGGTCACGTGGCACTCATGGCAGGTGTCTTGGCACTTGTGGCAGGTGTTGTGCCAAGTGGACAATGACATACAGCATATGTACTTGCCTTGCGATCGACATCCGTGACAGCCATTTCACATCTTTTTTTTTTATGTGACAGATGTATGTAAGTAAATAACCATCTTCCAAAATTTATAATTCAAATAGAAAAGATTAGAACAGAATAGAAAAAAAATATATAATTTAATAGCAGATCTCCTGTAGACTATTAACAGCCATTTCACTTCTTTTTTTGCTGATCTTCTGCAGACTGTTAGAATCAATTTCATTTTTTTTTTCAAAGTCGGGTCCCAAAATATTTTCGAATCCGCTTGAAATGTTTTCAACTGCATTTGAAATTTTTTCAACTGCATTTGAAATTATTTCAACCGAATTCGAAAATATTTTGCGACCCGACTTTGGGTCCACGTATCTCAGGGTTACTTGGTGATAGAAACCCCCAAATTTGGAGAGGTTGTAGTGCTAAGTCTACCGTGTTTGCATACCAAATTTGGGGTTTCTAGCTATAAGTGGCCCCGAGATAGTTGGACCCAAAGTGGGGTCACAAAATATTTTCGAATCCGGTTGAAATAGTTTTGAATGCGGTTGAAATAATTTCAAATCATGTTGAAATAATTTCAGGTAGAAACATTTCAACCGAATTCGAAAATATTTTGCGACCCAAATTTGGGTCCACGTATCTCGGGGTTACTTGGTGATAGATACCCCAAATTTGGAGAGGTTGTAGTGCTAGTTCTACTGTGTTTGCATACCAAATTGGGGGTTTCTAGCTACAAGTGGCCCCGAGATATGTGGCCCCAAAGTCGGGTCGAAAAATGTCATTCTCTGCTGCAGAAAAGTGCTTGACATTTTGTGACCCGACTTTGGGGCCACTTATCTCGGGGCCACTTATAGCTAGAAACCCGAAATTTGGTATGCAAACACAGGAGAACTAGCACTATAAACTCTCCAAATTTGGTGTTTCTATCACCAAGTAGCCCCGAGATACGTGGACCCAAAATCGGGTCACAAAATATTTTCGAATTCGGTTGAAATCATTTCAAATCATGTTGATAATATTTCAAGCGGATTCGAAAATATTTTGCGACCCGACTTTGAAAAAAAAAAATGAAATTGATTCTAACAGTCTGCAGAAGATCTGCAAAAAAAAGTGAAATGGCTGTTAATAGTCTACAGGAGATCTGCTATTAAATTATATATTTTTTTTTTTTCTGTTCTAATCTTTTCTATTTGAATTATACATTTTGGAAGATGGTTATTTACTTATATACATCTGTCACATAAAAAAAAAGGATGTGAAATGGCTGTCACGGATGTCGATCGCAAGGCAAGTACATATGCTGTATCTCACTGTCCACTTGGCACAACACCTGCCACAAGCGCCAAGACACCTGCCATGAGTGCCACGTGACCGACCACAAGTGCCACGTGACCAAGTTGTGGATTGTCCACTTGCCATGTCACCTGCCACAAGTTATGGGGTTCCTAGCACCAAGTGACCCCCAGATATGGGGGATATGTCAAGTACTTTTCTACAGCAAAGAATTACATTTTGTGACCCAACTTTGGGGCCACGTATCTCGGGGCCACTTATAGCTAGAAACCCCAAATTTAATATGCAAACACAGTAGAACTAGCACTACAACCTCTCCAAATTTGGTTTCTATCACCAAGTAACCCCGAGATACGTGGACCCAAAGTCGGGTCGCAAAATATTTTCGCATTGGGTTGAAATAATTTCAAATGCAGTTGAAAAAATTTCAAATGCAGTTGAAAAAATTTCAAATGCAGTTGAAAAAATTTCAAATGCAGTTGAAAAAATTTCAAATGCAGTTGAAAAAATTTCAAATGCAGTTGAAAAAATTTCAAATGCAGTTGAAAAAATTTCAAATGCAGTTAAAAATCATTTCAAATCATGTTGATACTATTTCAAGCTGATTTGAAAATATTTTGCAACCCGCCTTTGAAAAAAAAAATATGAAATTGATTCTAACAGTCTGCAGAAGATCTACAAAAAAAAAAAGAAGTGAAATGGCTGTTAATAGTCTACAGGAGATCTGCTATTAAATTATATATTTTTTTTATTCTGTTCTATACTTTTCTATTTGAATTATACATTTTGGAAGATGGTTATTTACTTATATACATCTGTCACATACGTGGCCCCAAAGTAGGGTCACAAAATGTAATTCTCTGCTGTAGAAAAGTACTTGACATATGCCCCATATCTGGGGGTCACTTGGTGCTAAGAACCCCATAACTTGTGGCAGGTGACATGGCAAGTGGACAATCCAAAACTTGGTCACGTGGCAGGTCACGTGGCACTTGTGGTCGGTCACGTGGCACTCATGGCAGGTGTCTTGGCACTTGTGGCAGGTGTTGTGGCAAGTGGACAATGACATACAGCATATGTACTTGCCTTGCGATCGACATCCGTGACAGCCATTTCACATCTTTTTTTTTTATGTGACAGATGTATGTAAGTAAATAACCATCTTCCAAAATTTATAATTCAAATAGAAAAGATTAGAACAGAATAGAAAAAATATATATAATTTAATAGCAGATCTCCTGTAGACTATTAACAGCCATTTCACTTCTTTTTTTTTTTTTTTTTTTGCAGATCTTCTGCAGACTGTTAGAATCAATTTCATTTTTTTTTTTCAAAGTCGGGTCCCAAAATATTTTCGAATCCGCTTGAAATGTTTTCAACTGCATTTGAAATTTTTTCAACTGCATTTGAAATTATTTCAACCGAATTCGAAAATATTTTGCGACCCGACTTTGGGTCCACGTATCTCAGGGTTACTTGGTGATAGAAACCCCAAATTTGGAGAGGTTGTAGTGCTAAGTCTACTGTGTTTGCATACCAAATTTGGGGTTTCTAGCTATAAGTGGCCCCAAGATAGTTGGACCCAAAATGGGGTCACAAAATATTTTCGAATCCGGTTGAAATAGTTTTGAATGCGGTTGAAATAGTTTTGAATCATGTTGAAAGAATTTCAGGTAGAAACATTTCAACCGAATTTGAAAATATTTTGCGACCCAAATTTGGGTCCACGTATCTCGGGGTTACTTGGTGATAGAAACCCCAAATTTGGAGAGGTTGTAGTGCTAAGTCTACTGTGTTTGCATACCAAATTAGCTATAATTGGCCCCGAGATACGTGGCCCCAAAGTCGGGTCACAAAATGTAATTCTCTCCTGTAGAAAAGTACTTGACATATCCCCCATATCTGGGGGTCACTTGGTGCTAGGAACCCCATAACTTGTGGCAGGTGACATGGCAAGTGGACAATCCACAACTTGGTCACGTGGCACTTGTGGTCGGTCACGTGGCACTCGTGGCCGGTCATGTGGCAATCGTGGCAGGTGTCTTGGCACTTGTGGCAGGTGTTGTGGCAAGTGGACAATGACATACAGCATATGTACTTGCCTTGCGATCGACATCCGTGACAGCCATTTCACATCCTTTTTTTTATGTGACAGATGTATATAAGTAAATAACCATCTTCCAAAATTTATAATTCAAATAGAAAAGATTAGAACAGAATAGAAAAAAATATATAATTTAATAGCAGATCTCCTGTAGACTATTAACAGCCATTTCACTTCTTTTTTTTTTTGCAGATCTTCTGCAGACTGTTAGAATCAATTTCATATTTTTTTTTCAAAGTCGGGTCCCAAAATATTTTCAAATCCGCTTGAAATATTATCAACATGATTTGAAATGTTTTCAACATGATTTGAAATTTTTTCAACTGCATTTGAAATTTTTTCAACTGCATTTGAAATTTTTTCAACTGCATTTGAAATTTTTTCAACTGCATTTGAAATTTTTTCAACTGCATTTGAAATTTTTTCAACTGCATTTGAAATTTTTTCAACCGAATTCGAAAATATTTTGCGACCCGACTTTGGGTCCACGTATCTCGGGGTTACTTGGTGATAGAAACCCCAAATTTTGAGAGGTTGTAGTGCTAGTTTTACTGTATTTGCATATTTGGTATACAAACACAGAAGAACTAGCACTATAACATATCCAAATTTGGGGTTTCTATCGCTAAGTGACCCTGAGATATTTCGAATTTCGTCCGCGATTTTTCGATTCGAAAAAAATTCGGATTCGGTTAAATTCGTTAGTATTGTAATTCGGTAATTCGGATGCATCCGAATGTCCGAATAATGAAAAATTCGTCCGAATTTCGATTCGGAACATAACAAAATGCACATGTCTAGAATTGGAGCATTGAGTATTGAGAGGGAATGTGGGTAGCTTTTAGGTAGGGTAGCTTTTAGACAATCCCTGAAAACCCTTCTCTTCAGAGAAGCCTACTCTACCCACACCTATCAACTGTATTTTCATTTTCTCCATCAGCTCACCCACCCACCCACAGTTATTACCTTTTGTTTCCACTTGACCCTCCCTTCTAAATTGTAAGCTCTAACAAGCAGGGAACTCTGATCCCTCCTGTATTGATTTGTATTGTAAGTGTACTGTCTGCCCTCATGTTGTAAAGCGCTGTGCGAACTGTTGGCGCTATATAAATCCTGTATAATAATAATAATTATAATAATAAAAAATAATATGTGACCTTTCTTGCACCTTGTAGACATAAGCTTTTCCTTAATATGGAAAAAATGCAGGTGTAAGATTACATCTCTAGGAAATTGTCTGGTAGACGGGGGAGGTTTTAAAAGGTGATGTACTCTGTCCACTGTAACATCCAAGTCAGATGCCTCAGGGAGAATAGCTTTAAACATGGTGGTAACAAAAGAGCACAGATCTGCCTGTGCTACTTATTCAGGGATCCCCCTTATTTTCAGATTATTCCTTTTGGATCTGTCCTCAATGTCTACTTTTTTAGCTTTGACCCACTCCATCACCTCATCATTCCCTTCTGAGGTATCCACTAGGTCATTAAAGCGGTTGTATAGTCCAAAAAATGACTTTTACCTACAGGTAAGCCTATAATGAGGCTTACCTGTAGATACAAAAAATATCTCCTAAACCTGTATGGTTTAGGAGATATTCCCCGTGCAATGCGCCGCTGACTGCATCGGCGCATGCACACGGGGGATTCTCGGTTGAAAGGCCGTCAGATTCCGAACCTGCTGGGAAAATTTATTTCAGCGGGTATACAACCGCTTTAATGGTGGTGACAAACTCCCTCATCTTGTTTTCTATATGATCAACCCTAGCTTCAATAGTTTTTAACTTTTTGTTAAATTTGTGCATACAGACATCAGATCTGCCTGGACATTAACTGCCTGGACAAAGTGACATTAACATATATTTCATGACTGTGTCTAAAACAATGGAGTCAGGCAGCTCCTTGTGTCCTCCCCTGAATCTGCAGTGTAGCTCACCTCATGGTCTTTGTTCTGCGTGTCCATCTTGAATCTGGACTTTTCAGGGCTTCCAGACATTGAGGTAGAGGTACCTGATTGAGAATTGTGTGGTGAGCCGCTGGAGGAAGCATGCACTCCCTGCAGAGAGGCTCGTTGTGCCGTTCTTGGAGCTGGGGTGGAAGGCCCGTATGCGCTATCTTGCTTGCTGCCACTTTGTTGCTGAGGGAAGAAAGCTGTTAGTTTTTGAGGCTTCCTCTCCTCCTTATGCTTCCTCCTCATGGTTGCTGGTGTCTGGGGTGTGATCAACGGATGTGGGGTGACAAAATGTGGGTCCTGGAAGTCCATTCTGGGCCGATCTGTCCCCTGTACAGCTGAAGCTTCTCCTTAAAGCTGCCATCCTGGACCACGGCTAGCTCCGCCCCCTGGATACATCCATCTGATCGTACTAACCTTACCGTCCCTGTCACTACACTTTTTTTTACTATTTGGGATAGGTTCAAGACAACATATGGTCTCCAATGACTGCATGTATGCCTCCTTTCATGTCATAGAAATCTTTCTTTTTACCCATCTTGGAGCTCCCCTGCCTCCTTTTAGGCATGGACTGCAACTAACCTATTGTGGTAGCTAGTGACCACTACATTGATCAAATTGTTCTGTGAGAACCATGGGCTCCTGTGCTCCAAACTGTTCCAATATTTTCAGGTTATGGTGTACAGCAGCATGGTCTGAAATATGGACTGTGATCAAATCTTCCTCACAAAATGTTGTGGCTATGGAAATTGACTATAAACTCCTTGCCCGCTGGTACTGGGCCCCAGCCAGGGTTGTATAGTATGTGCCCCCAGTGGGCTCTGAGGAAGAAGGTATTCCTTCAAAACGCATCAGCCGGCAGTGGCCCTCAAGTCTTCTCTATTATTATCTGGAGACTGTTGTCATCAGACCGATCGCCAACATTTAAAGGCTTTTATATTGCGGTTTTCCCTCACAGGTTTGTGAGTAGTTTTTAATTTATTCTTTTAATAAAATATATCTAAGGATAATGCACAAGGCTGGTGCGCCCTCTTTTTTCTATTTTCCCCTAGGCAGATTCCCCTTTTGCCCCGCAATAAATATGGCTCTGGATAAGGTGTGTATGTGTTAGTAACAAGTAGCTCTGATTAAGGCCATGCTTATTATGCCAGATTTTATTTCCATGTAAAAATAAAGGACTTGTATTTGGAAGATCCTGCCTTGTTGATGGCTTTTTTCAGGTTATGGACACAGAATGGTTGCAGAGACATAAGTCTGGTCACAGGCTTCCCTCATTCTTAGAATCAGGTGTGGAGGTAGAGCACAGCCTTTTTTGTATGACGTCTTGCAGGGATTTCATTTTATGCCACAATCTGCTAAGAGCACAGCTATTCTTTGGAGATTTCTGGTGTCATCAATTTGCTCAGGTTGTTTTTAGGGATTAGCCAGCCTGCCCTGAGATTTGATCAAGCAGGGTTTGAAAAATGTAAAAGAATTTTGAATGCCAAACCCAAACCCCCTTTAAATCAATAGTAGCAAAATCTGTCAAATTACTAAAATGATTACTACTAGGCAAAGTGTTGTTAACAAGGCTTTTTTTAACGGGAACGTGGGGGAAAGCAGTTTTGGCACCTCCAACACTGATGTCTGTAATTGCAAGGGGTGCTGGGTTGTGCTAAAGTGTCTACTGATGATGTCTTCTGGGGGGAGCTATTGTTACTGGAGTGGATATATTTTTGCGGTGGGGGTTATTGTTGCTGGGAAGGTCTATTGTTGCTGCTGGGGGACCTAGTCTCTTTGGAAGGGATCTATTTTTGCAGGGGGGTCTATTGTTGCTGGGGGCAAACTATTCTCTGGAGTTGGTCTTATGTTTCTGGGGGGATGTACTGTTGAGGGAGCAGTCTATTGTAGCTGGCTGCTGGAGGGTCTATTGATGCTGTCTTTGGGGGAATATGTTGTTCTGCCGTGGGTCCATTGTTGCTGGGGAGGGGGGTATTTTGTTGCAGGTGGCCCATTGTTGCTGGGGGTCTATTGTTGTTGGCTGCAGGAGGTTTTGTTTACTGCTTTTCTTGTTATTATTAACAAATTCCATAAAAATGATTTAGTACCACAAATGTTACTTGGTTTTGTGTTCCCTAAAATTGGCAGTACTGGGGGGGGGGTGGGTAAGGGGTGAAACCAGGGAACGGTGCTCGGAGGTAGGTGGATAGGTAGGGGTAACTCCGAAAGGGGGAGTTCCTGTACTTATTCTCTGAGAAAAAAGTCCTAATCCGTGTTGTTAACAAATAGCATGATGGTTAGGCCCTGACCTGGAGAACATGTACTAATACATAAAAATTAAAAAAAAAAAAAATCTGCTAGAAGCAGTAATTTTTTTAAAGCACTGCCATTTACAAAGAAAAAAGGTTTTAGACTGCTGGGAAATTACACTTTCCACATGGCTTTTTTTTTAAAGGCACAGAGACCCAAATGGGAACCTTTGAAAACATTTGTTTGTCATTTAAATAAAAAAAAAAAAGAAATTAGCTAGCAAAGAAATGTCATTTGTTGCATTTATAAACGGTATCATATTTTGTCTTTGTTAATGACACTTTTGCTGTAGCACATCCTACAGCAAACATTTGAGTAGATGCATAACAGACATTATGGATTTTAATGGGGTACTCTATGCAAAACATTTTGTAATGTCCTCCCTGCTCCCCATATGAATGGGGGGAGAACCCTAAAAAAAACACAAACACAGATTTTGCAAAGTCTGTTAATTTTAAAAAACAAAAAGAAGGGTCACAATGTACATAAATTGCCATAGTCACATTGTCCAGTAATGAAGAGCCACGTCAGTCACAATGGCCACATAACCATATTTGGCCAATAATGTCACACATCCAATTGATGACCCAGTGATGGTCATATCCATATATGGTTAAATATGTCAGCTGGGAGAGCCTGCCCCTTGTATATAACAGCTGTCATCGGCGTGCAGTTTCATTTAGTGGAAGGCAAGTCTAGGCATGTCTAAGGGGATGGCATTTTTTCTTCTTTTGGCTGGTGAATCGACATTTGGCATCCCGACTGACAGACAATTTTACACATTCTTCCTGGCATAAGCTGACAATGCTGCTCCCTTATATAGGCATACAGTTAGTGAGCATTGTAACCCTAGGGCAGGAAGTATTTTATTTGCATAATCAGATAATTCACATGTACAAAGCAATACAAAGAGCACAGGATATTTTTTCATACAAGAACATGGTACAGCAGGCACATGAATGAATATGTAATGTTGGGGTAACAAATACTTTAACTGCCTTGTGACCGCCAGCTGTCAATTGACGGCCAGGCAGCGCAGCTTGCGTGGCAGGAGGGCGTCATATGACGTCCTCCCCTTGGCAGCCCTTAAGGGAGCGCGCGCGCGCGTCGTCTTACTGGGCACCCGATGCGCGATGTCTGCCAGGCACCCGCGATTACCCGGTAACACAGCAGGACCGTGGATCTGTGTGTGTAAACACACAGATCCACGGTCCTGTCAGAGGAGAGGAGACCGATGGTGTGTTCTCAGTATCCCCTTGTGAATCCCCTCCCCCTACAGTTAGAATCACTAACCCCTTCAGTGCCCCCTAGTGTTAACCCCTTCCCTGCCAGTCACATTTATAAAGTAATCAATGCAGTTTTATAACGCCGATCGCTGTATAAATGTGAATGGTCCCAAAAATGTTTCAAAAGTGTCCGATATGTCCGCTGCAATATCGCAGTCACGATAAAAATCGCAGATCACCGACATTGCTAGTTAAAAAAAAATTATAATAATAAAAATGCTATAAATCTATCCTCTATTTTGTAGGCAATTCTTTTTACCAAAAATATGTAGAAAAATACGTATCGGCCTAAACTGAGGAAAAAATATGTTTTTTTATGTTTTTTGGGGATATTTAGTATAGCAAAAAGTAAAAAATATTGTTTATTTTTTTTAAACTTGTCCCTCTTCTTTTGTTTATAGCGCAAAAAATAAAAACCGCAGAGGTGATCAAATACCACCAAAAGAAAGCTCTATTTGTGGGGACAAAATGATAACAATTTAATCTGGGTACAGTGTTGTATGACTACAAAATTGTCATTCAAAATGTGACAGTGCTGAAATCTGAAAAATGGCTTGGTCAGGAAGGGGTGAAATGCACTGTATTGAGATGGTTAAGGACTGGGAAGCTGTCATGTATTACATTTTGTTATTTTTACTATTTTATTTTGTAAAACACATTTAAAAATACAGTTGCTTATATCTGTCCTTTTTAGAAATCACTAAATACAAATTCAGCCCAATGACATCCAGTCTAATTTATCCTCTGTTCATAATTGTATTTTATGCAGTAGGTTGATTAGCATCATGTTCACCATGCAAACATTGATCAATACAGCTCCCATATCAGTGAAGGTGCTGACATTTCAATCTTTTGTGTAACATGCATTCTGTAAGCATAAAATATCTGAGTAATGAATGTATTTGGATTGTGTCATTTTTTTATCATTTTATCAGTTAAATATAAACTAGACATTTGTCTTTTGTTTGGAAAGATAATGTTAGAAGAAACATTTTTTTCTATTCATCAAATGAAAAGAAAAAATATAACTTGCTCTTATTGCATATTCAACTGAAAACAAACCACATTTATATAAAGGAAAACAACTAAAATGCTATTGTTCACTACAACAAACCATGCAATCTGTCATTATCTAATCTAACGTACTCAAAAAAAAGAAAGCAAGAAAAGAAAACTGGAATCTTATTAACTGCTATACCTTATGGCTGCCATTGGTCCCTGTTTTTCTGGTACATTCCCCATTGAGAGGAGTCTCAAGGAAACTCCAAATCTCCAAATTTGTCCCTGGGAGCCAGGTAGTGTAAAATTTGCAGTATGCAACCTCCAGCCTGTCACACTGTTCAAGTTAGGCCCCATGCACACGAGACGCCGGTGCAAACTCTGCTGAACGCATGTTTTTAAAAGCTGAGACCGGCGTTTAGAAACGCCAGTTTTGCTGTGTTTGCGTCTAGAAGCGTTTTTTAAGATAACCTCATAAGACCCTCCCCTAGGTCTTTAAACAGTACTATTTAACAATTTCAGACATTTTGTGAGACCAGAGTGAGTAGCAGCAGTGTACTTGTATTTAGCATGTCACTTGCCACGTCACCTGCCACAAGTTGGGGATTGTCCACTTGCCACATCACCTGCCACAAGTTGCGGGTTGTCATTTGCCATGTCACCTGCCACAAGTTGCGGATTGTCATTTGCCATGTCACCTGCCACAAGTTGTGGGTTGTCCACTTGCCATTTCACTTGCCACAAGTTGTGGATTGTCCACTTGCCACGTCACTTGCCATGTCACCTGCCACAAGCTGTGGATTGTCCACTTGTCATGTCACTTGCCACGTCACTTGCCACATCACCTGCCTCAAGTTGTGGATTGTCCATTTGCCACGTCACTTTCCGCGTCACTTTCCACGTCACCTGCCACAAGTTGAGGATTTCCACTTGCCACGTCACTTGCCATGTCACCTGCCACAAGTTGTGGATTGTCCACCTGTCACGTCACTTGCCACATCACCTGCCACGTCACCTGCCACAAGTTGTGGATTGTCCACTTGCCACGTCACTTGCCACGTCACCTGCCACATCACCTGCCACAAGTTGTGGATTTTCCACTTGCCACGTCACCTGCCACAAGTTGTGGATTGTCCACCTGCCACATCACTTGCCATGTCACATGCCACGTCACCTGCCACGTCACCTTCAACAAGTTGTGGATTGTCCACCTGCCACATCACTTGCCATGTCACATGCCACGTCACCTGCCACGTCACCTTCAACAAGTTGTGGATTGTCCACCTGCCACATCACTTGCCACGTCACCTGCCACATCACCTGCCACAAGTAGTATGCAGCTGGGTGCTAGACATGGGAGGAGCTGAAGTGGACCTGTCATGAAGGCGTGCACCTTGCTGGGGACCGATTGCAGATGTGTGGACATGTCAAACTCTTTGGTGTTTTTGAGCTGAGCTCGGTCACATACTGGCTGCTAGGAGCATTCAAGCTCATGTGTACATGTATGTACAGTAAAGATGACTGTGCCTGCCAAGGTTTGTTACGCCATCTATTTTCTTCAGAAGGAGGGCCGCACGCTTGCTCCTCCCGCTCACCAGACAGCATGAGGAGGTGTCCGCTCGCCCCACTCATTCCTCCCGGTGCTCACGCTAGGCATCAGAGAGTAGGGATGAGCCGAACACCCCCGGGTTCGGTTCGCACCAGAACTTTTGAAGACCATAGGGAGGGGTTATCAACCCTGTAACATTTGCTGTCTTTACACATCTGTTCAGAACATGTCACCACTCACTTTCCGTCCAAATGACAAATGTTTTTGGGAAAGTGGGTTTTTAATTGAAAAAAGGATTGGTGATAAAGTATCAGTAGAGAGGAGATACCTTTTTCCCAAATTAAATCTAACAGGAAAGAATTTCCCTTCCTAGGGGTAGATTTCCTCTCACTTCCTGGTTTATCTTTCCATTTGCAAGTAGGAGTCGTTTTTAAGTTGGATGTTTGAAAGTAGGGGCCTGGCGTCTATACTCTGCAGAAATGTGCCTCATTAGATGTTGGTGTAGAAACAAGGATTGGTGATAAAGCATCAGTAGATGGGCCCTGCTGTGAGTTAATCTAACAAGATTTGTAATTTCCTGCACCTGTTGAACAGGGCAGAAAAAGTGGGGGTGGTTTGTGGTGGTGTTGGTGGACGGTTTTACCACAAGACTGTAAGCTCTCACAGTTACTCTTGGTGGGCGCAGGAATGGGCCCTGCTGTGAGTTATTAGATCAAGATTTGTAATTGCAAGCACCTGTTGAACAGGGCAGAAAAATTGGGGGTTTGGCGGTGGTGGTGGACGGTGTTGCCACAAGACTGTAGGCTCTCATAGTTACTCTTGGTGGGCGCAGGAATGGGCCCTGCTGTGAGTTATTAGATAAAGATTTGTAATTGCAAGCACCTGATGAACAGGGAATAAAAATTGGGGGTTTGGCGGTGGTGGTGGACGGTTTTGCCACAAGACTGTAGGCTCTCATAGTTACTCTTGGTGGGCGCAGGAATGGGCCCTGCTGTGAGTTATTAGATCAAGATTTGTAATTGCAAGCACCTGATGAACAGGGCAGAAAAATTGGGCCTTTGGCGGTGGTGGTGGACGGTGTTGCCACAAGACTGTAGGCCCTCATAGTTACTCTTGGTGGGCGCAGGAATGGGCCCTGCTGTGAGTTATTAGATCAAGATTTGTAATTGCAAGCACCTGATGAACAGGGCAGAAAAATTGGGCCTTTGGCGGTGGTGGTGGACGGTGTTGCCACAAGACTGCAGGCCCTCATAGTTACTCTTGGTGGGCGCAGGAATGGGCCCTGCTGTGAACTATTAGATCAAGATTTGTAATTACCCGCCCCTGTTAAACAGGGGCTGAAAAATTGTGCCTTAGGCACTGGTGCTGGTGCCACAACACTGCAACCCCTCACAGAGACTGTACTTGGAGCACAGCAGTCACACGTGTTGCGAAGCATTTTTTTAAAAAATTGTAAGTACACGCCCCTGTTAAACAGGGGCTGAAAAAATTGTGCCTTAGGCACTGGTGCTGGTGCCACAACACTGCAACCCGGCCCTCACAGATACTGTACTTGGAGCACAGCAGTCACACGTGTTGCGAAGCATTTTTTTAAAAAATTGTAAGTACACGCCCCTGTAAACAGGGGCTGAAAAATTGTGCCTTAGGCACTGGTGCTGGTGCCACAACACTGCAACACGGCCCTCACAGAGACTGTACTTGGAGCACAGCAGTCACACGTGTTGCGAAGCATTTTTTTTTAAAAAATTGTAAGTACACGCCCCTGTTAAACAGGGGCTGAAAAATTGTGCCTTAGGCACTGGTGCTGGTGCCACAACACTGCAACACGGCCCTCACAGAGACTGTACTTGGAGCACAGCAGTCACACGTGTTGCGAAGCATTTTTTTAAAAAAAATGTAAGTACACGCCCCTGTTAAACAGGGGCTGAAAAATTGTGCCTTAGGCACTGGTGCTGGTGCCACAACACTGCAACACGGCCCTCACAGAGACTGTACTTGGAGCACAGCAGTCACACGTGTTGCGAAGCATTTTTTTTAAAAATTGTAAGTACACGCCCCTGTTAAACAGGGGCTGAAAAATTGTGCCTTAGCACTGGTGCTGGTGCCACAACACTGCAACACGGCCCTCACAGAGACTGTACTTGGAGCACAGCAGTCACACGTGTTGCGAAGCATTTTTTAAAAAATTGTAAGTTACACGCCCCTGTTAAACAGGGGCTGAAAAATTGTGCCTTAGGCACTGGTGCTGGTGCCACAACACTGCAACACGGCCCACACAGAGACTGTACTTGGAGCACAGCAGTCACACGTGTTGCGAAGCATTTTTTTTAAAAATTGTAAGTACACGCCCCTGTTAAACAGGGCTGAAAAATTGTGCCTTAGGCACTGGTGCTGGTGGCATGGATCATTGAGGAGGAGGAAGAGGATAGTCAGTGAACATAAGAGGACAGTCACTCAGCATCAGCATAGGCATTCTTGAAGGGATGTGACATTAAAAATTATTCGGTTATATCCGCCTCAGGTGCCTGGTAGCTGGTGGTGATCCAAGACTGATTCATTTTGATGAATGTCAGTCGATCAACCGAGGCGGTGGACAGGCGCACCCTATGATCAGTCACAAATCCACCAGCAGCACTGAATGTGCGTTCGGAAAGAACGCTGGAGGCAGGACAGGCCAGTAGCTCAATTGCATACTGTGCAAGCTCTGGCCAGTGATCCATCCTCAGGACCCAGTAAGCCAGAGGATTTTCGGTGGGAAAGGTGTCCAAGTCTGACCTTGCCCAAGGTATTCCTGCACCATGTATATCAGACGCTGGCGATGGTTGCTGGAACCGATCATACCTTGGGGCTGCGGACTAAAAAATTTGTCTGAACGCATCGTTCAGACGTCCACCTTCCCCACCGCTCCTTCTGCCACTGACCGAAGCCTCAGCAACTCGTCGCCCAGGACCAGGAGTTTGTAGCCTCCCAGTTTCTGGAACGCGTTGCACAGACCTTTCTGCAAGGCCTCCCTGAGATGTCTCATCCTCTGCTCCCTCTGCGACGGCAAGATAAGGTCCGCAACCTTACCCTTGTACCGCGGATCAAGGAGAGTGGCCAGCCAGTAATGGTCCCTCTCCTTGATCCGAAGACACGAGGATCCTTCCGCAGGCTTTGCAGGATCAGGGAGGCCATGCAGCGTAGGTTAGCTGAGGCATTCGGTCCGGAGTCTTCTGGGTCACTGAGGATGACATGATCGCCAGCCACCTCCTCCCAGCCACGTACAAGTCCACTGGCTTGTTGGGACTGTACATCATCCCTAAAAGACTGCTGCTGCTGATGCTGAGTGCCAGGCTCCACCTCCATGCTCACACAATCCTCCTCCTCCTCCTCCTCCTCCTCCTCCTCATCCTCTTCCTGTGTGATGGGAGGGACAGAAGGAACACTGTCCGGATAAAGGGGGCCTTGAGAGCAAGGAAGTCCTCCTCTTCCTGCCTCTGTTCTGCCTCAAGTGCCCTGTCCATTATCCCACGCAGCGTATGCTCCAACAGGTGGACAAGAGGGACAGTGTCACTGATGCATGCACTGTCACTGCTCACCATCCTCGTGGCCTCCTCAAATGGTGAGAGGACAGTGCATGCATCCCTGATCATGCTCCACTGACGTGGGGAAAAAAAACCAAGCTCCCCTGACCCTGTCCTGGTGCCGTAGTCGCAAAGGTACTCATTGATGGCCCTCTGCTGCGTGTGCAGTCGCTGCAGCATGGCCAACTTGAGTTCCACCTGGTGGGCATGTCAGATATTAGGCGGTTCTTGGGCAGGTTCAGCTCCTTTTGCAGCTCAGTCAGCCGAGCACTGGCATTATAAGATCGGCGGAAATGCACACAGACTTTCCTGGCCTGCCTCAGGACATCCTGTAAGCCTGGGACCCTGCCCAAGAACCGCTGCACCACCAGGTTGAGGACGTGAGCCATGCAGGGCACATGGGTGAGCTGCCCCTGTCGCAGGGCGGAGAGGAGGATGGTGCCATTGTCAGAAACGACCATTCCTGGCTTAAGCTGACGTGGCGTCAACCACCTCTCGGCCTGCCCCTGCAGAGCTGCCAGAACCTCTGGCCCAGTGTGGCTCCTGTCCCCCAAACACACCAGCGCAAGCACGGCATGGCATCTTTTTGCCTGCGTACTTGCGTAGCCCCTTGTACGCCTACGGAGCACCGCTGGTTCCAAGGACAGAGCACTGGAGGAAGAAGAAGAGGAGGGGGTGGAGGAGAGAGGTGTGTCACAACCAGTAGCAGTAGTCGCGTTTTGGAGGCGTGGTGGCGGAACAACCTCCAACACTACTGCACCTTGTCCTGCATCCCTCCCAGCTGCCAATAGAGTGACCCAATGGGCCGTGAAAGAAAGGTACCGTCCCTGTCCATGCCTGCTGGACCATGAGTCAGCGGTAATATGCACCTTACCGCTGACCGCCCTGTCCAGCGAGGCATGGACATTGCCCTCCACATGCCGGTAGAGCGACGGAATCGCCTTCCGCGAGAAAAAGTGGCGTTTGGGAACCTGCCACTGAGGAACCGCACATTGAACAAACTCACGGAAGGGGGCCGAGTCTACCAACTGAAAAGGCAGCAGGCGAAGTGCTAGCAATTTAGCAAGGCTAGCATTCAACCGCTGGGCATGTGGATGGCTGGGAGTGTACTTCTTTCTACGTCCAGCAGCTGGGGCAGGGAAATTTGCCTGCTGCATTCGGACGTCGGTGTACTGCAAGTACTTGGTTGTGACACACCGAATTCTACACCTTCAGTCCTCTCAGAGCAGCTTTCAGAGAGGACTGAAGGTGTAGTGGGGATGGAGATCCCAGCTGAGGAGGAGCAAGGAGAGGTCCGCTTAGTTCTTTGGTGTGGGTCTTTTATGTGTGCCTGCCAACGAGCTGCATGGCAGGTCGCCATATGTCTGGTCATGCTTGTGGTGCCCAAGCGGCTGATGTTTTGGCCACGCGAGATACGCTTGAGACAAATATTGCAAATAGCAGTGGTGCGATCTGCTGCACTCGTCTCAAAAAAGGCCCACACCAAAAAAACTTTTCTGATAACGTGCAGAGGCAGCGCCCTGCACAGGCGGAGCTCTGCGGTGTTGTACAGTTGCTGTGCTGGCCTCTACCTGGCCTCCAGGGGGCATCCTGCCTCGTTGGACATGTGACGCCGCATCCTCCTCCTCCTCGTCCTCCTCCTCATCCTCTCTCCCTTGAGGCACCCACGTGGAGTCAGTGACCTCATCATCCCCTCCCTCTTCACCACTAGAGCAAACCTGGCAGTAAGCTGCAGCTGGTGGAACTGTACTGCCAGATTCCTCAAGCTGGGTATCGTCATCCGAGCCTTCGAATCGTTGGGCATCCTCCTGGAGCATGTACCCAACACTGTGCTCAAAGAGTTCGGGGGACTCCTCAGGAGGACATGGTGGGTCTAGGGAAGGGGTGGCTGATGATGCTCTGTCAGTACCTGAGCCTGGGTGAGAGAGGATGAGGAGGATGAGGAGGGCTTGGTCATCCATTCTACCAAGCCTTCAGCATGATGCGGCTCCACATGTCCAGCTGCCGAAAACAAAGACGCGCGTGTCCCATGGCCACGTGCTGATGACGATGCACGACCACGTCCACGTCCACGGCCACGTCCACTAGAAACAGAGCCTGCCTGCCCTGTGTTCTTGGCTCTGCACGCTCTGCCTCCCCTTGGCGGTCTTCCAGCCATTGTAGTCGGTAGTCCTGTGGGTGCTGCTGAGAAGAAAATATAGGAGATCTGTGTGATGCCACTCACACACTAGAAGTCCTATGGGTGCTTCTGCACAGAAAATAGAGGAGCTCTGTGTGTTGCCACAAACACACCAGAAGTCCTATGGGTGCTTCTGCAAAGAAAATAGAGGAGCGATGTGTGATGCCACTAACACACTAGAAGTCCAGTGGGTGCTTATGCAAAGAAAATAGAGGAGCTCTGTTTGATGCCACTAACACACTAGAAGTCCTGTGGGTGCATCTGCAAAGAAAATAGAGGAGCTCTGAGTGATGCCACTAACACACTAGAAGTCCTGTGGGTGCTGCTGCAGAGAATATATAGGAGCTCTGTGTGATGCCACTAACACACTAGAAGTCCGATGGGTGCTTCTGCAAAGAAAATAGAGGAGCTCTGGGTGATGCCACTAACACACTAGAAGTCCTGTGGGTGCTGCTGAGAAGAATATAGAGGAGCTCTGTGTGATGCCACTATCACACTAGAAGTCCTATGGTGCTTCTGCAAAGAAAATGGAGGAGCTCTGTGTGCTGCCACTAACACACTTGAAGTCCTGTGGGTGCTTCTGCCAAGAAAATAGAGGAGCTCTGTGTGATGCCACTAACACACTAGAAGTCCTGTGGGTGCTTCTGAGAAGAAAATATAGGAGCTCAGTGTGATGCCACTAACACACTATAAGTCCTATGGGTGCTTCTGCAAAGAAAATAGAGGAGCTCTGTTTGATGCCACTAACACACTAGAAGTCCTGTGGGTGCTTCAGCAAAGAAAATAGAGGAGCTCTGTGTGATGCCACTAACACACTAGAAGTCCGGTGGGTGCTGCTGAGAAGAATATAAAGGAGCTCTGTGTGATGCCACTAACACACTATAAGTCCTGTGGGTGCTTCTGCAAAAGAAAATAGAGGAGCTCTGTGTGATGCCACTAACACACTAGAAGTCCTGTGGGTGCTGCTTAGAAGAATATATAGGAGCTCTGTGTGATGCCACTTAACACACTAGAAGTCCTATGGGTGCTTCTGCAAAGAAAATAGAGGAGCTCTGTGTGATGCCACTAACACACTAGTAGTCCTGTGGGTGCTTCTGCAAAGAAAATAGAGGAGCTCTGTGTGATGCCACTAACACACTAGAAGTCCTGTGGGTGCTTGTGCAAAGAAAATAGTGGAGCTCTGTGTGATGCCAACTAACACACTAGAAGTCCTGTGGTGCTTATGCAAAGAAAATAGAGGAGCTCTGTGTGATGCCACTAACACACTAGAAGTCCCTTGGGTGCTTCTGCAAAGAAAATAGAGGAGCTCTGTGTGAAGCCACTAACACACTAGAAGTCCTGTGGGTGCTTCTGCAAAGAAATAGAGGAGCTCTGTGTGATGCCACTAACACACTAGAAGTCCTGTGGGTGCTGCTGAGAAGAATATAGAGGAGCTCTGTGTGATGCCACTAACACACTAGAAGTCCTAGGGTGCTTCTGCAAAGAAAATAGAGGAGCTCTGTGTGATGCCACTAACACACTAGAAGTCCTGTGGGTGCTGCTGAGAAGATTATATAGGAGCTCTGTGTGATGCCACTAACACACTAGAAGTCCTATGGGTGCTTCTGCAAAGAAAATAGAGGAGCTCTGTGTGATGGGACTAACACACTTCAAGTCCTATAGGTGCTTCTGGGAAGAAAATATAGCTCTGTGTGTGTGATGGGACTAACACACTTCAAGTCCTATAGGTGCTTCTGGGAACAAAATATAGCTCTGTGTGTGTAATGGGACTAACACACTTCAAGTCCTATAGGTGCTTCTGGGAACAAAATATAGCTCTGTGTGTGTGATGGGACTAACACACTTCAAGTCCTATAGGTGCTTCTGGGAAGAAAATATAGCTCTGTGTGTGTAATGGGACTAACACACTTCAAGTCCTATAGGTGCTTCTGGAAGAAAATATAGCTCTGTGTGTGTGATGGGACTAACACACTTCAAGTCCTATAGGTGCTTCTGGGAAGAAAAATATAGCTCTGTGTGTGTAATGGGACTAACACACTTCAAGTCCTATAGGTGCTTCTGGGAACAAAATATAGCTCTGTGTGTGTGATGGGACTAACACACTTCAAGTCCTATAGGTGCTTCTGGGAAGAAAATATAGCTCTGTGTGTGTAATGGGACTAACACACTTCAAGTCCTATAGGTGCTTCTGGGAAGAAAATATAGCTCTGTGTGTGTGATGGGACTAACACACTTCAAGTCCTATAGGTGCTTCTGGGAAGAAAATATAGCTCTGTGTGTGTGATGGGACTAACACACTTCAAGTCCTATAGGTGCTTCTGGGAAGAAAATATAGCTCTGTGTGTGTAATGGGACTAACACACTTCAATCCTATAGGTGCTTCTGGGAAGAAAATATAGCTCTGTGTGTGTGATGGGACTAACACACTTCAAGTCCTATAGGTGCTTCTGGGAAGAAAATATAGCTCTGTGTGTGTAATGGACTAACACACTTCAAGTCCTATAGGTGCTTCTGGGAACAAAAATATAGCTCTGTGTGTGTGATGGGACTAACACACTTCAAGTCCTATAGGTGCTTCTGGGAAAGAAAATATAGCTCTGTGTGTGTAATGGGACTAACACACTTCAAGTCCTATAGGTGCTTCTGGGAACAAAATATAGCTCTGTGTGTGTGATGGGACTAACACACTTCAAGTCCTATAGGTGCTTCTGGTAAGAAAATATAGCTCTGTGTGTGTAATGGGACTAACACACTTCAAGTCCTATAGGTGCTTCTGGGAAGAAAATATAGCTCTGTGTGTGTAATGGGACTAACACACTTCAAGTCCTATAGGTGCTTCTGGGAAGAAAATATAGCTCTGTGTGTGTGATGGGACTAACACACTTCAAGTCCTATAGGTGCTTCTGGGAAGAAAATATAGCTCTGTGTGTGTGATGGGACTAACACACTTCAAGTCCTATAGGTGCTTCTGGGAACAAAATATAGCTCTGTGTGTGTGATGGGACTAACACACTTCAAGTCCTATAGGTGCATCTGGGAACAAATATAGCTCTGTGTGTGTAATGGGACTAACACACTTCAAGTCCTATAGGTGCTTCTGGGAACAAAATATAGCTCTGTGTGTGTGATGGGACTAACACACTTCAAGTCCTATAGGTGCTTCTGGAAGAAAATAGAGCTCTGTGTGTGTAATGGGACTAACACACTTCAAGTCCTATAGGTGCTTCTGGGAACAAAATATAGCTCTGTGTGTGTGATGGGACTAACACACTTCAAGTCCTATAGGTGCTTCTGGGAACAAAATATAGCTCTGTGTGTGTAATGGGACTAACACACTTCAAGTCCTATAGGTGCTTCTGGGAACAAAATATAGCTCTGTGTGTGTAATGGGACTAACACACTTCAAGTCCTATAGGTGCTTCTGGGAAGAAAATATAGCTCTGTGTGTGTAATGGGACTAACACACTTCAATTCCTATAGGTGCCTCTGGGAACAAAATATAGGAGCTCTGCCTTAATGCCACGAACACACTACAAGTCCTATAGGTGCTTCTGGTAACAAAATATAGGAGCTGTGCCTGTATGCCACTAACACACTACAAGTCCTATAGGTGCTTCTGGTAACAAAATATAGGAGCTCTGCCTGCCTGCCACGAACACACTACAAGTCCTATAGGTGCTTCTGGTAACAAAATATAGGAGCTCTGCCTGCCTGCCACTAACACACTACAAGTCCTATAGGTGCTTCTGGTAACAAAATATAGGAGCTCTGCCTGCCTGCCACGAACACACTACAAGTCCTATAGGTGCTTCTGGTAACAAAATATAGAGCTCTGCCTGCCTGCCACTAACACACTACAAGTCCTATAGGTGCTTCTGGTAACAAAATATAGGAGCTCTGCCTGCCTGCCACGAACACACTACAAGTCCTATAGGTGCTTCTGGTAAACAAAATATAGGAGCTCTGCCTGCCTGCCACTAACACACTACAAGTCCTATAGGTGCTTCTGGTAACAAAATATAGGAGCTCTGCCTGCCTGCCACGAACACACTACAAGTCCTATAGGTGCTTCTGGTAACAAAAATATAGGAGCTCTGCCTGCCTGCCACTAACACACTACAAGTCCTATAGGTGCTTCTGGTAACAAAATATAGGAGCTCTGCCTGCCTGCCACGAACACACTACAAGTCCTATAGGTGCTTCTGGTAACAAAATATAGGAGCTCTGCCTGCCTGCCACGAACACACTACAAGTCCTATAGGTGCTTCTGGTAACAAAATATAGGAGCTCTGCCTGCCTGCCACGAGCACACTACAAGCCCCTCTTTGTCAATCAATCTTTGTAACTGAATCTATCTAACTCAATCTCTGCAAATGAATCTCTCTATCTATCTAAATGCAGCAGAGTGTCACAGAGAGGAATTATTCATGTTTTCATGCAATTGACGGTTCTCACGCGAATTTTCGGTTTTTCAGGCAGGTTGCGGTGTTCTAGTGCTTTTTGCGTTTCTCGTGCAATTTACGATTTATCACGCAGTCACGTTCTCACGCAATCACGCTCTCATGCAATTTACGGTTTCTCATGTAATTTACGTGCTCATGCAAATCATGGTTTCTCATGCAACTTACGTTCTCATGTAGGCATATGTTACCCCTCCTGAGTTCCAAGTGGTCAATAGTGTGGGTCTTCAGGGGTTAATTCAGGCTGTGGAGTTGACATTACACTTGCTCATCGCCTGTCATCGCTTATATTCTGTGGGGGTCCTTGGGGGCTGCATGGCTCCAGTACATTTCTCATGCAATTTACGGTTCTCATGCAATTTACGGTTCTCATGCAATTTTCGTTTCTCATGCAATTTCCGTTTCTCATTGTTGCTTACGTTTCTCATGTTCTCGCGTTTCTCACGTTTTCCCATGTTTTCTTACGTTTCTCATGTTTTCTTGCGTTTCTCATGTCTTTTTGCATTTCTCATGTTTCTGGCGTTTCTCATGTTGCTTACGTTTCTCATGTTTCCTTGCATTTCCCATGTTCTTACGTGTCTTGCGTTTCTCATGTTTTCTAACGTTTCTCACGTTTCCCACAACCTTACGTTTCCCATGTTTTTCTTGCGTTTCTCATGTTTTCTTGCGTTTCTCAAGTTTTCTTGCGTTTTTTCATGTTTTCTTACGTTTCTCACGTTTCCCATGTTTTTCTTGCATTTCATATGTTTTTCTTGCGTTTCCCATGTTTGCTCATGTTTCCCATGTTTGCTCACTTTTCCCATGTTTGCTCATGTTTCCCATGTTTGCTCACGTTTCATGCCTTTTCATGTCATTGCCTTTCGTTCACAGCATTTCCGTTAGCTAGTGCTTACATCCAGGATCTGTCACGTCTACAGATCCATATGGGCTGAGGTTTCGTTTTTAATTGATTGTCGTCCCGCAATCTTCTCGCCAGTAGTCCATATGTCATACATGCACATTCACCATTACACCTTTACTACTACCCACCACGGTCTGTGGGTACCTTAGCCCTGAGTGTTTGTTTTTAATTTCCTGTCTTGTTCTTCCACTGCAGGTTACCCATCACGTCTATGGGTTTAACAGATTGAGGTGATCATTTTTAATTGGCTTGTTCAGTGGCAAGTCTCCTCATCTGTTCTTGCACTGCTCACATATTTCGTACAAAACTTACGTTTCTCATGCAATTTACGTTTCTCATGCAATTTACATTTCTCATGCAATTTTTGTTTCTAAACCAACTCACGTTTCAACAAACTCTTATGACATCTCAAAAGTGTCTCTGGGACATACCCAGAGAAACAAGACGAACTCCACCTACCAAAAACCCAAATAATAATAGCCGGGACCCACCAGGCTGAGATATATATTATATCTCAGCCAGATTTTCCAAGTTTCCAGATAGGCAAACATAATCATATTCTAAATCACTTTGCAGATGATGTAATTGTATTGCTAATAAATGCATAATAATAATAATGATAGTAAACTTCCCTGGTGGCAGTACCAAATGCTCTACACTTATTTAATGTTGTTTCTTACTACAAGGTCAATGCAACTAAATCTTATACAGTATATTGGATTTGGGTCTAGCTAAGCATATTAAACAAAAACTTCCATCACAATATTCTTTTGTATGGAAGGACACTTATCTTGGCATTGTGCCTACTCGATCGGTCAAATAGCTTTTTAGAGAAATGGATATGCCATTTCTATGACAAGTACTTAACTCACTAGCTCAGCTTTCCAAACATGTACTGTTCTGGTTAGGCAGACTAGTGGCCTTTAAAATGTTACTGTTAATGTTAAATGTTAAAATGTAAATTTTGCCCTAGCTATTGTATTTTTTTAGATCAATGCCCATACTTGTACCTACTACTTACGTTTGTTCCTTGCAATCTATTTTAAATAACTATCTTTGCAATCTTTGTGATGTAGGAGCGCTGAACCTTATGCGGATGTGTTTTAATGGGATAGGTGGTTTGTGGTCCTAGAGGCTTCTCACCAGAAACTGTGGAGTCTTGCTGGACCCCCAGAGGGGTTCGTTGAAGTTTTGGAAGGAGTGCCACACCAGCTAAAAGATTTTTATTTTGGAACAGCCAATGTGTTTTTCGGGGGCTAACACTCCCCCTTCATCAAGGGCTAAAAACAGGATGATGCAGGCACTTGGATTGGAAATGCCTTTCGAATCCAAGAGCCTGCATTATTCTGTTTGTAATGTATTGTAACTATTCCAAATATGTCACTGTCAATATGGTGTCATAATGGTATTGTTTGACTTTACGATTTATATAATTTTAACAGGCTGAAATCCTCCTCGGTATTGCAAGATAAGAATATTTTCTCCAAATTGTCTCCATTTCTTGAGTAGGAGATAGATGTGGGAGCTCCCTTTGCCACTGATTAATGGTAATCCAAAAATCCAAAGTACTTATACAGCCACCAGAAATGTTAATTTGTGGGAACTTGTGCAAAAGAGAAGCCTTTGCTGGTACTGAATGCCTTATCGGTTATCTAAATGTAATCCTCACACTTCTAATCTATGCTGGAGAAGGTGTAGACAAGTAGGTCTTGTAAACACTAAGTTTTGGCCTGTCATTTTTCACATAATTTCTAAGGTAATAGCTTTACTGCTATAGTTATCTCCAGGTCTAGCAAATTTGAACTTTGATTGAAGACATTCCACCATCTCGGAGAACAGTAGTGACCCATACCATGAAACACTGCAAATCGACAGCTTCCCCCAAAGTATTCAAAGTACTTATCCACTTACATTATACATATGCGACTATGTTTGCTTCTGCTAATGGAACATACTCCTTTATATATGCCTTGTGGAAACCATGGGTGGTCTGGTATGAGATGCATGGAAAGTTCCCTGTTGACAAGTTTTATTGTTATGTTGAACTTTATGAGGTACAAGAATATTTGACACACAAATCTCTGCGTATGGCTTTCTGACTTTTGTGAACAATGTTTTGACCCTTTTTATTTTTCGCTGTTCATTCTTTTGTATCTGTTTACTACTTTTTGCTTATTTCATGTCATATAGGCAACTAAAATGTACGCTAGTTTATTAACTGTATTTCTATGCCTGGTATCCGCTTAAACTTTAATAAAGAAATATTGAAACTAAAAATAAGTAACAGAATTGATAGTTTTGGTGGTTGAAACCTTAGGACATAACTGTAAACTGTAGAAAAGAAAGTAGGCACAAATTTGGAGTTGTAGGCCATAGTGATCAATCATTTGTGTTTAATATTTCTATAAAATAAAAAAGTAAACAGTTTAGTTGCTAGTTTTGTGCTCATATTTTTTTCCTTGTGTTTTATTGAATGAGCCCAGTACATAGTTGGTGAACATTGGTAGTGGTTAGCTGATATGTTGCAACTTTTCCCTTCCTCCTGATTGCACTACTAAATTTAACAGGGTTTGTTTACCACACAAATAAAAATGTCTACTTAACCAGTGAATGTTCATTTAGATAAGTGAATAAAATAAGCTGTGTTCATTTAAATATCCAATCAGAGGAATTTTAAATAAAAATTGAAAACAAAACTAATTGGATAATAGAAGTGTACATGAGCTCACTTTAATCACTTTGAAAAAGGGAACATTCACTACTTTTTTAGTAAATCAAACCAAAAGCATTTTAAAGTGGTGTTATTTATGCTTTATACTTTAGAAAATCACTGCTGTTTGCTATTTTGTTTAGCTTATTCATATTTTATTCATATGCTAATACTACAAATATATGTTAATTCAGACTGGGTCAGGGCTGAACTTAGTACAATCGAATTGAATAAAAATATAGTTAGTTCACATCACATTCACATCAATATATGGGTTCTAAACATCTAAGTAGAGACAACAATCTTCATCATAAACATTTTAAACCTCTTTCAAAAAGTCCTTGAAACCTGTATGCCCATAGAATCTCTATGACTTTGCACTTACAAAATGATATGAGAAAAAAATATTAGCATTTAGATTGAGATATATTGAAATCCGTTACATGTACAAACTAAGGCATACTTTTCTTCTGAAAGGCTATTGTGTATAAGTAGGTTTTTAAACATTACACAGATATATTTATCACAGCAAATTGCATATACTTTAAAAAAAAAAATACAAAGTCTTAAAGTTAGTATTTATCAGAAATATAGACTGATTTTGAAATATTGATGGCATTATGACAATACAAATCATATGTTGTTAATATAACCATAATAATGTATAAATCACATACAGCACAAATATCCAGAAACTGCATTGCCACCGAACACTGTAAAGTACACTTTAGAATAAGAACAGTACTTTTAAATCAGAGTATAGTAGACTACTTTTGAATTTAGTAGAACATGAACAGTCTTCCTACCTCTTCATCTTCCCAGGAGTAACAAAAAACATTGGGTATTTGATATGAACACGGACAGGTTTGTAAAAATTTCAAGATAGATATTCTGGAGGGAATGATAAAAATATTTTATTCAATAGAACATGGAATCTGTGCAAGTTGTTTTTGAATCTTTTTATTGTAACTAACAGACATATATGAACAGAAAACTAATTGTCACAAAGGACACAAAATAATTTCAAACATCTCCAAATTGATGGCAATCAGCAAAAGTCAAAATATACAGTACATTGTATGAATTACCACACATATTAAGTCAGTGTACATATTTTATGATACAGATGTATATTCTGCTGTTTTTCAAAATGTAAAGGTGGTTCCGCTCTATGGACTAGGCAATAGTTGTCTATAGCTGCTGCCTCCACTTAAACAATTACAAGGTAGGCGTCATAGTATAATTGAGATTGTAAGATGGGTATTGCGCTGCTTGTGTTAAGTGTATTTGTACATCCTTCAATATGTGTCTTTAACAATCAAACATGTACAACAAAACATGTGGCCAATCAGGATATTGTACTCTGATATACTGTATTTGAAACTTAAACAATATATATGTAATATATAACATCAGTGTACCTTCATATTGCTAGCAAATTATAAAAATAAATAGATATAAAAAAAAATAGTAGTGCAAAGATGCATAAATAAGGGACATGTGCTTAATATTATTAGTTCTTGATGAAATTCTGCAAGGGATCATTTTAAAGCATATGTACTTATGCTTCACAAAATCACAGGATCCCTAGTAATCATGCGGTGTGCTGGTGTCTCCATCCGTGCTTCTTCTCTTATGCCGCACTCACCAGAGCGTCTTCCCTCTAGAGGGTATCCAGCATTCACAACATCAATGGCTGCATATAGATTTCCCAGTATAAGCAGATAGCTGTTGCTCCTTTCTCTTTAATTTTCACTGCCCCCGCAGTCTCATACACATGCAAAGATAATAAAGGTTTTAGCGTAATCCTGCTGATTACATTTATTGAAAGCAAAAGGTAATGCACGCACATGGTTTAAAATTATAACAAATGGTTTGTACATAAAAAAACTGAAAGTCCGGGCCGCGATGCACTCCACAGACTTAAACCAGAAGTGATGCAATGACGCTGTAGCTCTTCCCTACGCATTTCATCACTCAGACATCATCAGGAGAGGTGCCATCTTGCTGTACCGTCTGGTTTACATTAGATACGGTATCTCAGCAAGCCCAGGGTCACGTGTCTTGTGGCCATCTTTAATAATGTTAAACTTGGTTTTCTATTGCATGTATTATGCCGGTGGACTGTTTTTTAACCCCTAAGGTGAAACTGAAAGTGGTCCCTGGTGTTGTCAAATCAATATAAGTCTGTAGTGTCTTGGGGTTAGTAGGTTACTAGCATTCCCAGTTTTGCCATTTGTTTGAAAGTAAAGAAAATTATTTTAACCACTTAACAGATTTAATATACATATATAAACACATACCTTTATTAATAAAATTAAAAATAATAAAACATTTTGAAATGTAATACGATGGAAATAAAAATATGTATATATGTGAATGAATTTGAATTGAGTAAAGATGGGGATAAAAATAGACGCTATACATGGTGGAAATATAGGAATTTAGTAATTGAATAGAGGAGAGGAAAGGAGAGAAACTCCAGATAGAATGGATAGAGAGAAATTTAAAAAAAAAAACATTTTAGAGAGAAAAAAAAAATGATTAGAGAAAGAATTAAAGTGGATGTAAACCTGATTTATTTTTATTTTTTTTTAAAAAGCTTTTTTTATCAAGCTTTAAGCAATCATCTTGTCTTTTTCAGTAGGATAAAAAATTACACACAGATAAGCTTATGTCGCCACATCCCCACTGCGGTGACCGACATCTGATTTCTTTATCTCATGAACGGCATGAGAGCAGAGAGTGTCTACAATTCCAGCTTCACATCTCTCCTCCTTTCTTTTCCAGCTCTCCCAGGATTGGCTGCTCCACACCACAGCATGGTTGGGCATGCTGAAGTCATGTGGTGCCTTTCCTGAGTTTTGACTGGATGTCAAAACTCAGGAATAGGAGAGTAGGAGAGTGTAGATGTGGGCTCCAGAGTTTTGCAGGGTTTTTACTGATGAAGAAGATAACGCCAGTATGAAGCATACTGTCTCTCAACTTCAAATGCAACAAGAAGATTTGGAGAACCGCGAAAGACGCCAGAACCTAAGAATCAGAGGGATCTCTGAAACGGTTAGTGACAAAGACCTCCGCCCCTACCTCCTAGGCCTCTTCATTACCCTGGCACCCCATATACCAGACATAGATTGGCGCCTGGACAGGGCACACAGATGAAGGGGGTGACATTTGCAAGGTAGGGATACATGCAGAAGGCTTGCATGTACAGTATCTCACACCCCTCACATTTTTGTAAATATTTTATTATATCTTTTCATGCGACAACACTGACAAAATGACACTTTGCTACAATTTTTTTACGTGGTTCAACAGACATTACAAAAAAGTGGAGGTCAAAATGCAGAAATACTGGCCCATTTTGAAATCAGATAAAACACTCAAGAAAATACCTAGGTTTATTTACAAAAGGGCTCATAAACAAAAACGTGTCCACAATGTACTTGACCCCCCAAAAACAGTAAAACTTTTTTCCAATTTAAGAGGCTTCTTCAGATGTCAAAAATGCCTACCATGCAAAACGAGCCAAAAGCAACCAAGGTAAAAAAGAAACATTTAGATCTACAGTAACGGGAACAGAATATAAGATCATGGACATGATATCCTGTACGAGTATGCATGTAAGGTATGTTATAGAATACCCATGCCAGTACCAGAATGTGGGGAGGACCACCAGACCATTGTATGTTAGAATCAGAGAACACATTAACAACATAAAAAAAAAGATTTACCAAACACAGCTTATCAAGACATTTCAGAGAAGTTCACCGCAGAGACCCTTTGGTCATGACTTTCCACTGTATTGATATAATAAAAGGACACTGGTGTGGTGACAACAAAAGAATTAAGGTTTCACTAAACAAAACCAAGTGGATATTTCTTCTAAATTCCCTCCAACCAGAAGGCCTGAACATAGACATTGACCTTAACTGTTTTATTTCCAATGAATTACCTCAAACAGGACCCCCCTGCCTGAATTCACCTCACAAACCAGATCTGAACGTTGAATTTTATAGCATACCACATTATGTGTTATATACTTAATTTCTCTACTATTTTTTTTTTATTTTTTTCTCAAAAAAAATGTTTTTCTCTACTAATTTCTCTCTAGCCATTCAAAATATTTTGCTATGTATCAACTTATGCATTACCCCTGTATTACTGGCAATATCTGTTGTTTCTCTCCTTCCCTCTCCTCTATTCAATTACTCAATTATATAATTTCCACCATATATATCATCTATTTTTCCCAAGTGTAAATTAAAGAAAAAGCAGCAACAGCTATCTGTTCATACTGGGGAATCTATATGCAGCCATTGATGCTGAGAATGTTGGATGCCACCTAGAGCAGGGTAGGCAAACCTTGGCCCTCCAGCTGTTTTGAAAAACTACAAGTCCCATGAGACATTGCAAGACCACGACAATCACAGGCATGACTCATAGAGGCAGAGGCATGATGAGATTTGTAGTTTCAGCACAGCTGGAGTGTCAAGGTGGCCTACCCCTGCCCTAGAGGGAAGAGCTCTCTGGTGAGTGCGGCATACGAGGGGGAGCACGATGGGTGGAGACACTGGCACATGACATGATTACTGGGGATCAATAATATTAAGCACATGTCACTTTTTTACTGAACTTATTTATGAATTTTAGCACTTCTCACTTTCATGCATCTTTGTACTACAATTTTTTTGGCACCTTTTTATCTATTTTAATTTTTTTCTCATTTGATGGCATTATGAAGGTACATTAATGTTATATATGACACATATATTGTTTAAGTTTCAAATATATCAGGGTATAATATTCTGATTGGCCACATGTTTTGTTGCACATGTTTGATTATTAAAGACACATATTGAAGCACGCACAAATACACTTAACACAAGCAGCGCCATTCTGCTGTTTTTCCATTGTATCATTGTACCATTGCATTGTATCACTGCATCATAGCATTTAGTATTAGACATGTGCAATTTGTTTCTTTTTTTTTCGTTTTTCTTTTTTTTTTTTTGTTATTTTCGTTCATGTGTTTTCGTACAAATGAACGAAGGATTCGCTAAAAATTTTAACGAATCGTTCGAATCCGAAAACAACGAAAATCCGAAAAAAAAAAATTTGAAACAACGAATGTACGAAAGAAGAAAATCCGAAAAAAACGAAAACAGGAACAACGGAAATCAAAATGAACGAAAAAATTTGTACATTCGTAACTTTTTTTTTTTGTTGAATTGGTAATTTTCCGTGTCCCTTACAATGGTGCTGCTTAACGTGCCTCGAATGGATTGAATGAAAAAATTTGTAAATTCGTAACTTTTTTTTTTTTTTTTCGATTCGTAATTTTCCGTGTCTCTTACAATGGCGTTGCTTAACGTGCTTCGAATGGATTGAATGAAAAAATTCGTACATTCGTAACTTTTTTTTTCGATTCGTAATTTTTTGTGTCTCTTAAAATGTAATAATAGCATACACATTACATAACATTATGAATTATGCTCCGATTACGAATCTACGAATGTTACGAATGTTACGAATGTACGAATAAATACGAATGCGTCCGAATTTCGAATAAACGAAAATTAAAATAACGGAAATACGAATCAATGAAAAAATAACTCTTACGAAATCGTTACGAATACGAACACCGACGACTTACGAATTTACGAATCGTTACGAATCAACGGAAACGAAAAAACGAAATGAAAATAAACACATTTTTTTATTGTGCACATGTCTATTTAGTATCTTCATTTAAATCAAGGGAAAGGAAAAATTTCAATAAGAATCATGTAGAATGCAAAGCGTGTGGATGTACATCAACATGTGTGTGAATGCATGTCAAGGCCCATAAATGTGTGTTTACATGCACTGATGTCTGTTTTTACATGACATGCAATGCACAGTGGATGGCAATGACTGGTACAACACACATCATCATGCTAATAGTTTTTGTACTTCCATTGCACTGTTGCCTTGTGTCCCTGGTTCCTAAAGCAAGCCTAAGAGATGAAAGGAGGATGTCATTGCCAGTCCCATTTTAAAGATATGTCTGGCTAGTACCTGGTTCAATAAGTTATGAATGAGTTATGAGTTATGAGTCACTGACCTGGAATAATTATGCAGATTTGTGAAGTCTGAGTAAAGTCAGACATCCTTATTTGCATACTTGCTACAGGTAAAGGGGAAATTTACTAAAACTGGTGCACACAGTATCGGATGCAGCTGTGCATAGTAACCAATCAGCTTCTACCTTTAGCTTGTTCAATTAGGCTTTGACATCAATACAGAGGAGCTGATTGGTTATTATGCACTCTAGATTCTGTGTGAACCAGTTCTAGTATATCACCCCAAAAGTATCGGAGCATATGCCAATCTGCTTGCACAAACACTTTTGGATGTACTTTAGATTATGAAGACCTAAATGATTAGTAATGACTTGAATGTATTGTTTAGGTAGCCACTTGCTCTATATAGATGTTAATAAATCTGAAGGAACTTGTACAATCACAGTATACTATGTGTGACCAGTTTTACACAGGTGTTCTATTGTGACACACTTCTTGAATATGTTAAGCCTTTTGGTCTCATTAGACTAAGTTTAGACGTACAGTTAAGGGGTGGCAAAAATGTCGAACCATGTTTTCGGCACCCATCATTAGGATGCAGACTTGGGTGTTTACATGTTGTGGTCATGATTAGGGTTGAGCGAACCCGAACTGTAAAGTTCGGGTTCGTACCGGACTTTTGGGTGTTCGGGACCCGGACCCGAACCTGAACTATTGGCTGTAAGTTTGGGTTCGGGTCCGGTGTTCGGCGCTGTATTGGCGCCTTTTTTAACAGCTGCAGGGCAGCCAATCGACGATCGTTTCACTAGTGTGCCCTTAGAAGCCATCACAGCCATGCCTACTAATGGCATGGCTGTGATTGGGCAGTGCAGCATGTGACCCAGCCTCTATATATAGTCCAGACACACAGCACACAGCGTCATTATGCTATAGACAGGTTCTTGTGCTGCTGAGAGGATTTTAGGAGTTAGGCCCCATGCACACGAGACGCAGATGAAAACTCTGCTGAACGCATGTTTTAAAAAGCAGAAACTTGCTTTTAAAAACACGCGTTTTGCTGTGTTTTCATGCCGCGTTTAGGCGCGTTTAGGCGCGTTTAGCCGCGTTTGCGTCTATAAGCGTTTGTAAAGATAACATCATATAGACTCTCCCCAAGCTCAGAAAGCATGTATTATTAACTATTTCTGCCATTTTAATGAGAGTGAGCAGCAGAGAGAGCAGTTGTACACTTGCATTTGCCTCTCTTTCTGTATTTTTTTTTGGAAATGGATCCCATATTGAATATATGTCAGGAAATGCTCCTGATGTTGCTCTTGATGAGGCAGCAATGTCGTCACAAATTTGCATGAGAGGTCCAGAGTCAGAGCTCGTAGATATTGGACCCATCCATTGATGGCACAGTGAATGTCCGTTGGATATTTCACAAACATGTATGCATTAGTGAGTATATATGCTCTATGAACTATCTAACATTTTAAACCAATTTTTCTAGTATTTTTTATGGTTTACCATCATATTTCTGAGTTTTCTGCTCCAAAAAATTGGGTTCCTTTAAAAAGGCTTATAAACACAAACGCGGCTAAAAGCAGGTGCCTGCGTTTAGCCGCATTTAGCTGTGTTTTGCGTCTGAAACGCGGAAAAGCAAAGTGTCTGAAAGCATTTTTTTGCTTCTGTAAAAACGAGGTTAAACGCAACTGCATAAAAAAGCGAAAAAACGAGACTGTGTACATGGACACATAGGATAACATTGAATGCGTTCAGGTGCAGTTGAAAAAAGTGTTCAACTGCCTCTGAACGCGCGTTTAACAGCGTCTCGTGTGCATGCGGCCTTAGTGTGATTCAGTCAGTCAGGCATTCAGCATTCCTTAACTTTGCTTCTAATTAGTTAGATCAGTGAGCGATCTACATAGCTAGAGTAGAGTATGGAGTTTCTTTAGTAAGGAAGAGAAAGAGGCAGAGAGAATTATTGAAGAGATTCCTAAATCAATTGTACCCTGGCTGGGGTGCAGTGCACAGTCTTTTAACAGTGCCATGAGGCCAGTGCCAGACAAAATATAAGTTTTACCTGCAAGCTCAGTGCACCATCACTGCACTGCATATTTTAGTAAGAGATACACCATACTCTGTGTGTATTCTGATATTGGAAAAACATTGCAAAAATTTAATTAATTTAATTAATTTTGCTGTGTTTTTTTTTTCCCAATAGCATTTTCTGCGTGTTCATACATACATCATACATACACGCTGTAGACACTATCCGTGTATTCTGATATTGCAAAAAAATTTAATTTTGCAGTGTTTTTTTTTTCCCAATAGCATTTTTTGCGTTTTCATACATACACGCTGTAGACACTATCCGTGTATTCTGATATTGGAAAAACATTGCAATTTTTTTTTATTTTGCAGTGTTTTTTTTCCCCCAATAGCATTTTCTGCATTTTCATATACGCTTTACATACTGTCCGTGTATTCTGATATTGGAAAAACATTGCAAAAAAATTTAATTTTGCAGTGTTTTTTTTTCCCCAATAGCATTTTCTGCGTTTTCATAAACGCTTTACATACTGTCAGTGTATTCTGATATTGGAAAAACATTGCAAAAAAATTTAATTTTGCAGTGGTTTTTTTTCCCCAATAGCATTTTCTGCGTTTTCATAAACGCTTTACATACTGTCCGTGTATTCTGATATTGGAAAAACATTGCAAAAAAATTTAATTTTGCAGTGGTTTTTTTTCCCCAATAGCATTTTCTGTGTTTTCATAAACGCTTTACATACGGTCCGTGTATTCTGATATTGGAAAAACATTGCAAAAAAATTTAATTTTGCAGTGTTTTTTTTTTTTCCCCAATAGCATTTTCTGCGTTTTCATAAACGATTTATTCTTTATTTTTTCCCCAATAGCATTTTCTGCGTTTTCATACATACACGCTGTAGACACTATCCGTGTATTCTGATATTGCAAAAACATTGCAAAACAATTTAATGTTGCAGTGTTTTTTTTTCCCAATAGCATTTTCTGCGTTTTCATAAATGCTTTACATGCTGTCCGTGTATTCTGATATTGGAAAAACATTGCAAAAAAAAAATTACTTTTGCAGTGTTTTTTTTCCCCAATAGCATGTTCTGCGTTTTCATACATACACGCTGTAGACACTATCCGTGTATTCTGATATTGCAAAAACATTGCAAAAAAAATTAATTTTGCAGTGTTTTTTTTTTTCCCAATAGCATTTTCTGCGTTTTCATAAACGCTTTACATACTGTCCGTGTATTCTGATATTGGAAAAACATTGCAAAAAATTTTAATTTTGCTGTGTTTTTTTTCCCCAATAGCATTTTCTGTGTTTTCATACATACACGCTGTAGACACTATCCGTGTATTCTGATATTGCAAAAACATTGCAAAAAAATGTAATTTTGCTGTGTTTTTTTTTCCCAATAGCATTTTCTGCGTGTTCATACATACATCATACATACACGTTGTAGACACTATCCGTGTATTCTGATATTGCAAAAAAAAATAATTTTGCAGTGTTTTTTTTTCCCAGTAGCATTTTTTGCGTTTTCATAAACGCTTTACATACTGTCCGTGTATTCTGATATTGGAAAAACATTGCAAAAAAATGTAATTTTGCAGTGGTTTTTTTTCCCCAATAGCATTTTCTGTGTTTTCATAAACGCTTTACATACGGTCCGTGTATTCTGATATTGGAAAAACATTGCAAAAAAATTTAATTTTGCAGTGTTTTTTTTTTTTTCCCCAATAGCATTTTCTGCGTTTTCATAAACGCTTTATTCTTTATTTTTTCCCCAATAGCATTTTCTGCGTTTTCATACATACACGCTGTAGACACTATCCGTGTATTCTGATATTGCAAAAACATTGCAAAACAATTTAATGTTGCAGTGTTTTTTTTTCCCAATAGCATTTTCTGCGTTTTCATAAACGCTTTACATGCTGTCCGTGTATTCTGATATTGGAAAAACATTGCAAAAAAAATTTACTTTTGCAGTGTTTTTTTTTCCCCAACAGCATGTTCTGCGTTTTCATACATACACGCTGTAGACACTATCCGTGTATTCTGATATTGCAAAAAAAATTATTTTGCAGTGTTTTTTTTTTCCCAATAGCATTTTTTGCGTTTTCATACATACACGCTGTAGACACTATCCGTGTATTCTGATATTGGAAAAACATTGCAAAATTTTTTTATTTTGCAGTGTTTTTTTTCCCCCAATAGCATTTTCTGCGTTTTCATAAACGCTTTACATACTGTCCGTGTATTCTGATATTGGAAAAACATTGCAAAAAAATTTAATTTTGCAGTGTTTTTTTTTCCCCAATAGCATTTTCTGTGTTTTCATAAACGCTTTATATACGGTCCGTGTATTCTGATATTGGAAAAACATTGCAAAAAAATTTAATTTTGCAGTGTTTTTTTTTTTCCCCAATAGCATTTTCTGCGTTTTCATAAACGCTTTACATACTGTCCGTGTATTCTGATATTGGAAAAACATTGCAAAAAAATTTAATTTCCTGACAGACTCCATGGCAGCCTACGTGTGGGTTAACCCCGCCTCCTCTCCAATGCTATAGGACCCCATTACCATAAAAGAGTACTCACCACTCCATGCTGTGTTCCTTTTTTGTCCTCCTCCTATGGACCTTCACATCTCGTTCGCGTCCGGTAGGATTTCGGATTTTTCGTTTCTGAAGAGGCATACCTGTGCGGTGCAAAGCTCTGTGCTCAGCCATGGGCGGGCGAGTAAGCTTTTGAGGCTGGATGTCCTTCTCCCCCCAGAACGGGGTGGTGTTGCCTCGGTATGCTGGTGGTCGCAGGGACGCTGGACGGATGGCATCGGCGGCTGGCAAGGTCTGCACCGTTATTCTCCATGGCAGTATTGTTTGTTGTGTGTATTATCCCTGGTGTCTAGTGTACTCCCCCCCTGGATGGCGGCTGGAGCGCTCCTGCGTTCCAGCTCGCCGTATGATTTCCGGGTTCCTGGCCGCCTCGGCGGTCTGCGCATGCGCACCAGCCTCCGGCGAAAGCGAGGCCTGGTTCGCGCGTGCGCGGCATGATTTTCCCTCGGCACAGGTGTGCGAGGAGGAGCGGTGACGTCACGGGCGGGGAATTTAAATTCTGGGCTGCTGCTGCAGTCCTATCTGGGTTTTTCAGGAGAGTGGAAGCAGCGAGCCCGTTCCCCAGCCCAGGCAAACTACTACAAGGTCAGTGCTCTGCCAAAAGTTTCTAATGTTACTCTGAGTGTACTTTTGAAAAAAAAAAAAAAAAAAAGTTTCTTTTAAAGGTATATGCATGTATTTTAAAATTGTGAATATATTCTTTGGGGGTTATTTTCTTCCCTAATGTAATGACACTATACCGTCTTATGCTTTTATACGGGTATATTTTTATGCATGCAGTAATTTGATGTTAAAAAAAAAAAAAAAAAAAAAAAAATCAGAGTTGGCACGCATTGTCTTTGCTAGTTCTTTTTGGCCGGTTTGTTGCTTAGGGTATTTTTTTTTCTTACAGACTGCAGTATTCATATTGTGACGCCCGTCGTCCACAGGTCATGGACAATTCACCGCCTTTTAGTGGCCAGCCCTTACGCACTAGGTATGTGCGGGTAAGGGAGGGGTTGAGGTACAACTGTATTGCTTATTTGCATTTTTCTGATGCCAATATTTTTCTCCCCTACCCCGTTTTTGCTTCAGCCCTTCCAGACCAGATTCGCAGGATAGGGACCTTGCCAGGCCACAACAACAACAACAACAAAAACAATCGTCTAGATCTAAGCAAGGATCCTCGCATGGGTCTCATCATCAGAGGAGAAGTTCTCATTCCTCCTCCAGACACCGCTCCCACCGCCATGATGAACGCCCAAAGTACAGAACGTGCTGGGGCTGTAGGACACGAGTCCCGGATGACAAGTCATTATGTGACAGGTGTTTTGCCAAGGCGGTTGGGGAGAAAGACACGGAAAACCAGCGCATGGAGTCCCTGGTGAAACGTGTTGTACAGCAGTCGCTTAAGGACATGGTGGCCCCTCACACGTTGAGCCAGTCAACGACGGCGTCTGGTCCTCAGGCTGATGAATCCCGTGACGATCCGGGTACGTCCCAGCCCTACGAGGCTTCTGGTGAATCCTCGGGAGAAGAATTCCCGGATGAAGAAATCGGGGGCTTTGATTTCGCCATGGTCTCACCACTGATTAAGGCAGTTAAAGAAGCCCTCAAGTGGGAAGAAGCGTCTACTCCCCCGGCCAAACAGAAGAAGTTTTTTAAGCAGCTGGGTAAAGAGCGGCCAAACTTCCCTTTACTCACAGAATTAAAGGATGTGATAGAGGAAGAGTGGAGCAGGGTGGATAGGAAATCCTCCATGACTACCAAGACTTCCAGGCTGTACCCCTTTAAGACGGAAGAGGTGAAGCATCTGGAGAACGCTCCGCTGGTGGATGCAGCGCTGATGCGCTTGGCCAAGCATGTCACTCTCCCGATGGAGGACTCGGTTTCCTTCAAAGATGGTCTGGAGAGGAAGATCGACCAGGACCTCAAAAGGATCTACGGTCTGGCTGGGATGGCCTGTAAGCCCGTCTTAGCCCTAGCAGCTATGTCCAAGGCCATGGAGGCATGGACTGAAAATGTGGACTCCTTCCTGAATAGCGTATCGGCCGAACTGGCCAGGAGTTCAGCAGCAGCAGAACTAAAACTCGCAGCAGTTTTTCTGGGGGAGGCTTCCATCGACTTAATTCGTCTGTTGGCACGCATTATGCTGTCATCGGTCACGGCTAAGCGCGCCTTATGGCTACGTCCTTGGCTTGCCGATCCTGTTTCCAAACAAGCCTGGTGCAAAATCCCCTTCGAGGGATCTACGTTATTCGGTAACAAGTTGGATGATGCCATAACGCGGGCGACAGGCGGTAAGTCGGGGTTCCTTCCCCAGGACAGAAGACTGCTCGGGCGGAAGAAGCCTCAATTCAAGAGACGAAGCCCTGAGCGCTCGAGGGAGGTACGCTCCTACAAACCAGGAAGGGACTTCAGAAGGAATTGGAACAGGGGACAGAGTTCCTTTCGCAAGTCCACCAAGAACCAGTCGTCTGGTGCACGTGAGCCACCCAAATCCTTCTGAGATCGTGCCCGCCCAGGCGGGTCGGGTGGGGGCCCGTCTATCCCTCTTCCGGCACGTCTGGGTGGCCTCGGTCTCGGATTATTGGGTCATCAAGACGGTCTCGTCAGGGCACAGGTGGACCTTCTCCAGCATTCCCCCTCCCAGGTTCGTGTCTAC
The DNA here is from genome assembly GCA_028564925.1 of Lithobates sylvaticus. Lineage (NCBI taxonomy): Eukaryota > Metazoa > Chordata > Amphibia > Anura > Ranidae > Lithobates > Lithobates sylvaticus. The sequence continues at coordinate 385,759,213 of CM053028.1, forward strand.
CCAACTTCCTCGGTCGGAGGACCAGAGACAAGTTCTACTCTCATACGTGGAGCTGTTAAAAGCCCAGGGGGCGGTGGTCCGGGTGCCAGAAGAAGAGCGTTTTCAAGGGGTCTACTCTCCCCTCTTCTTAGTACAGAAGAAAAGCGGATCATGGCGACCAGTGATAGATCTGACATACTTAAATCGGTATATACAATACGGGAAATTCAAGATGGAGACTCTTCTAACTATACAACAAGCCATCCAACCAGGAGATTGGATGGTCTCGATCGACCTAAAGGACGCTTATTTTCATGTTCCAATAGAGGAAAGCTGCCAAAAGTTTCTAAGATTTCATGTCGATCAAGACCATCTACAGTTTATCTGCCTCCCCTTCGGGTTGACGACCTCCCCTCGAGTCTTTTCAAAGGTGCTCTTGGCAGTGGTGGCCCTGATCAGGCTGAAAGGGGTAAGACTGTATCATTATTTAGACGATCTGCTGGTCCTGTCGCAAAGCAAAGAGCAGCTGTTAGTTCATCTCAAGCAGGTGATGTCCACGTTAACCAGCTTCGGTTGGCTTCTAAACATGGAAAAAAGCCAGCTAGTACCAACCCAACGGCTAATTTATCTGGGTGCCCAGTTCGACACCGTGCGAAGTACAATCTCGTTACCGGTGGAAAAGATTCCGGTCATCCGGGAAAGGGTTTCTCAAGCCCTTCATACACAATACCTGAGAGCCTCGCAGTGTCTCAAAATTGTAGGGACAATGGTCTCCACGACACCCATGGTCAAGTGGGCCCTGTGGAGACTACGCCCGTTTCAGTCGGGTTTTCTGAAGCAATGGAAGTCGGGAAGCAAAAGCCAAAAGATACGAATAACATCAACAATGAGGAACAGTCTCTTCTGGTGGCTCCAACACAAGAATCTCCTGAACTGTCACTCGATAGCTCCCATCTCTTGGGTAACGGTGACAACCGATGCCAGCGGGACCGGCTGGGGGGCCCTTTGCGGGTCGGATCTTGCACAGGGCAAGTGGGACAGAGGTCTTCCTGTCCTGGGATCAAACATTCTGGAACTTCGGGCAGCTTGGTGCGCTCTCCAGCACTTCTCCCAGATCTTGAAGGGGAAGTCGGTACTGTTGCGAATGGACAACACCACAGCGGTCTCCTATGTGAAGAGACAAGGGGGCACCAGGAGCTCTACCCTTCTCCGGGAAGTGGAACCCATTCTGTCATGGGCACAGAAGAACTTGGTGAATATTTCCGCGGTTTTTCTCCCAGGGGTGCAGAACACGCAAGCGGACTTTCTATCACGCACTCAGTTGGACAACAACGAGTGGTCCCTCCATATTCAGTCCTTCGAGTGGATCCTGTCGCTGGGTGTCGATCCAGAGGTAGACCTTTTTGCCTCCCCGTGCAACTTCAAATTAGACAGGTTCTACACGCGGAACCGCTGCAGCCAAGCTCTGGGGACAGACGCATTGACAGACCAATGGAAATTCAGGAAGGCCTATGCCTTCCCGCCGCTTCCCCTGATTCTCAGGTTTCTTCAGAGGCTCCAGATGGAGACGGTGGAGGTAGTGATGATCGCTCCTTACTGGCCCAACAGGCCTTGGTTCCCTCTGCTAGTTCAGCTGAGTATACGGGAGCCGGTATCTCTTCCGCTCAGGACGGACCTTCTGTCTCAGGGGGCGGTACTGCACCCATGTCCAGCAATACTGAAACTGATGGTCTGGTTCTTGAAAGGAAGAGGCTAGAATCCATCGGATGCGCTTCTAGTGTGATTTCCACCTTATTGAGTTCCAGAAGATCAAGTACGAATAAGGTATATGGCAGGATCTGGTCCAGATTTGTGAGTTTTTGTGTATCTACGGAGAGGTCCTTCGAACATCCAGGTGTCCAAGATATCCTCGGTTTCCTACAGACTGGCCTTGACCTTCCCTTATCCGTAGGTTCTCTCAGGGTGCAAGTTTCAGCTTTGTCAGCCTTCTCCGGTACCTCCTGGGCAATCCATCCGTTGGTTCGTCAATTTTTCAGGGGGGCCTCAAGACTCAAGCCCCAAAGGAAGCCGAGATTCCCTAAGTGGGATCTTCCCCTGGTCCTGGATTATATTTCTGGGCTGAGTATGACGGGGCCATCCCCGCTTTCCGTTAAAGACTTTTCGGAAAAAGTTGCCTTTCTGGTGGCAGTCACCTCCGCCAAGAGGGTATCAGAAATCGGGTCGCTGGGCTTTGAAGAACCCTTTTTAACTTTCTTTCCGGACCGGGTGGTCCTCATTCCTATGTTGGGATCCAATCCTAAGGTAACCTCGGTATTCCATCAGAATCAGGAAATTGTTCTACCTACCTTTAGATCGCCAGGATCTGATGACATTCATCCTTTGGATGTCGGGGAAGCACTGAGAGAATACCTTCACATTACCTCCGCCTTCAGGCGGTCAGATCATCTTTTCATATTGCACTCCGGCAAAAACAAGGGGAACAAAGCTTCAACTAGGACTCTTGCAGCTTGGATTGTGAGAACGATACAGCAGGCTTATAGGGCTAAGGGCTTGGCTCCTCCTGTGGCGGTGACGGCGCATTCGACTAGAGGAATGGCTACTTCATGGGCAGCGGCCCGACACGTGGCTCCTGAGACAATTTGCAAGGCAGCTTCTTGGGCTTCTATTAATACTTTTATGTCACACTATTGCGTTGAACCTGCTTCTTTATCCTCTGTTAATTTTGGTGTGAAAATTCTATCGGCTGATAGACCAAATTAAATATTTTCTGTTTAAAGCATACCCACCCGTGTGGTCGGCTAGTTATTTCCCACACGTAGGCTGCCATGGAGTCTGTCAGGAAAAAGGAAAATTTATTATCAAATACTTACCGTAATTTTCCTTTCCTGATGGACTCCATGGGAGACGGAGTTCCCACCCATGAGTCATATGAGTAGGCTAGTTACGGAACACAGCATGGAGTGGTGAGTACTCTTTTATGGTAATGGGGTCCTATAGCATTGGAGAGGAGGCGGGGTTAACCCACACGTAGGCTGCCATGGAGTCCATCAGGAAAGGAAAATTACGGTAAGTATTTGATAATAAATTTTCCTTTTTTGCTGTGTTTTTTTTCCCCCAATAGCATTTTCTGTGTTTTTATACATACACGCTGTAGACACTATCCGTGTATTCTGATATTGCAAAAACATTGCAAAAAAATTTAATTTTGCTGTGTTTTTTTTTTTTCCCAATAGCATTTTCTGCGTGTTCATACATACATCATACATACACGCTGTAGACACTATCCGTGTATTCTGATATTGCAAAAAAAAATTATTTTGCAGTGTTTTTTTTTTTCCCAATAGCATTTTTTGCGTTTTCATACATACACGCTGTAGACACTATCCGTGTATTCTGATATTGGAAAAACATTGCAAAATTTTTTTATTTTGCAGTGTTTTTTTTCCCCCAATAGCATTTTCTGCGTTTTCATAAACGCTTTACATACTGTCCGTGTATTCTGATATTGGAAAAACATTGCAAAAAAATTTAATTTTGCAGTGTTTTTTTTTCCCCAATAGCATTTTCTGTGTTTTCATAAACGCTTTATATACGGTCCGTGTATTCTGATATTGGAAAAACATTGCAAAAAAATTTAATTTTGCAGTGTTTTTTTTTTTCCCCAATAGCATTTTCTGCGTTTTCATAAACGCTTTACATACTGTGCGTGTATTCTGATATTGGAAAAACATTGCAAAAAAATTTAATTTTGCAGTGTTTTTTTTTCCCCAATAGCATTTTCTGCGTTTTCATAAACGCTTTACATACTGTCCGTGTATTCTGATATTGGAAAAACATTGCAAATAAATTAAATTTTGCAGTGTTTTTTTTCCCCCAATAGCATTTTCTGCGTTTTCATAAACGCTTTACATACTGTCCGTGTATTCTGATATTGGAAAAACATTGCAAAAAAATTTAAATTTGCAGTGGTTTTTTTTTCCCCCAATAGCATTTTCTGCGTTTTCATAAACGCTTTACATACGGTCCGTGTATTCTGATATTGGAAAAACATTGCAAAAAATTTTAATTTTGCAGTGTTTTTTTTCCCCAATAGCATTTTCTGCGTTTTCATAAACGTCCGTGTATTCTAATATTGGAAAAACATTGCAAAAAAATTGAATTTTGCAGTGTTTTTTTTTCCCCAATAGCATTTTCTGCGTTTTCATACATACACGCTGTAGACACTATCCGTGTATTCTGATATTGCAAAAACATTGCAAAAAATTTTAATTTTGCAGTGTTTTTTTTTCCCCAATAGCATTTTCTGCGTTTTCATAAACGCTTTACATACTGTCCGTGTATTCTGATATTGGAAAAACATTGCAAAAAAATAGAATTTTGCAGTGTTTTTTTTTCCCCAATAGCATTTTCTGCGTTTTCATACATACACGCTGTAGACACTATCCGTGTATTCTGATATTGCAAAAACATTGCAAAAGATTTTAATTTTGCAGTGTTTTTTTTCCCCAATAGCATTTTCTGCGTTTTCATAAACGCTTTACATACTGTCCGTGTATTCTGATATTGGAAAAACATTGCAAAAAAAATTAATTTTGCAGTGTTTTTTTTTCCCCAATAGCATTTTCTGTGTTTTCATACATACACACTGTAGACACTATCTGTGTATTCTGATATTGGAAAAACATTGCAAAAAAATTTAATTTTGCAGTGTTTTTTTTCTTGACAATAGCATTTTCTGCGTTTTCATAAACGCTTTAGACACTATCTGTGTATTCTGATATTGGAAAAACATTGCAAAAAAATTAAATTTTGCAGTGTTTTTTTTTCCCCAATAGCATTTTCTGCGTATTCATAAACGCTTTAGACACTATGCGTTTATTCTGATATTGGAAAAACATTGCAAAGAAATTAAATTTTGCGGTTTTTTTTCTTCCCATTAGCATTTTCTGCGTGTTCATAAACGCTTTAGACACTGTACGTGTATTCTGCTATTGACAAAAACACCTATTTAGGGTGAGATCATAAATTTTGAAAATATGAGGAGATCATCAAAAAGGGGATGTGGCCCGGGTCGTGGTGCTGCTGGTGGCACTCCTGTTGCAGGGAGAGGACGTGGTCGATCTGTGCCAGCTACACGCACTAGTGAAACACCTTCCTCAGGTGCGAGTAGGCGACAGAGCCTGCAGCTGTATTTTGGCGCGCCTAATGAGGCTGTACGAATGTTGAGGCCAGGACAAGTACAGGCGATAGTAGATTGGGTTGCTGACAGTGCCTCCGGTTCCTTCACATTGTCTCCCACCCAGTCTCCTGATGAAAGTTAATAATTTTTTCCAGAAAGTGCGTATTCTGGGGTATTCCCACCATATGTGCGGCATCGTGCCGTTGAGTTTCTGAGGTTCTTAATGACTTCCTGTACCTCTTCTGCTGAGAAGGGGGCCTCCAGCATTTTATTTTTATTTTTTATTTTTTTATGTTATTTTAAGTTATTTCCCTATCCACATTTGTTTGCAGATCACTTGCCATGCTCTTAACAACATTTTGTTGCCATTTGCAGCCCTCTAGCCCTTTCCATGACCTTTTTACAGCCATTTTAGTGTTCAAAAGTCCGGGTCCCATTGACTTCAATGGGGTTCGGAGTTCGGGGTCAAGTTCGAGTCAAGTTCGGTCCCGAACCCGGACTTTTTTCCGAAGTTCGGCCGAACCCACCGAACCCGAACATCCAAGTGTCCGCTCAACTCTAGTCATGATGCTTTGCTTCATTTACACAACATGTAACGATTAGGGGGCTTGCTGCTTGCCAATTGCTACACATTTAAGCAAATGGTGACGTACCTGTCAGAAACCATTAAAACAGGCTGAGACAGAAGTTAAATTAAACTTGTTTAATAATAAAAGTAAAAAGAACAAACATAGTCAAAACATAGCCAAAGTTTAAAGTCAGCCAAGCCAGAAGTCAGGGATCAATGTAGATGAACAGCAAGCAGGATCTGGAGCCAGAAGGGATGTCAGCAAAGCAAATCTTGAACAGGATCGCAGGAGATTCTGTGATGTTGACCAAGGTGAAGGCAGAGATCCTTTGGGCTGGACGGCTTAAGTAGGCAAGACTGACAAGCAGGATATCATCAACAGCTGAGTAACTGTGGAGAGATAGGAGCTGGCCATTAGCCGACAGGTGAGCGGCCAGCTCTGAGAAGGAAGGGCTGAGCCCAGCCCTGACAGTATCCCCTCCTCAATAACCCCTCCCCATCAGAGGACCACCAAGCTTGAGGGGAGAATGTCTATGGAAATCACGGAGGAGGACAGGGGCATGTACATCCGAGGATGAGACCCAAGAGAGTTCTTCTGGACCATACCCCTTCCAATGCACCAGGTACTGTATGGTCCCACGGAACCTACGGGAGTCAACAATGGACTGTACTTCATACTTCTCATGGTTCTCAACCTGTACAGTGTGAGGACATGGCACCGAGGTGGTAAAGCGGTTGCAGACCAAAGGTTATAATAAGGAGACATGAAATACATTTGAAATATGCATATTAGAAGGAAGGTGTAATGCGTAAGCCACTGGGTTAATCCTGCAAAGGCCCAATAAACCAAGGTGCGAACTTCAGTGAGGGAACACGACGTCGGAGGTTGCAAGATGACAGCCAGACTCTGTCCCCAACCTGGTAAAAAGACGCAGGCAGGCATCTGCGGTCAGCATGGAATCTGTACCTATCATTAGCATGTTGCAAAGCCTCCTGGACTTGTGCCCAAGTGGAACGAAGACCACAGAGATGCTCCTCTAACGCAGGAATACTCTGCGGAACTAATGAGTTGGGCAACATGGAAGGTTGGAAACCATAATTTGCCATAAACAGGGACAATCGGGAAGCAGAATTCAAGGCACTGTTGTGAGCTAACTCTGCTCATGGTAATAGGTCTGACCATTTGTTATGATGGTCAGAAATATAGCAACTTAGGAATTGCTCCAAGGACTGATTGGCTCATTCTGACGTTCCCCCATTAGACTGCGGGTGATACGCAGAGGAGAAAGCAAGCTGAATTCCCAACAGTACACAAAAGGCTCACCAGAAACCGGAACACAAACTGACTACCCCTGTCCGAGAAAATCACCTTGGGTAGCCCATGAAAGCGAAAGATCTCCCAAGCAAAAAATGGAAGCCATTCCTTAGAACTGGGCAACTTCTTAAGTAGAATACAATGACACATCTTTGAGAACCCGTCAACCACCATAAGGATAACTGTGTTGCCCTGGGAGTTGGGTAACTCCACAATTAAATCCATAGACAGGTGGGTCCAGGGCCTCTCTCCATTGGGTATGGGTTATAGGAGGCCCACTGGAAGGTGTCGTGGAGTTTTACTCTGAGCACACATATAACAGGCAGCTACGAAGGCAGTTACATCAGCACGTAGACTAGGCCACCAGAATTGTTGGGAAATGGCCCAAAAGAGTTGATTCTTCCCAGGGTGGCCAGCAGCCTTGTGAGAATGGAAAGTCTGGAGCACGGCAGTACAGAGACTCTCTGGCACAAAGCAGCGGTCACAAGGTTTCTCAGGAGGAGCATGGATCTGAGCAGCAAGAAATTTGTCACCTAAAGAAGAAGTAAGACTGGTGCGAACCGTAACCAGAATACGATCAGGAACCGTAATCGACTTGGAAGTGGATGAAAATTGTCTTGACAAGGCGTCAGCCCTTACATTCTTACTACCGGGTAAGAATGAGACAATGTAATTAAAACTTGACAAGAAAACAGCCCATTGCGCCCCTCTGGGAGAGAGGCATTTAGCCTCACACAAGAATGTGAGATTCTGATGGTCAGTAAGAATGAGAACCGGCACAGTGGTACCTTCGAGGAGATGTCTCCATTCTTTCAGGGCTAAAATGATTGCCAACAGCTCTCTGTCACCAATCTCGTAATTGCACTCCGCAGGTGACAATTTCTTGAAAAAGTAGCTACAAGGATGCATAGCGCTCTCAGAGGTAGGACGTTGAGACAGAAGGGTGCCAACACCAGTCTCAGAAGCATTAACCTCAAGGATAAAAGGTAATGTAGGATCAGGATGTGCCAACACATGAGCAGAAACAAAGGCAGCCTTTAAACTCTCAAAGGTCTTAATGGACTCCGGAGACCAACTCTGTGGGTTACCGTCCTTTCTGGTCATATCAGTCAGGGGTTTGACCAGAGATGAGAAGTTATGAATAAACTTCCAATAATAGTTGACAAAACCCAGGAAACGCTGCAGAGGACGTAAACCCACAGGTCGGGGCCACTGTAGAACTGCCAAAAGTTTCTCTGGGTCCATCGAAAAAACAGCAGTGGAAATGACATAACCCAGGAAATTATCCTGTTTACGATGGAACTCGAACTTCTCCAGTTTACAATAGAGATTGTTCTCTCTTAGTTTCTGAAGCACACGACAGACATCTGTGTGGTGGCTCTCCAGAGACTTGGAAAATATGAGGATATCATCGAGATAAACCACCAAACATAACTGCAACAAATCTCGCAGGACATCGTTAATAAATTCCTGGAAAACTGCCGGGGTGTTACAAAGGCCAAAAGGCATTACGAGATACTCATAATGGTCTGTTCTGGTATTAAATGCAGTTTTCCACTCGTCGCCCTCCTTAATCCTCATGAGATTGTATGCCCCTCTCAAATCATGTTTCGTGCTCCCTTGAGGCGGTTAAATAACTCTGTAATCAATGGAATCGGATAGGCATTCTTAATCGTGAAATGACTGAGACCCCTACAATCAATACCACGCCTCAGTTCACCACTATTCTTCACAAAGAAGAAACCAGCACCAGCAGGAGATGAGGATTTGCAGATGAAACCTTGACAAAGTGTATCTGCAACATATTCCTCCATGGCCTTATTCTCCAAGACCGACAATGGGTAAACCCGGCCACGAGGGGGTATGGCACCAGGTTGAATGTCAATTGCGCAATCATACGGCCTTTACCGGCTTGACCTTTGTCAAAGACATCGCCAAAATCACGATACTCCTCAGGCAGGGAGGAGATTGAAGAGGTGCACAGGACCATGGCTACCTTCTGGAAGCATGTCTTACTGTATTGTGGTGACCAGAAGATAACCTCAGCACGGAGCCAATTAAAAGAGGGGTTGTGCCTCTGTAACCAAGGATAACCAATAACCCGCGGAAACTTATAAGAAAAAAATTGGTATATAGAAACACTATGGGCGGTACCTCATCCTGTAACATTAGAAAAAAAGAGGAAAAAAGGAAGAACCGATTTGTGGACTATATCGGTACCTGAACACAATGTGCAAACCAAAAAAATATATATAAAATAGTTTATTAAATATAAATATATAGAAAAAATCTACAATCTCATTAATCACATATAAATGAATATAGAAAAAACTTTTTTGTGAATGTCATATAAGTCATGAATGCTAGTTGACACATTTCGCCCGGAGGCTTCTTCAGAACCAGGTAGACATAATCATAATGTTTAAGAGAATCACGAAAGTCTGAAAGATATAAGGCATAGAAGTCAAGTCCATATAAAGTACAGCGGTATTAGTATTCTGTCTAAGCAGATACCAATAAAATCAATCATTATAGGTAATTTTGGACAGCCTACCTTCAAATTATATGAAAGTCTAACATGGCCACCAAAATAGGAGGCTCAAGAAGACAGGAAAGATTATGAATATGTATATAAGGAGGTGGCGTTATACCCCTGAATGAAGGTATAAGGAGACAATGTCCATACAAACAGGGGACCCAAGTCAATCCATGTTTTGAATCTGTAGGCAGAAGCAAAGAGGAGTAATAATATTACCTCGTTAAATAAACCATATTGAGGTACCAATGTCAAACATAGAAAAACAAATAGATGGACTATCAAGATGAAAGGCTCAAACCTACTTACACGTGTGACTGCTATATAAACTTCAGGTCTTAAATATAGCCTGGGTAGGTAGGCTGGAACCAGATTTTCAGGAGAGATGCAAGCATTGCCAGTCCTATAGAAAATAACCAATATATCAATATAAAACACTGATCCATATTATATGGTTTTGGCTAGATATCAGGTTTAGTTAATATAGTAGCAACGAAATACCTGAGTATCAATATTTCAGGGATTGGCCCATTAGCCCATCACAATCCAATAGTGGAAATGGGTAATTGGAATAACCCATATATCTAATCAAATATGCAGAGAAAGGCTGAACAAGGGAATACAGTTCCAGATCAAAGAAACCTTCAAAGCACTGCCAGTCACTAGGAAAAAGAGGGGAAAAAAGTATAATAATATAGTCTCCTGGTTAATAGCAATCAAATAGCTACCAATAACAGCCACCAATAACACAATGCCGGGTACTAAATAGTAATTTACCTTCCATCTCTATAATCTCCAAGGTACGACGCTCACACTGACTGTTTTCAAGCTAACTCCTTATATAGGAGTGTTTTGGCGCCAAAGCAGGATAATTTAATAGGAGACACTTGCTAATGAAAGCAGCTGTGAGCCTAACTGTGAACCTAACCGGCTCAGCTCACCAAATGCAAATCATAGAGTGCACCGCAAAGAACAGAGGATGCGGCACATGCGCACCAACATGCAAATCGTGCCATAGCAGAAGCTTCTGCACTAAATCCCTGCACATGCGCAGGGATCGAAAAACGGGGGAAACTTAGATAAAGAGAAATAATTTGGAATTGTATTATCTCATGGTGAAGAGCCCCTACAGCCATGGACCATGGAACCGTCTAATGAATCACATGGGCAGGCTGTAGAGGTCTCCCATCAAGAGCCTCAATGGCAAGTGAAGTGTCACGCAGCTGCAGCGGAATTTAATTCTTTGATACAAAGGCAGCATCAATGAACAGGCCTGAAGCCCCAGAGTCGATTAGAGCCTGTATCTCGATGGACGACTCAGCCAAAGAAAGGGTGACCAAAACCAGGGGCTTATCCTTCTGGATAACTGGGGACGAAACAACGACACCTAAGGTCTGTCCATGACAGGACCTCAAGGTGCGGGCATTCCCTGGACAGGTAGGACAAGACTTCAAAAAGTGACCTGCCTGGCAACAATAAAGACACAATCTCTCCCTCCTCCTAAAGGTTCTCTCATCCGCAGAGAGATTCACTCAAGCGCATGGGATCACCTTCACTGACCGACTCGGTACCAGGAGGCATGGGAGGTGAGGGAGGCACGGGTAGGACTGCAAAGCTTAGAGACAAATGTACAGGATGTTTCTGCAAGTGCTCCCTAAAAGAGAGTCTTTCTCTGAGTCTGGAGTCAATGAGGATGGCAAAGGTGATCAACCTCTCCAGCTCAGTGGGTATATCTCGGCTGCTATCTCATCCTTGATGGTATCCGAGATACCATGACAAAAAACAGCCTTATTATTCCACGCAACCTCTGCTGCCAGAGTACGGAATTTAATGGCGTGGTCGGCAACAGTTCTCGCACTCTGTTTAATGGACACGAGGCACTTGGCAGCAAAAGCAGAGCGTGCAGGAACGTCAAATACCATTTTAAACTAAGCAACAAACTCAGGGTAACTCAAGACAAAAGGTTTTTGCGTCTCCCATAGAGGGTTTGCCTAGGCCAAGGCTCTCTCAGAAAGCAAAGATATCACAAAACCTACTTTTCTTCTGTCCATGGGAAACGCCTGGGGCAGCATCTCAAAGTATATTGGACTGGATCGCCCCCAATCTGCATTGGACTGGATCGCCCCCAAATCGCTGGGGAAGCTGAGCAGAGCGGAACCAGCATACCTCTTATAGAGGTAATACTTGAGGCGGGTGCCTGCACAGAGACTGAGGCAGCAGCAGGGTTGGCCTGCAACTTAGGTTGTACTGTTGCAGCCACAGTGGTAGATTCCAGGTGAGCCGTGCGACTCAGGAGCATTTGTAACGCCATGGCAAGCTGATCCATGCGTGATCCAGTTCATCCAATCTGGAAAAAATATTACAAACAAGTGGATTGACTGCATCTTCTGAATTCATGGCCTTCGCCTACTGTCAGAAACCATGAAATCAGAACGAGTCAGAAGTACAGTCAAATCACACTTGTTTAATAATAAAAATAAAAAGAACAAACGTAGTCAAAACATAGCCAAAGTTCAGTAACCGGAAGGGATAGTCCGCCAAGCCAGAAGTCAGGGATCAATGTAGTTGAACAGCAAGCAGGATCTGGAGTCAGAAGGGATGTCAGAAAAGCAAGTCTTGAACAGAATCGCAGGAGATAGTTTCTGTGATGTTGACCAAGGCGAGGGCAGAGATTCTTTGAGCTGGACGGCTTATCATAAACAGAGTAATTGTGGAGATAGGAGCTGGCAATTAGCCAAAAGGTGAGTGGCCATCTCTGAAAATAAAGGGCTGGGCCCAGCCCTGACAGTACCACAAATGCCCTGTTGCTGTGTGTTTGACAGCAAAAATGGAGTTAAACCAGGCAGAGAGGAGGCATTGCATCGCTTCCTCACTGCCTGTCAGTAGCTTCTGAAGTGCAATCCAAATGTGTATCGGGCTTCAGAGGAAAGGGAGCACAAATCTAAACCTTCTCTTACTTTTCCTCTTCCCTAAATTAGTGATTACCTAATCATGGAGATACTTGCTATATCTACACCAATGATTGACAGCTGGGGATAGAGGGATTAGAAGCTGAACAAGCAAGTATGATTAAGATGTCAGGTGGGCTGGTTAGGTATCTTTCTATTAAGAAGTTTGAGTTGTTTATGAGTTGGAAGAAATGTTAATTTTGTTTTGTTTCTTTTTTGTCATGATGTTTCTACATTAAAATGTGATTAGTGAGTAGTGGGTATTACAGTGATTTGTTTCTCAGTGTCTTTTATATTGCACAATGGGCTGTGAAAATGAATGTCTAGCATGTGGTGAAATTGACAGAATAACCAATAACTTCTTTCTTACTTGGTTAGATTTGTGGATGCGGATAATTTAATATAATGTGGCAGTTAATAAACCTATGCAGAAGTTTGTACAGGTAATAAAGTCTACAGTTCCTTCCTAAAATCAACACATTGCATCATGGCCTCCATTTGCTCTTTATTACTTTGATTCTAAGCGAAAAATCATTTTAGAAAGTTTGCAAAAAAAAATGTTTACTATAAGTTCATATCATGAGCCACTTTTATGTAATACGTTGATACATAAAACATTTGAAAAAAGTGACGCACTCTAAGTGATAAATATCAAAATGCCCAAGATGTATAAATATATCAAAAAGGACATAGTGAATATATAGTAAATATATCAACAGTGAAAAAATATATATTGCTCTAAAGAACAAAAAAAGTGCAGCAGTACCAATGCAAGTGTCCACTCTGTAGCCAAGTCCTATATACCATTATAAATATTGTGCAATGAAAATCTGAATCTTCTCAGTGCTTCAATAGACATCAAACTTTTCACTAAAGGCTGGATCAACAGTGTGCCCACCATCAGAGACCCCTATGGGTGTCGTCTCACCTTATCTCACAGACTGCACTGTTAAATGGAGGTCAAAAATTATTGACGTGCAAATAATGTCAGCCAGACTCCTGGTCCTTTAAATGTCTCCTCCACTCCTCCAGAAGATGTACCCATGCAAAAGCACAAAGGAGAAAGGCAAATAGTGTAGACAATATAGATAATATGTATTATAAATGGAAAAATGCCAGTAGAATAGATAAAAACCACAGATAGAGACACAGGTTCATTCACAAACCAAACTTCTGCAAAATGGTGTGTTGCGCTGGCTTTCTCAAAGGCTGAGGACATGTCAGCAGCATTATGCTTAAATATCGATAAGGTCACCCGGGCAACTGGTAAACAAGAGAGCCATCATAGCGAAGACCAAACCTCACTACACAAACTATATACTGTATATAATAAATAGAGAAACAAACGACACCATTTTGCAGAGAACCACAGACAGATGTATACAGACAATTAGTGCAAATAAAGAAAGTAGAACCAATCATAAAAAATGCAGGCATAAGGCATTCTTTTTTTTTTTTTTTTTTGCCACTTCAGCTCAGCTCTCCAAGAGGACCTAAATCAGCTTTAACCGATCAGTTTTTGTCCATTTTGTTTTGTCATCACATCATTGTGGCATACTCATGGTTTAATCATTTATTAATTTGAGATAAAAAGTCCACGTATTTCATCCACTTTGCTCCCAAAAGAAATTTCTCCCCCCCCCCTTTTTTTTTTTTTTTGGATATTCCCCCCCTCCCCTACCCCTCCTATTTTCTCATCGCTATTTCCGTACCTATACATTTTTAGTTTTAGTTCCTGTCCAGGTGATATTTCTATAGCCTAATAGCTTCAGCATAGCTCCATGTTTGCTTGAACTTTTTCCAGGTGTCCCAACACTCTCCCGTACTCTCGTTCTTTTCGTCTATATTCCTTTTAAGGGACTCCATGAGTCGAATACTTTCAAGCGCGTCAACCCACTCCCACATGGATGGGGCTTCCGGTTCTCTCCACCTCTTTGCAATAAGTTTTTTTGCTGCATTGAGTAAATGCGGTACCAATGATTTTTCATAGTGCTTTGCCCCCTCCCTTGTGGCATGCATCAAAACCACCCAGGGGTCGTTCTCTAGGTCCTTGTGGGTGATCTCCTTGATAAATCCTATAATCTTTGCCCAATAGTTTTTAATCTTATTGCATTCCCACCAAAGGTGGGCCATAGTCCCTCTTTCTTTACACCCTCTCCAGCAATCTGGGGAGGTGCCGTTTTGGTATCTGCTTGCTTTATCTGGAGTAATATACCACATCGATAGGCACTTATAGTTCGCCTCGGCCGTCCTGACATCTATTGCGGATCTATGGGTCATCCTTATAATTTTTCCTATTGTGCCTGTGTCTAATTGTGAACCTAATTCCCTTTCCCATTTTTGGATAAATGGCGGAATCTCCTCCCTTTCCGTCTCCACCATCTTTTTATAGATCTTTGAGATCATTTTTTTTGTATTAGATTCCATGCATACACGTTCAAGCCATGTAGTATCTGCTTCTGGCCTAATTGGCTGAGGTAAGCTTTTAATAAAGTGGTGTAATTGGAGATAACGCCATCTATCCAACCTTAGGATTTCACTCTTACTTTGTAATTCCTCAAATAATAATATTTTCCCATTGTGCATTACATCTTTTAAACGTGTTTCCTCTTTTAATATCCATTCCCCCCCCCACCTCAGTTTTCCCAGGCTGAAAAAATTCATTGTCTTTTAGTGTTATTAGTAGTGAGTTGTATTTTCTGTTTACTTTTTTGTACCATTTATCCCATATTTTTAGTGAATTTAATGTGATGATGTGTGTGTTCTCACCTAAAGATCTGTGTGTCGGTGGGTTCCAAATTAATCTACCCAGTTGTGCTGTACTAATCTCTTTTTCCAGGCTAACCCATCTTTTTTCTGTCGACTCCTTACCCCACTCCGGGATTCTAGACATGACGATCGCATGGTAATAGTTAACTATGTCAGGAACCGCAAGGCCGCCCTGTTTTTTATCTTGTTTTAGCGTGTTCAGTGCTATCCGGTGTTTCTTACCATTCCAAATAAAATTTATAATTATAGATTTTAATTTTCTGAGGTATGTCGGCGAGAGTGGTATGGGCAACATCTGAAATTTATACGTGATTACCGGTAGTACCATCATTTTTACTGTATTTATGCGCCCCAACCAGGAAAGGGATCTATTAGTGTATTCTTTGCATTTCTTTTTAACTTCATCGAGGAGCGGGAGATAATTGATATTGTACATTTCTTTAATCGATTTAGCTAAATTTATTCCTAAGTACTTGATCTGCTTCCTCCAAGGAAAGTCAAAGCTCTCCCGTAGAGAAAGCTGATCAAGCTTACCTATGTTTACATTCAGAATGAAAGACTTCGTGCGATTAACTTTAAAATTTGAAATTTCCCCATAGCGCTTCAGGTCAGATATTAAGTGCGGCATGGACGTCCGTGGATAGCTTATGAAGAACAAAATGTCGTCCGCAAAGGCGGATAGCTTATGGGTATCCCCTCCCGCCTCAATCCCTTCAATTTCTGGGTTGGCTCTAATTGTAGCCAATAGAGGCTCCATGGTCAAGACAAAAAGGAGGGGGGACAGTGGACAGCCCTGTCTTGTACCATTCCTCATCTCAAACAGAGGTGATGTAATTCCATTGATCTTTACTGTTGCTTTCGGGTGGTCGTATAGGACCTTGATGCGTTGAATTATCTTGGGACCAAAGCCCATGTGCTCAAGTGTATCCATCATGAACCCCCAGTCTACTCTGTCAAAGGCCTTTTCGGCATCTATTGACAAGAGCAGACTGGGGGTCCCGACCTCCCGGATCCTCTGGAGGAGCAGCAGCGCCCGCACCCCATTGTCCCTACCCTCCCTACCCGCCACAAACCCAACTTGGTCCGGGTGGACCAGTGTGCCCAAGTGGACCTTAACTCTTTCTGCCAGTATTTTCGCGTAGATTTTCGTGTCCGCGTTTAAGAGTGAAATTGGCCTGTAAGCTGAGCACACCGATCCATCCTTTCCTTCCTTCAGGATTACTGTGATATTGGCGGTCAGGGATTCCTCGCTCATTCTATACTCTGCCCCCAGGCCATTTAGATAGTTGCGGAGTCTTGGGATCAATATCTCTTGAAATGTTTTATAATAGAGCGCCGTGAAGCCATCCGGCCCAGGGCTCTTCCCCGCCGGGGTGCTCTTCAGCGCCCACCTTACTTCCTCTATAGTAAATGGTTCCTCGAGTACGTTCCTTTCATCTATAGTTATTTTTTTAAGTCCTGCCTTAGTTAAATAATCTATCCTCTTTTTTTTACCCTTTTCGCTGTTATAATCTCCCCTCTGTGCAACCGTATAAAGATCCTCATAATATTCTTTGAAGGAGTCCGCTATATCCCTTGAAGTATATTTAATCTCTCCATTCTTGTTTTGTATTTTTTCTATATAGTTAATCGTTTTTTTTTTTTTGTAGTATTCTGACCAAGTGTTTACTGGGTTTGTTACCCCACATATATCTTTCCTTTGCTATTCTGTTATAAAATTGTTGTGTTTCTTGCTCCATGAGGTCTTTTACTTGTTCTCTTATTGCAACTATTTTTAGGTATAGATTTCTATCTTCCTCTGGGGCCGCTTTGTGTTCCTGTTCCACCTGATTTAGTTCCGCTACCAGCTCTTTCAGTTTCTTTGTTTTCTCTTTTTTTTATCCATGTTCCCTTTGCAATTAGGATCCCTCTTATGAATGCCTTGTGGGCATCCCAGAGAGAAGATCCACTGACTTCTCTGTTATCATTCCCTTTAAAAAAGTACTCTAACTCCTCTTTTACATATTCTACCACCTCTTTATTTCGTAGTAGCGCTTCATTCAGTCTCCAGCTTGGGGATGTGTTCCCATTTTCCAAGGCCCCTAAGGTCATAGAAACAGGGGCATGGTCAGACAGTGACATTACCTCGATTTTAGTACTAACTATTCTGTCCAGAAGTCCATGATCTATCAAGGCGTAGTCGAGGCGGGAATACGTCCCGTGCACGGGGGAGAAAAAGGAATAATCTCTTATTTTAGGATGTTGAATCCTCCAAACATCAACCAGCTGATTTAGAAAGAGTTTTTGCTTAGTCAATTTTAATTGCTTCCTATCCGTCCCCCCTGCACCGGACGTAGAGTCTAGCCCAGGGTCCAAGCAGAAGTTTAGATATCCCATCAGAATTGCGTGCCCTTCCCTAAAGTCCCTTAATTTATTGAGAATCTCGCATAAGTATTTCGTAGGGTTGGTATTTGGGGCATATATATTGGCCAGAGTATATTTTACCCCCCCCCCCCCTATAGTTCCTTTTAAGAAGAGGTACCTTCCCTGTGGATCGACCAATCGATCCTCCAGGCAAAAAGAGATGTCTTTAGAAAAGCCTATCGCCACCCCCCTTGCTCTACTGGTAATTGCGTCCCCGTAATACCACACTGGGAACGCTTTGGTAGAGAGTTTCGTATTCGACTCATGTGAGAGGTGGGTCTCCTGTAGGAAAACCACCCCCGCCCCATAGTTTTTTAGTTCTTCTGAAACTTTATGTCTTTTTTTGAGAGTGTTGAGTCCTTTTACATTGTATGTTATAAATTTAATTTCTGTCCTCATATTCAAATGGACACTTCTCTGGACCTGTTAGTATTGGATATATAGCGATGAGACTTCCCACCCTCCATCCCCTTCCCTCCCCCTCTTGATACCCCCCCCACCCTCCAACCCCATCCCCTTCCCTCCCCCTCTTGATACCCCCCACCCTCCAACCCCATCCCTCCCCCTCTTTATGCCCCCTACCCCCCTTCCCCTTCCCCCCTCCCTCCCCGACCCTTGTTCGGGTCTCTGAGTCAAAGTGGGTCATAATCTAATATGGCCCTCCTCGAATCTCCTAAATTCTCAGGTGAGGTGGGGCTCGGTCCCCTAGGTCACTCTCACCCGTACTCCCCAATTCCTTGGGGTGTACGGGGTAAGCGGGCATATCCTATGGGGCACTACCGAGAGGCCTATCCTTCTTTCACCCCTCCCTTCTCTCTCCTCTCCCCCTCTCCCCCTCTCTGCTTCTCTTTTGTGGGTTCCTTCCTCCATTCATCCCTCCCCTCTTCCCCACATCGCCCTGCATCGCTCTCCCTGACTAGGGAGCCCATCCCGGTAACTCAGGGACCTGTAAATCTAATTTCTCACAGAAACTGGTTAAATCTTCGGGGTATCTCAATCTCGCTGATCTCCCCTCTTTTATGCCTATCAGGCATCTGGAAACCCCCAACTATATTTCACATTTGCAGTCCGCATCGCTTCCAGTAGGGGTTTTTGTAGCCTTCTTCTTTCCAGTGTCTGTGGTGCCAGGTCTGAATATATCTGTATCTCTGCTTCTTTATATTTCAAAGGTGTTTTTCCATATAGGTTTGCCCAGATCTCTGCTTTCTCATCGTAATGACGAAATCTAATGATGATATCACTACCGGTATCCATAATGTTTGGTTTTCCTACACGGTGCACCCTTTCAATTCCCGGGAATGGGTCCTCACTATTTCTCAAAAATGGGTTAAGAATGATTTTGATAATCTCCCTGAGGTCCTCTCCTCTTTGTTCAGGTACCGCACGTATCCTAAGGTTTTGTCTGCGGTTCCTGTTCTCCTGATCCTCCATTTTATATTGAGTTTCCCTTAGGGTTAGTTGAATTGTTCTGATCTTCTCCTCAATCTTATTAATGTCTTGCTCTTGTTTTTCTGCTCTCTCCTCCACTGCCTCCACTCTAGTGAGTAGTGAACCCATATCTTCTCTCAATAGTTTTATTTCCCCTTTTATGGTGTTTTCCATTTTTAATAGCATCTCTGCCATATCTCCTTTCGTAGGCAGTTGGGAAATTGCCACTTGTTCTTCTGCTCTACTGGTATCTATTTCGCTTCCCATTGAGCGGTCAGCTGTGGAAGGGTCCTCTTTTTCCCCCGTTTTCTTCTCCTTCCCCTTTCTTCTATCCATAGTGGGGTTTTGTGGGTGTTCCGCACTGTTTGGGAGGGGGCTTATTCCTGTCTTCAGATATTGTTTTATAGTGCTCGTTGAGCTTTTGGGAGTCTTCGGTACCCCTTTTTTTGAGATTTTACTCATGTTAGCCTTACGAGGCCCTCTAATTCTTTTCCCCAGTTTGCTGCTATCGCACTATACTCTGGAGAGGAGGGATTGTAGCTTAGGGGAGAGACCCCACCAGCAGTCCTGCCCCCTTTCCTCTGCCCAGTAGGTTTATATTTACTTCTCTTAAGGCATCTTCCTTCTATTGTTTCTATAGCAGGTTGTTCTATAGATTCCGTAGAAGGTAACGCTACCAGACCAGCTTGGGGGGGCGAGTAGTTATGTATCAATAAAGAGAGACTCTCTACTAAGTATTCCCACTTGATGATTAGGGAGGTCCTGTTTAATGGATTTGCCCCCTGCCGCAGGCTTTATAGCGAGGGAGAGACACCCTATAGGGAGTCTTTGGGACACTCCATGTAAGTAAAAGTAGTTAATACGTGTTTTCACAATGTTGGAACAGCACAATACAGGTTGAAACAAGAGGCTATTTTGAGGCGTTGTTAAAATATTCTCCTTTCGCCCTGTTTCTTGGGGATCCTATATCTAATGCGTAATGGCCTTAGGTCCTCCTCCAGTCTTCACCCCCTAGACCAAGTATGGGGGGAGATCCGGGCTCCAGACCCATGCCACTGCCCAGTTGACTAATATTTAATTTTCATGTGGCCCGATGAAATATGATGTAGACCAGTTCCCAACTTCCCCCACTTTTAAGGAAGCAGGAGATCTTGTTTAGGTAAGGGGGAGGGGGAGGGAAGAGAAAACAACGAGGGGAGAGGAAAAAACAAGAAAAGAGAAAAAAGAGAGAAAGAGAAACAGAAACTGAACAAGACAAAATAGTCCAACGATACTTTCTGTTTGGATAACCTTATTTCTCTCTTGCCCGGAAGAGAAGCAAGATTTCACCTTATGGTTAGGTAGTGGTCTTTAGCTTGTTAGAGGCATGTCCGTTTTGTCACAGTCAACCCTACTAAGTTTTTCAAAAGTGAGGAAGTTCATCCTTAAATGTAGGGGTACACACAACATTTACACCTTCAATATGTTCTATGCTCAGGTCTAAAGCTGATACCAACCAACCGGTTATGGCTTCGACTGTTTCTCCTCCTTGGGTTCTTCGTGTCTCCTCTTTAGTTTTTACTTCAGATTTCCTCTGCCAGCAATACACAGACTGCAGCGGGTACAGGGGGGAGAGTAGGAGAAACACCATAGAGTAGTTCAATTCAGGTTTTATCCGACAGCCTGTAGTCATGTACCAGCTTTTTTGGGGTTCTACAATTTTGGGTTACCGTTCCCAAGATAGTAATACCCAGTCGCTTAAAAACATTTGGAGAAGTCTATTATTTCCTTGTACCCAGGATCTGGTGGTCACCGGACATTTCAGAGAGCCTCTATGGCATTGTTTGAAAGAGAAACCAAACACCGCTGTTTACTATTTGCTGGAGAGTCTGCTTACCTCTTCTGTCGGGCCGTTGGCTGTGACCGTAGTGTGCGTTCTGCTTTTTTCTTATACTCACATACCGTGGCTTGTTCTTCCGGGTAGTCCTGCGCTGTGGAGGGGAGAGAGGACCTGTGGAATCAGCAGTGGGTCGGCGGTGATGGGGGACGGTGCGGAGAGGAGAGCAGCTGTTGCCTCTCGTGCCTCATACCGACTGTTCCGCTATTGTTTGTCCCGGCGGCATGCTCGTGGGTCCGGAGAGTCGGCGAGTGAGATCTCGGAGCCTCTCACACTCCATAGGTCATCGGCGCTCTCCCTCCTCTCGGCTCACACCACATACGACTGCCCGCTGGATCGAGCCCCTCCCTCCGTGCTGAACGTTACGTCAGCACGTCCTGCCCCATCCCCCCGAGGCATAAGGCATTCTATTAAAAACTCGGCCTACAGACTATATACATATGCATAATTTTTTTTTTTTAAATACCTTAAAAACGATATAAAAAAAATGGAAAATAAAAAATACAATAAGTATAAATAGAGGATCAACCCAAGAAGTAAAAATATAAATGTAAACAATAAGGGGTAATATCAGCAGGAATGTAAGGAAGGAAAGTAATGAAGGGAGAAAAATATATACAGTATTTATCAGCGTATAACGCACACGGCACATAATACGACCGGACTTTCCGGCAAACTAGGTCCGATGGTCTTCCCAACGAACTTTCTGCGGAGTTCCGATGGACTTTCCAAACGAATGAACTTGCCCACATACGAACGGACTAAGTCCGGTCGAAAGTCAATTCATTTTTGACGTGGTGACATAAACGGGACTAAAGAATAGCCAGCAGCCAATAGCTGCCCTTGCGTCACATTTGGTCTGTCGGACCAGCACACAGACAAAAGGTTTTCCCGGTTTGAGTCCGTCGGAATTGAGTCCGTCGGACAGATTGTTCTATTTCTAGCTCCGCCGGATTTTATTCCCGAAAAACTAGCGGATTAGCCCACACACGATCAGATTGTTCAGACGGACTAATCCCGTCAGACCTAGTTTGCCGGAAAGTCCGGTCATGTGTACGCGTCATAACACGCACTTTTTTCCCCTTAAAATCAGGGGCGGGACTGCGAGAGGAGCCGAGAGCCGCCAAAAGGAGCCGAGAGCCGCAGTGAGCCACCAAGATACACAGGACATCCGGCTCTGTATCTCGGCAACGCCATTTTAAACTGTAAGGCTTCACTGACAAGACTGCAAATGACACTGGAGCAAGGCTACACTGACAAGGCTGCAATGAGACTGGAGCAAGGCTACACAGACAAGGTTGAAAATGACACCGGAGCAAGGCTGCAATGGCAAGGCTACAATGACAAGTCTGCAATGACACTGAAAAGGCTGCAATGACACTGGACAAGGCTACAGATGGACACTGATAAGGCTGCATTGGTGGGCATTTAAATGTAAGTTTTTTTCTTTAAACTTCCCTCCTAAAAGTTTTTTTCCTTAAAATTCCATCCTAAACTTGGGGTGCGTGTTATACGTCTGCGCGTGTTATACGCCGATAAATACAGTAAATAAAAGAGGACGCAAAACAGGGGCTCAGGAGTTACTAATAAAACAATTGAAATAAAATTCTATGTTTAAACCTCCTGGCACTAGGGCCTATGTGATATAAATCTACTAGGGTTCCTTAGGAGCTCCTTTATGAGTTTCATAATAAAATGTCCCCCTCTCCAATGCTTACAAATGTTTTTGAATCCCCAAAATGACAGTAAACTGGGATCCTGGTTATGCATACGTTTAAAATGTTGCAATTCCCTGTGTTTATCATAACCTTTTATGATATTATTCATATGTTTCCTGATCCTCATGGGTAAACTTCTTGATGTTCAACCTACATATTGTAGGCCACATGGACATTCTGTCCTTTATCATATTTCTATCACCTGTAGCTGTAACTATTTTTTTTTTCTTCCTTGCGGTTGCTCTTGATATTCTGCAAGCGAAATAAATACTCTATAAATCAATCTGTTCCTGGAAATTGGAAGGAAATCATTTTAAGAGGATCTATAACAGATTTAACCAAATTTTCACATAAAGATGGGGCTATTTTGTAAATAAATATTTTGGCATCAGGAAAGATATCCATTAGTACTCGATCTTTGTTAAAGTGGAGTTCCACCCAAAAGTGAAACTTCCACTTTAAGCCCCCTTACATGCCACATTTGGCATGTCATTTTTTTTGGGGGGAGTGGGTACCTGTTTTTGACATCGCTTGGCCGCCTAGGCAACTCCTCCTCTCCCCCTAGGTGGCCCCTCCCTCTCTGCAATCTTTTGGGACACATCACAGGTCACTAGACTCGCGCATGCGTTGTGCATGCCTGACTGTGAAGCGGGAAGCTATCACAGCTGGATGCCCACAGTAGTAATGAAAATGCCGTGGAGAGTAGGGGGAGAGGATCGAGGCTTCAGGTGCCCACATCACTAGACAGTAAGACAGGTGAGTGTCTGTTTATTAAAGTCAGCAGCTACACTTTTTGTAGTTGCTGACTTTGAATAAACTTACAAAACATTAGAACTCAGCTTTAAGTATATACCAGTGTTTCCTAATATTTTTTTCAAATCATTTGTGTTGGGCATTATAATCCAAGACAAATGCTGTTCCCCATTTTGAATCATTCTCATAAACATTCACTTTATCTTGAATTGATGTTTCCCTTTCATGTTTCATGTTCTTGGCTTTGTAAATCTCTTCTTTTATAAATGTTTCATCATATCCCTTATTGGTAAATATTTTACCGATAAAATCAGTTTTCTCACAGAAATCCTTGTCAGTAGGGATGAGCCCGATGTTCGAGTTGAACGTAAGTTCGACTCAAACATCGGGTGTTTGCCTGTTTGCCGAACAGCAAACAATATGCGATGTTTGCGGCAAATTCGAAAGCTGCCGGAACACCATTGAAGTCTATGGGACACTAACATGAAAAATCAAAAGTGCTAATTTTAAAGGCTTATATGCAAGTTATTGTCATAAAAAGTGTTTAGGGACCTGTATCTATATTGCCGAGACCCGACAATTCATTACAGCCGCGATCAGTTTTAAATGTCAATTTTTCCTTTAGAAATTTAATTTTGCTGTGGTACTGTTCTAAACATGGGAGAAATGTGCCACTTTACAGGCATACTATAGAAACCCCCCAGGCATGATATTTAAAGGAATATTTTGTTTTTATTGTTTCACTTTAACCACTTAAGCCCCGGACCAATTTGCAGCCAAAGGACCAGGCCCCTTTTTGCGATTCGGCACTGCGTCACTTTAACTGGCAATTGCGCAGTCGTGCGACGTGGCTCCCAAACAAAATTGGCGTCCTTTTTTTCCCACAAATAGAGCTTTCTTTTGGTGGTATTTGATCACCTCCCTTTTTACTTTTTGCTATAATAAATATCCCCCAAAATATATAAAAAAACATTTTTTTCCTCAGTTTAGGCTGATACGTATTCTTCTACATATTTTTGGTAAAAAAAATTGTGCGCGACCCACGGCTGGACTCTTAAAGAGACACGTACAGGTACGTGATTGTGCCCAGCCTTGCTATTCTGCCGACATATATCGGCGTGAGGCGGTCCTTAAGTGGTTAAGCATTAAAAAATCACTGCTCCTGAAAAAATGGCTATTTAAAAAAAAAATATTGCATTGATTCATGTTCCCTGGGGCAGGACCTGGGTTCTCAAACACTTTTTTATGACAATAACTTGCATATAAGCCTTTAAAATTAGTACTTTTGATTATTCATGTTTGTGTCCCATAGACTTTAATGGTGTTTGTGTGTTCTGCCAAATTTTTTGCCTGTTCGCATGTTCTGCTGCAAACCGAACAGGAGGGTGTTCCGCTCATCCCTACTTGTCAGTACAATTCCTCTCGAGTCAGACAAACTGACTCCTTGGTATGTTTAACAACCAGGTTTGATGGTGACAACTTTCCTTTGGGATGTACCCATTTCTATCACATGCCTTAACTCCTTCATACCTAAGGATAAAACAAATATTAATGCCTAAGCACAATTTTGCAACGTTGACATGTGCTACTAAAACTACATATCATCACAATTACTTTGTACATCCATGTGGATTATACTTTGCTTTTTTGAAGACAAATTGGGCTTTCATTTGGTGGTAAATGGTTATGGATATCTCCATATTTTTTTATTATCAAATTTAAACTGGCCCAAAATAGTAAAAAAAGCTGTATATTTCTTGAAACCTACCACCAAAGAACAACCCAAAATAAATTCTTCTGCTCCCAAAAAAATCACAGTGATACCACATATGTGTATGCATTTGTTGTTTGTACCCGTAGTACACCCCAGAAACAATACTGCACAATACTTTTTTTGTCCTAACTAAAACACACTGACACTAACTGACACTGATACTAATTAAAAAAAATGTAAAAATAAATCCTGCTCAAAATATACTTACCCTGAACTTTTATCCTGACACTAAACACTAACCCTGGCACTGACCTAGGTAAAACCTTAATCTAGGTATTTTTTTTTTATTTTGTATTATTTATTTATTTACACACACTTTTTTTTTTTTCTCTCGGCAAGGATAGAGAAAGATACAATGTATATTTCCTCTCCAGCCACAGAGAGAGAGAGAGAGAAACACAGGGGCGGGCTTCACAGTGACTTTGGCAGCCAATCAGAGGCTACCACAGCAATCAGGTGACCCGGAATCAGGAGTGCTGGGTCCCGATCATTAGTAGGGGACCTGGGGCTCTCAATAAGATCCTGGTCTCTATGCTGGGAGTGCACTGTGTGGCGTGTGCCCAGCATAAAAAGAAATTTACATTTAAGCAGCCCTACAGCTAAAAGCCCAGTGCAGTGCGGCTGCATATATGTGTTACAGGTAGTTAAAAAAAAATTTGCACAGAAACGATTGTCCATTTAATCAATCCAAATATCCAAAAATGTGATACATTGATCATGCACCTTCCAGGTCAAAACTATATTCTTATCATTACCAGTTAGAATTGATTTAAACTTTTCCAAGCCACTGGCATTACCTTCCCAAATTAGCATAACATCGTCAAATAAAGTGCCAGTAGCATCTTAGTTCAGATGGACAATTGATAAATATATTCTCGGCTTCCCATTTTGACATGAAAATATTGGCAACGCTGGGAGCAAACTTTGCTCCCATCCCTATACCAATAATTTTCTGGTAGTATTTAGAGTTATACCAGAAATAGTTGTGGGTTAGACCAAACTTCAAACACTTGATAATACATTTATTATGTTTTCTCTCCAAATTTGAAAAATTATTCAGTGCCCATTTTACAGCTTTACACAAAGCTTTGCTTCTTCATGGTTAATAATCGTATAAAGAATATACATTGTCTGTAACTAACTTACATTCATTCACAATTGTTAATTTGTTTAGAATTTGGAATAGACGTTTTCAAATCTTTTATGAAATCATCAGTTTTATCCACTAAAGGTTGGCTATAAAAGTCAATATAATCTCCAAGGTGCGCACGGAGACCATCTATCCCATTAACAATCGGTCTTACATTATTTTTATAATAATTTTTATGTATCTTGGGAAGATAATAGAGAACTGGTGTTCAGCAGATGGAAGTAGATATTCAACTTCTTTGTTATTTAAAACCTTCCATTTCTTCCCTTTCTTAATCCATTCTTTCATTTTTTTCCTATAATCTGCTACCAGTTTTTTTCAATATTTGATATTATTGTCATTCAGAATCCTTTCTATTACCTTGTTATAATCCTCATTCTTCAGTACTACAATACTGCCACCTTTATCAGCTGGACAAATAATAACATCCTTCCTCCTTTCCAGACTTTTTATGCCTCTTCTGATATATTCAGGATCCAAGCATTTCTTATATGTCAAATTCTCTAAGACCAAATTGTTAAACTCATCCATATATTCTCCATTTTTTAATAGAGGGTTAAAACCGATTTTGTCTTCAAAGATGTATGATGTCTCTCATCACTATATTCATTATTAGCTACAGGATTTGTTAAAAAGTATTTTTTTTTTTATGAATGTACTTACCGTATTTATCGACGTATAACACGCACTTTTCCCCCCTTAAAATCGGGGTAAAGTCGTGGGTGCGTGTTATACGCTGATACCCCAAAAAAGAGTGCCAAAAATAGCGAGCAGTGCCGAAAATAGCGAGCGCAGCCGAAAAAGACTGGATCACCGCTGAAAAAGGCCGAAGCGCCGCCGGAAAAGACCGAGCCGACTGTTCGGATCCGCTCGTAGTCCCTCCTCCCTGCGCTCGCTCCCAAACAGCAGGGAGGCGGGACCGCGAGTGGAGCCGAACAGTCAGCTCGGTCTTTTCCGGCGGCGCTTCATTTTTTTTCAGCGGCGATTCAGTCTTTTTCGGCAGCGCACGCGTGGTCTGTCTCGGCGGCGGGCTGCACATGACGCTGGGCAAGCGGCACATGACGCTGGGCAAGCTGCAAATGACACTGGGCAAGCTGCAAATGACGCTTAAATGTAAGTTTTTTCCCTAAACTTCCCTCCTAAAACTTTTTTTCCTTAAAATGCCCTCCTAAACTTGGGGTGCGTGTAATACGCCGATAAATACGGTATGTATTCCACTGTATGTATCCAATTTATTTATATTCTTTTTAGGAGCAAACTTGAGCCCCTTATCCAGTACCCTAATTTAATTTTCATTCTAATGAACTTCACTCAAGTTATAAATACCCTCACCTATAGGTGGCACCTTCTTTTTGAAATGTCCTTTCTCCTATTTGTTTCTTCTTCTCATATTTTGTTTCCATTCCTTCCCTCCTCCTCTTCTGAACTCCTAATGCATTGCTCCTAAAAAATGCCATATAGGGGATGGTCAGCGTGAATATCTCTGTTCATAATGTTTTAAATTTTTAAATTTTGTTTTAATTTTAAATGTTTTAATTTGAATATGTTGATATATTGCATTTTTAAAAGTAGAACAGATTTTGAATATGAACAAAAGAATAAAGAAGAATAAAGTTGTGCTTGTGGGTGTGATGGTTAAAAGTATTAATGCCTATAATACGTAAACCCATCGGCAGAACACAATAGCACTGCAGAAGAGTGGTTGCAGGAAACAAATGGTTGCAAGAAAGAAAATTTCATAATCTATGGCCTGCCTAACAAACATTGACATAAGCTAAAGAAAACAGATTTTTAACAGACACACATTCCCTGTGCCTCAGATATTGGTAATAAGGATAATATTTGGTCAATTACGTCACCTTGGATTCCTGGTGCTGTGTTTACATTACTCCAGCACAGAGAATTTGTCATTTTTCATCAGGACTGGGATATATACATATTGGTGTTTGTGGGTTTTTTGGCATTGATGATGAATTTACATCTCTGCACACCATGATTGATGAAGGATTTACATCCAATACATTTGTTTTACAAAATATCAGTAACACGAAGTGTAACTGATCCCAGCGCTCCAAGGATTTAAGAGTCACGCACTATAGCAGCTATTATAAAAGTACAAAATATTAGAAAAAAATATGCATAGATCAAAATTGCAGCATTAACAGCGCTAGCAGAATATCCTAAAATTATCAGTGCAATATGATAGCATTCAGTGGGCTAAAAACATCAAACACACATAAAGGGAGCGACATCAAAGTCTATACAAAATCCTGAATACCATCACCGATCCACCACATGAACACCTATTTGGTGATGCACTCACCGCAATTTAAAATGAGATAAGCCTGGTATCTCCACAAGGATATTAGATACAGCTGGACCCTCTCCCAAGGTTACCAGAGATCTTTCCTGGGATGGCTCAGCTGAGCAGGTGCAACTCATTACCAACCTATTAGATGCAAGGTTAACTGCTCTAGATTTGGTCCTTCTGACCACTGGTACAGGAAGTCATGAAAAAAGGAAAATTTTTAAATGGGTAACCTTATTCAGGTGACAACTGTTGGAGTGGCAGACCTTAAAGGACTCGCTTCCAGCAGGCGGCACCTCTCCATGTGTTCTGCTTAAGACATTTGTATTGTTTTTTTTTCAATAAATAATTTAATTAAGCAAAATACACATACAAAAAATGACAGGTACAAGCTCAACATGAGAAAAGTGTAACAGACATTAGGGGAAAAACGCCTTTGAGATACTGTAAATAGTAAGAAACAAAATTGCTTACACCATCCCTTATTCAATGTATAGGATAAAAATCTAATTCAAAAAATCACTTACAAAAATCAATAGCGGTGTTAGAAGGTGCCTAAACTTAGCTGACTTATCTCAGCAAATCCAGTTCCTGTTGCAATTTACACAGACTTGTGAAAAAAACATTAACCAAGGAAGAGATATTAACTGAGAAACAAAGGTGAGAAAAAAGTGAAAAAATAAAAAAGTGGGGTGTGGAGGGGGAAGAGGATTGGAGAGGGATTGGAGGGTGGAAATGTAAAGGGGAGGTAGGAACTGAGGTATTGAAAAAGGGAAAAAACAGATTACCACGTCTGGAAGCATATAGAGAGCATAAGGGGAATCTCATGCCGCAGGAGTATACCAGGTAAGTTATCCTACTTAGCAAAAGACTGGTGACTGCGTTTCCTATAAAATTGCTTTCCCAGAACAGGGAGGTACCCTGTCTCTATAGGCCTATTGGTCATTGCCTTAGAGTAATGTAGAGCATTCAGTTATGAGATATATGTACTGTATCAGGTAATCCATGTTCACTAGCCTGTCAAGGCAAGTGAACCACCCCCCAATTCGTGGGGGGTTACGTTGATCTCCAGTGAGCAGGTATACAGAGTCTGGCTGCATTCACCATATGCCTGACTAATAATTTCAGATATTGACATTTGGGTAAGCTAGTATGGTTCAATAACTATTGTGCAGAGGTAAAATCCAGTGTTAGACCAGAGACAGATTAGTTGATGCAGTGGACCTTGGTCCACAAATTATGCAGAGTTGGGCAGCTCCACCAGATATAGAGTAGGGTTTCTGTCTCAGTTTGGCGTCTTCAGCACTTGAAGAAACTACCGGGAAGAATTTATGAATCACTGTGGGTGTGTGGCACCCTCTAGATTGTAGTTTAACTACTTTCAGACTGGACCATTTTGCTGGCTTAAGACTAGACCACTTTTTGGGATTCGCCACTGCATCGCTTTAACTGACAACTGCACGGTCGTGCGACGTGGCTCCCAAACAAAATTGACGTTATTTTTTTCCCACAAATAGAGCTTTCTTTTGGTGGTATTTGATCACCCCTACGTTTTAAAAAAAAAAAACACATTATTTTTTACTTTTTGCTATAATAAATATCCCCCAAAAATATATAAAGAAAACATATTTTTTCCTCAGTTTAGGCCGATATGGGTTTTTCGGCATATTTTTGGTAAAAAGATCGCAATAATCGATTATTGATTGGTTTGCGCAAAAGTTATAGCGTTTACAAAATAGGGGATAGTTTTATAGCACTTTTTATTAATTTTTTTTTTTTTTTACTAGTAATGGCGGCAATCAGCAATTTTTATTGTGACTGCGACATTATGGCGGACACATCGGACATTTTTGACACATTTTTGGGACCATTGTCTTTTATATAGCAATCAGTGCTATTTAAATGCACTGATTCCTGTGTAAATGACACTGGCAGTGAAGGGGTTAATCAGGGGGTGGCAGTGTAGGGGTTAAGAGTTCCTAGGGGTGTGTTACTAACTGTGGGGGGGCGTGTCTGTGTTTTAGTGAACATTGATCTCTGCTCCAATCACAGGGAGCAGAGATCAGTGTCACTTGTTGCTAGGCAGAACAGGAATATGCTGTTTACTTCCACATATCCCCATTCAGCCTTCCAGTGAGATGATTGCTGGGGGCACAACCGACGCGCACGTGATGGCACGGCGGCATTCTTAAAGGGACGTACCTGTACGTCATTATGCCTGTCCATGCCATTCTGCCGACGTACATCGTTGCACGCCGGTCGGGAACTGGTTAAAACCATTTTCTTGGACATTCACATCCAAGGAGCCTTTATTGGTCAGCTCGAAAATCTATTCCCATTCTTCATCCAGGAGCAAACACTCTAAATTCTGTTCCCATTTACCACAGGTGCTCAATTCCTTTGTTTGTTGGTTTGGAAACAAAGTGAGATAAATAGAGGTGATTTCATGAGTCTAAGGGGATTCAGACATGCAACTAAAGATGTTCACATTCTGACGTAAGCTATCCTACACCCCGATGAGGTTAGAAAATGTCTGATTTGAAAGTAAGCCCACAGTGGGACAGTGCTCTCAGGGAGATTTGAGGGTAAAGCCATGCGGTCTACGAAGCCATTCATTTTCAGTATTGCAGCTTTTCAAAACCAGGAATAACATGTTCTTTTAAGCCTTTTGGGTGGAATTCCGCTTTAATAAGGCGCAGGGTTCAGTACGGCAAGTCCAGGAACTTGTGGAGCTGTCTAACAGGGGACAAGAGAGACATTAAAATCATCTCCAACCACCAGCAAACCCTCCTTGAAGGCCAATAAATATTCACAAACTCTGGGAAGGAAGCCTGCCTGTCCTACATTAGGACAGTAGATGATGTTAGAAAGTGTAATTAGCCTAAAGCCAACCCTTAAAAAATAGGTATCTGCCCTCGGGATCCATTGTCTGAGACATTAGAGACAATTGAGTTTGCCCGTTTAAAAAGTATTGATAAACCTTTGGATTTAGAGGATAAGATCGTAGCATGGTGAGTCACACGGTATCTATAGTTAGACAAGTTAGGAATGAAATCAGGCCTAAAGTGCATCTCTTGGAAAAATTATCTGTGCCCTTCAAACTCATGAAGGACTTGAGACCTCTTTTCTGGGACAGTTAAGCCCTTAACATCACAGACTGGTTTTCTTCTGGACCCCTGACAATGTCCGCTTGTAGATGAAATGCGGTAGGTCAAATGCTGAAGATGAGGTGATACATGTCTGGTTCTCAACCCATATTGTAAATACAAGTCATTGCAAATAAAGGATGTCATTTTTTTTAACTACTTCCCACCCGGCCACTGTATATATACGGCCGGGTGGGAGCCGCCTACTTCTGATCGGACGTTCCTGAACGTCCATCAGAAGTAGGGGGATCGTGCGCGCGTGCCCGCGCAGCAGCGCGGTCCCGATGCGCTCGTGTCACCCGGACACGGTGCGTCTCGGATCGGCAGGATGGCTCTGTGATTGGCCCTCCTGATCACATGATGGCCGTGTCCAATCACAGCTGTCATGTGATGTAAGCAAACAGCCGGTTGCTAAGCAACCGGCTCTCCTCTCCTCACACGGAAGTCGTCGGTGAGGAGAGGAGAGCTGATCGCTGCAGCCGGCTGGTGATCAGTGAGTATTAGCTGTTTTTTTACTCACTGATCACCAGTCTAGTGTCACCAACACCTGTAAAACACACATGTACCCACACATGTCCCCAAAACATACATGTCCCCAAAACACACATGTCCCCAAATAAAAACCATAACCATAAATGTCCCCAAATAATAAAAACACATGTCCCCCACATATGTCCCAGTAAAATCACATGTGTCAATGATTATCTGCACACATATGTCCTTGATCACCTGCACACATCTGTACATGATCATTTGCGTACATATGTTCGTGATCACGTGAACCAATTATTATACACTTAACGGATTTTTTTTACTAACAACATGTAGCAGAATACATTTTGGCTTAAATTTATGACAAAATGGAAGGCGCATGCGCGGCAGCTCCCAAGATGGCCGCCGGCATCTAGAGCTCCGCTCCACCACGGCCCGCCGCTGACCACCGGAGCATACGGAGCGCTCGTTCACCCCCCACACTCGGCCATCCTGGTAGGGGAATCCCCAGGGAATCGGGTCATGTCGGTCCCGCTGGCCAGGCGCGATTTATCAGGCCAAATGACGGCCGCTCCCGGCCCCCTCAGCTATGCCAAGATGGCGTCGGCCACACGAGGCCTGCAGGCCTCAGAGGAGCAGGATGCATCAATTGCGGACCAGGACCAGTCTGACCAACACTATGCAGGTACAGACTTCCCCCCCTGCCAACAGTCAGCTCTCCCTCCTCTAGTGAATCCTTATTGGGGAGAATGGGCTCAGGCTACCCCACTACCCCTATGCTGGACCCACACACAGGCATGTTACTCACTGATAGTGAGGCCCAAGAAGACATCCCTATCCCCACAGACTTCCAGTCTATGATGACAGCTTTCTCTCAGATGTTATCTAAAGGTCTGGCTCTGAATGCTGCCCAAATTACTGCATCACTACATGCTGACTTGCAGCAAATAGGTATGAGGATGGACAACATAGAAAATAGGGCTGACCAAGCTGTGGCACAGATTAACCAGAACTCTGTCAGACTACAGGAAGTACAGGATCAATTGGAATCGGCGTTTGCAAAGATCGATGACCTTGAGAATAGATCCAGAAGATATAACTTTAGGCTGCGGGGACTCCCGGAAACTGAAAAAGATGTTCAAAAAGCAGTTAAAACTCTGATTAAAAGCCTTATACCTGACATCCCGGACCACCGCCTAGAGCTGGACAGAGCACACAGGGCACTACAGGCCCCCAGAGCAGACGGTCTCCCCAGAGATGTCATTGTCAAACCACACCACTACGCAGTCAAGGAAGAGGTCATGAGGAAAGCCAGATACTCAGACAACCTCACTTTACTCGGCCACAAGATCCAAATTTTTGCCGATTTGTCACCTTATACAGTACAGAAGAGAAGGTCTTTTAAACCGCTACAGCAAGTACTCCTGTACAAGGACATCACATATAAATGGTCCTTTCCTCTTCGCCTGAACTTTTCCTACAAAAACAGGAATTTCTGCTTCTCCTCTTTTCAGGAAGGGGAACGACTGCTAACACACCTCGGCCTGATACAGCTGGAACCATCCATGCTAACAAAGGGACCCCTTCATCGACCAAGAGACCCCCGCCAGCAAGTCCGCTGCAACAATCCTGGCTGAAACAAGGACCCAAAAGGTCCAAGGAAACCATACCACCTTGAGCATGTGCTGTTATGCTCTACTTGCTGTTTGACTGAACTTTTCCCCTGATTTTGGGGACACATTTTTGGGGAAAGGTCTGTTTGGGGATTTCTCCTCTCCTCCTCTTCCTTATAGAGGAAGGTATTGGGGAGCCCCCCTTTCCCGGCTGGACCACATGATTGAGACATTCCTCACATTATTCAGTCCTTTTTGTCCTTTTTTCCCTTTTTTTTTTTTTTTCTTTATTATTGGAATAGTTAACTCCATTTGTAACGTCTTGGCTTTACCTGGGAGCGATAGCTGACTCTTTGTCTGCTGACTTCTATTCTGGTCCTCCCTATAAGGAGGACATACTGAGTCCTTAGCAGAATACAGTTTTTAACTCTAATACCTGAATACATTTACATGCTTAGAACATTTATAAGTCAAGTTATAGGCTTAGGATGACACTTAGTATTTTTATTCTCCCCCTTGCTGTGGTGCATCGACAAGTTAGTTTTATTGCCTGGCTTGGCCGGGCCTGTTACAGTTATTTGAATTTGCCTTTTCATTATTATCTTTTTTTTATTTTATTGTAATTTTTTATATCCTAAATATTAGGCCTAAAGGGGGATCAGTCCCCCAGGGGGCGCTCCGGAACCTGTTAATAATGGGGCGGATAGGACCCCTCAGTAGCTACTGATTTAAGGTGGGGGGGCTGTGGTGGACCCATTGCGCCTTAATTGGATCAGGGGCCCATTTGGATTTCCTAGATCCTATTCCGGTTTTTCTTTTCCAAGAAAAACCGGTACCATGGGGTTTGTGGTGGGTTTGGTGAATCCGCACCGACCGGGGGGTAGGAAGGGACCAGGGGGTCCCTTTGTTTTCTTGTGTCACATGTCACACGTTAAAAGGTCTCAACAGCAGTTTATTAACCCTTTTGTCTTCTTCTTCTTCTTCTTCTTTCCTTTCCCTCTACTTTTCCCCTTCATACCTTCTCTCTCCCTCTCTCCAGACACTCTAGGTGGAGTTCGTAGGTCACACAGAGTCCTCCGCTCGACTCTCCCAGGCTCCAGGTTCATCTCTACTTGCATCACGGGACAGAAGATGTCTCTTATTTCCCAACGGCAGGGTAAGTGCCATGACGACTGTATAGATCACCCCCTTCTGATCCATGCCTGACCAACCCAATCTGTCCGCCACCCTAAAAATAATATCACACAACACTCAGGGTCTTAACTCGCCGATCAAGCGAAGGAAAACCCTTCAATACTATCACTCAATACATGCAGACGTTGTCCTTCTGCAGGAGACACACTTCCCTTCTACATACAAGCCCAAGTTCCTACACCAATGCTACCCACAATTTTTTTTAGCTTCCGCAGAGAATAAAACTAAGGGGGTTGCGATCTGCTTTGCGAAACATTTAAATCTCTCCCAACCTGAAACTATAACTGATCCCCAGGGTCGCTATATTCTGGTATCGGGTTTCATAGATGGGGAACTATACACCTTTGTCTCTTACTACGCACCTAATAAGGGTCAAAAATCCTTCATGGAATCCCTGGTAACTAGACTGCAGAAACATTTCAAGGGGACGGTATTCATGGGAGGGGACACCAACTTAGCCTTTGACTTCTCCCTAGACAAGCTAGCAAGTGGTGCTTCGAAACCCAAACACCCGTCTAAACAGAGCGTCCAACTTGCTAAGATTCTCAACGAGGCTGACCTGATAGACGTATGGATGGAAACTAATCCGCGCACCAAAGACTACACACACTTTTCCGCTCCGCGCGGTTCCTTTGCCAGGATAGACCACATCTTCACCCGAACTTCCACACTCCCTCTCATTAGGTCCTCCAAGATCATCGACTCTTCCCTCTTGGACCACTCCGTAGTTACGCTACTCACGTGTAAACCAGCAGGCACCGAGTTCTGTCCGCGTTGGCGCTTACGGGAAACCCTTCTGAATGACCCTATACAATGTGCGTTACTGGAATCTGCTATTCAAGACGGGATATCCCCGACCATCAGCTGGGCGGCGCATAAAACTGTTATCAGGGGTAGACTAATCCAATTGTTCTCTAAACTAAAGGCGGAACACAGGGGGGAAACAGTAAGACTTACGGAAGAATTTTGTGCACTATCAAAAATGCATAAACGTAGCCCCAATGCACTTTCTTTAGCAAAATTAGACATGGCTCGGGCACTTCTCAACATGACTCTGACCACTTCAGCAGCTCAACATTTTCAATGGACCAGGGCCAAATTTTATGCACAACAAGATAGGATTGGTTCCAAATTGGCAGCTAAGCTTTCCCCCAAAATACGCACTCAGGCTTTTCCCAAACTGAAGGTATCCTCAGGGGAACTTTCACAGAACCCGAGCAAAATAATGGAAACCTTTAAAGATTCTACTCGAATCTTTACAAACGTAACCCCGGCCCCTCCACTACTTTACGGGATAAATTTCTATATGATCTGCAGTTACCCTCCCTAGATAAGACACATGCAGAACTTTTGGAGGCCCCCTTCACCCAAGGGGAAGTCTTAGATACTATAAAGAACCTTAAGCTGGGCTCTTCCCCTGGCCCGGATGGCCTATCCACGGGATATTACAAGAAATTTGGTCACTGCCTGGCACCACACTTAACTAGAATGTTCAATTCTCTCAGGGATGGGGCCTCTTTAAATACAGATTTGAACTCGGCATATATTTCGGTGATACCGAAACCTGACAAGGACACCAGTGAGGTTGGCAACTATCGCCCTATATCTCTTATTAACAATGATATAAAAATAATGACTAAGATACTTGCCAACCGACTATCTAGCTTTATCTCCACATATGTACATAAGGATCAGGTAGGCTTCATCCCCGGGAGACAGGGACCGGACCAGATCAGACGGGCAGTAGACATCATTTCATTGCTAAAATCTAAATGGGACGGGGGCCCTGCACAAAAAGGATTTTTATTGTCAATTGATCTACACAAGGCGTTTGACTCAATAGATTGGGCATACCTGTCTGATATCCTTAGGCGATGGGGTTGTGGCTCATACTTTCTTAATCTTATCAACTCCCTTTATTCCACTCCGACGGCACAGGTGTGCCTACTGGGTAGGTACTCGGAATCCTTTCCCATCGGCAGGGGGACCAGACAGGGAAGCCCTCTATCACCTCTCCTGTTTGCTATAGCAATCGAGACTTTGGCCATCGCCCTGCGGTCAAACCCAGACATCAAAGGGGTACGTTGCGGCTCCCATGAGCACAAATGCGCTCTGTATGCGGATGACCTCCTTCTTTTTATTACCTCTCCCCTGACTTCCATGCCTACGATCCTTCAGACCCTTGGGGACTTTAGTAAGATATCAGGCCTAAGGGTTAATATGACTAAATCACTGGCTTTGAATGTAACCCTCCCGCCAGATACACTCAAACAACTTACAGATAATTTTACTTTCACATGGGCTCCCTACCAGATCCCATACCTGGGTATCAAGCTTACCCCGAAAATAGAGGACTTATTCCGCGCAAATTATCCGCCCATGATGAAAAAATGCTTACAAGACGTGGAGAGGTGGTCTAGATGTGGTCTATCCTGGCTGGGCAGAATTCATGCGGTGAAAATGACGCTGTTACCAAAACTATTGTATCTATTCCGCTCGTTGCCGTACCCAATACCCAAACGTGTTCTCACCAAAACACAGTCGGACATCATTCGTTTTATTTGGGGTAGGAAAGGCTACAGATGTCCTTCTGAAACACTCTACAGATTAAAAACTCAAGGGGGTCTGGGACTTCCAAATCTTTGGGCTTACTATCAGGCTGCACGGCTGACACAAATTTCTTTAGCCTACTCTAGTCATGCTAAACCAGACTGGTTTGCCATGGAACGACAAGCTGTTCCCTCACACACCATCAACTTCCTCTTAAGTTGCTCTTCGAAAGACAGACCGGCTATCATGGCACCCACCCTATCACACTCTATAGCGCTTAGCTCCAAACTTTTCTCCCTGAGCTCAATCATATCCCCACTGAGACCCCTATCACACATTTTTCACAACCCTGAATTTCCCCCTGGAAAGAACATTGAAGCATTTAAATGGTGGACCGACAAAGGCCTTTATCGTATCGGTCACTTCTTCTCCCCTTCAGGGCCCCTCTCACTGCGGCACTGTAGGAAGAAACTAGACATGCCCGACTCAGAACTTTATAGATACACACAAATCTCCCATTTCTTGCACTCTATCTGGACCACCAAACCACTACCCCCCACTATTACCCCATTCAAACACTGGTGTATCAACACGGCTGATCAGAAGGGGGGCATTTCACTGATCTATACAGCACTTATGACAAAACAGTCCAAACCATCTTATGCCCGAGCCTGGGAGTACGACCTGGACGATTCTTGGGACCCTACAGCTTGGTATCGAGCCTCTGCAAGAGCTTACAAAGGTATTCTCAATATATCACTGATTGAAGCCAGTTTGAAAGTTTTACTGAGATGGTATTATGTCCATTCCAGGCTGGCTACACTTTTCCCGGGCACGTCTCCGGTTTGCTTCCGAGGATGCGGACTGGAGGGCTCTATGGTCCATGTTTGGTGGACTTGTCCTCGCATACGGTCTTTCTGGCGAAAAATATTCCGAACCATTAGCTCCCTGACAGGCTCTACGGTTATGCCTCACCCTAGGTGGGCACTGCTGAACTTTCTTATCCCAGAATTATCCAAAACCTCCCAGGCGTTAGCATTGTTTCTCTGCCTGGGGGCCAAAATAACTATAGCCAAAGCCTGGAAGACACATACCATCTCTTTCCGGTTGTTTAAACAGAAGGTGACATGGATCATGATTCAGGAACAAACCGTTGCCAAGCTTAACGACAAAACCGAGAAGTTTAGAAGCATCTGGGAACCCTGGGCAACCCTCTGCAATATTTCCCTCATACCAGGAGTACCCCCTGGTAGTTTGACCTCCCGAACTACAAGCTGATGGACGGAACATCTCTCTCCTCTCCTTTTCTCTTTTT
Source organism: Lithobates sylvaticus (assembly GCA_028564925.1). Taxonomy (NCBI): domain Eukaryota; kingdom Metazoa; phylum Chordata; class Amphibia; order Anura; family Ranidae; genus Lithobates; species Lithobates sylvaticus. Next base: position 385,798,227 of record CM053028.1, read on the forward strand.
CACTTCACACGTATTTCACCCCCCCCCTTTTTGTGCTTCCTTACTTTCTTCTGTCGCCTCTCTTGGCAAGGTTCTTTCCCCCGCACATTACCGTGTCAGTTTGATAACTGACGCTTGACTTACCTATATCGGTATACAGAGACTATAGTTTCAACACTTCAGTTCTGGCTTTGAGCCAAGTATTATACGCCATGGGATGGGTCTGGCTCCCCGACTCCTGGGCTGCAGCAGGATCCCATTTGGGGCTCCTGGGTACTCAGGGTTCACAGACTCTCCCCGGCTTGGGTCCCTTCAGCAGGTCTGCTGGTGTAACAGGCAGAGTTGCATCCTGAACTGAAGTGACAGATACCTGAGGCTTGTTATGACATCCTTGGTTGAGTTATTATACGACTTTGTCATTATTACTTTTTCTGTTACATGACATGCCTGTATAATTTTCTTTTTTGTACGATTGCACTTGTTGTACCTGTACTGAGTATACAAAACTTTAATAAAAACTTTTAAACGAAATTTATGACAAAATTTGATTTTATTGGATGTTGTTTAGCCTGGGTTCAGACTAGTGCGGTGCGAATTCAAGGCCCTGCGTGACTGTGCAGTGAAATGCCAGCTGTTCTGCGGATTGTACGCGTTTTAGGTGCAAATCAGCTGCAAATTCATTAGTAACCCTTCCTGCCTAATTTGAGTTGCTAATTTTGTGCTGACTAAGCTTTTTGGCTGATTGGCTGGCTGCTTATAAAACCTAGTAGGTCTGTGTACACTTCCTGGTTGTCCAGCAGTCTGTACCTGTGTTTTGTGTGTTTCTTTGCAAGATGTGTGCTGCTCTGCCAATGATCATGCCAACTGTTGTTGCTGCAACAGCAGCAATCTTGCTGGAAGAAGAAAATCGTAGAAGGATGCGTAGAAGAAGAAGATACTGGGTTCATCCCATCATTGCAAATCGTGAAGAAAGAGGCCAGTTCATGATCTTGTATAGGCACCTTCGTGGGCATGAAGAGAAATTTTTCAATTTCACCCACATGTCAATCTGCCAAACCATACCAAATTTGTAGCCATTGATGTATAGTGTGTTTTATATTTGCAAGACACAAGTCCATCCAGTCTAACCTATGTGTGATTATGTTATTTTAAGATTATTGTAACTAATAAGCCTTGTCCCCCCCCCAAATACAAACTGTACATTATTTCAGCATGCTACCTTAAGGGCACAAAATGAGCGTCAGCTAGCACCCCCCTCCTGGTGTAAGCCAGGTCATATTCCTTTTTTTTGGATGTTTTACCCCCCAAATACCTTGGCCCAAATCTGCTAGTGACAAGTTGCTTTGTGGGTGTTGGTGTTGCCACGCAGCTTTGTTTAGCATTTTTGGCTCTGACAATTGTTATTGTTAATTTAAAAGGCCAGTGGCTTCTTCTTTGTTAAAATGAGGACCCATATGCTTTTTTTGTTTCCTGTCACTTATTATGCCCTAATTATATTGGAACTAAGGATGCCTGCCTTGTTACCATGAATAATGTCCTTAACCTTAACCACTTACCTTACTCTTTTTTTTACAGTATGCCCCAATGTTTTTCCCACATGTATTTATGCTTCTTTTTTTTTTTTACTCAGTTTTGACAAATTGCTGGGCTTAATCTCCCCTTGCTTGGAGCGTCAGAACACGAGCTTTAGACCAAGTATCCAGCCTGCTGAAAGATTATTGATCACATTAAGGTAATTATCATCACTCATGCCATTTGTCATGCGTTATATTGACCATGTTTTTTGTATATTTATGTTTTTTTTTACCTGGGTATTTTTAAAAATATGACTGCACAAAAAATGTAGGAATAATTATTTATTCACGTATCATAACATATGATAAAAATATAAACTTTACCCATGTATAAAACATAAATTAACTCTGCAATAACTTAAAAACAAAAAACTTGCCTGTCAAGTAGGCCTCTTGCCTGTTTTGTCAAAATGTGTCATGTTGGTCCTTAACCATGAACAGACCTCATCACAGATTCTGATATGTTTTTTGGAAAGGGGCCTCATAGGAGTATTGAGTTGTGGAAGCTGGGTCATCACTGGCAGTGTGGGGAGCAGGCCTAGCCTCCCCATGTTGACTTTGCACATACATACCCTGAGTTTGGGGGGGGGGGCTAATTGAAGGAAGTGGGGATGGGATGGGATAGGGAAGGTTACTGTGTGGCCCTTCATATCTGGAGATTGGCTTGTCATAACTTGAGGGATATGATGGTGGATTATAGGGGTAAGGATGGTGTTGCTGCTCAGGATAGTGCTTGTATCTTGGGTAGTGATGGGGAGGTCTTGGTTGGGGCACATTTTGGTAGTTAAAAGCAGGTTCCTGCTGTGGCTGGGAGAAGGAGTGCATCATTTTTTCTATATTTTTCCGCATTTCATAGTACCGCTCGGGGGGTACCTTTTTAATTAGTGGTACAAAACTGAGTGCCAGGATTGTATCGGGACATGAAAATGCATCCCCCTTTGCGGTCATGTTTTTTAACATGTCTAATAAGCGCTCACTTAGGTCAGGTTGGGATAGTGCTGGGCGCCTCCGTGGCACTTTGCCAGGCTGACCAATTTGTGCAGGAGCAGAGGATGGCCCAGGGACAGCCTCCTCTGCCCCTGAACATTGTTCTTCTGGATTAGTTTCCAAGAGACTGGAAGATGTTTGGATTAGTGCTAAATCCTCTGTGTCTTCTGGAATATCAATGGGTGCTTCCTCCTCTGTTTGTTGTTCTTGTTCTTCCTCCAAAACATCTTGCTCCTCCCAACTAGATTCTGTCCTGTTTTATATTGTAAAAAATTAAAAAAATTAACTCGGCATATTGATGATTACCAGATTGTGCGTTACATAGATGATGTAATTGAAAACATACTCTCTCATCTCCACAATGGGTTGTAGAAAATCCAAGTCCCTGGCAAACATATAAGGTACCCTAGGCGCTGCCCCCGAGCCACTCCTTGTTTCTCTGAGGTGCCTCATATATTTTCTGTAAGCATTGCGCATGCTACACAACATAATGGCTTTTTTTTTTTATTTTCATTTTAGGTACTTAGCATCAGGAAATTCCTTTGGAAGTTTGCACTATGAATTCAAGGTTGGAAAATCAACGATTAGTGGCATTGTTCATGCTACTAGCCTAGTCATATGGGAAGAACTGAAGGACATTGTTATGAAGAAGCCCAAACCAGAAGAATGGCTGATGATAGCGGACCTATTCTGGGAGAGATGCAACTTCCCCAACTGTCTTGGAGCCATTGATGGCAAACATGTACGCATCCTCAAGCCTCCAGCTAGTGGGAGACAATTTTTTAATTATAAAAAATATTTTTCGTTTGTATTAATGGCAGTGGCAGACGCAAATTATAAATTTATTTATGTTGATGTAGGTTCTTATGGCAGCAGCTCAGATTCTAGTGTATTCTCACATTCCTCATTTGGCCGCATGCTGCGTGACAATACACTAGACTTGCCCAATAATTCTCCCCTGCCAGGGACTACAGAGCGTCTCCTCCCACATGTATTTGTCGGAGATGAAGCTTTCGCACTGTCCCAGAACATGCTCAGGCCTTATTCAAGTCGCTCTCTGACAACTGAAAAAAGAGTGTTCAATTAAAGGCTGACTAGGGCACGACGAGTAGTAGAATGTACATTTGGAATTCTTTGCAATAAGTGGAGATTCATGCATACTTCTATTAACCTCAGTATTGATCATGTGATCAGTGCGATTAAAGCTGCCTGTGCACTGCACAACTATGTGCGTGAAAGAGATGGGTTTCTTTTTGAAGAGTCCCTGACCCATAACATGGAGGCAGCACATTTCAATATTCCTAGGGGCAGCACTACTGGTACACTTATTAGAGAAGAATTTAAGATTTTTTTTGGTCACCAGCTGGGGAGGTGCCTTGGCAGATGAATTCTATTGACTAAAAATAAATATGTATTTTTTTGCTGGATGTAAATGCATGATAATATAATGCTAAGTGTGCTGTATGAAAAATGTTGTATGTCATTTTGGCTATGAGAAATAAAACTTTTTTATCTCACATTTGTGGTGTATGTCATATTACTAACCTTAGAAATTATAAGAATATGCATTTTTTTAGGGCCTCATCCACCCCTAGATAAAGCTGTTATGTGCACAATGTTTACAGCATTTGGCCTGGTACAGATTTGGGGGTGACCACATGCTGTTTGTTAAAATCAAATAAATTAAATGAATGTACACCATCTAAAAAATACAGGACAGCATATACAGGGAGTAAAAGGTAATAAAAAAACTTACATTGGTCAGCCTGAACTTGGGAAGAGCACCTGTTCCACTCTGGCAAGAGGTCTCTGGCAATGTCCTGCCATGCATGTTTTTTGACAACGCTGTCCTTATATTTAGGATGCCGGGTGTCATAAATCATGGGTTTCTCCCTCACAAGTCTGATCAACTCCTCACAACCCACAGATTCTTTCTCCTTTGATGATGCTTTTCGCCCTCTTTTGGACATGCTGGTTCCAGTCCGGATTTCAAAAGACACAGGGGAGGAGCAAGAAGAAGGGGAGGTGTTGGAGTGGTGCGAATTTCTGTTCAGGACGCAAGCCAAATGCGAATCAGATGTGTGCCCATAAAAGATAATGGGCCTGAATTCGCACCTTATCCGTCCCGCACCGCACCAAAGTTGGTGGCGGTTTTTTGGCAATTCGCAGTGCGCATGCACTGGACATGTGTGAACGTGCCTCATTGAAAACAATGGGTTTTCAAATTTCCTGCGAATTTGCAGTATTTTGCCCCGCTGCGAATTCGCAATAGTGTGAACCGGGCTTAAAAAAGAAAGGAGAAAATATAGTTTTTTTTTCAAAATTTCCGCAATTTTTTCGCTTATATCGCAAAAAATAAAAAAACGGAGTCGTGAATAAATACCACCAAACTAAAGCTCTATTCGTGCGAACAAAATTATAAAAAAATGTAATTTGGGTACAGCATTGCATTGAAAGCATTGAAAGAGCGAGAGCGCTCAAAGCTGAAAATTTGTCTGGGAAGGAAGGGGGCTAAAGTGCCCAGTATTGTATTGGTTAAGGTTTACACTATGTGGTCTGCTTCTGTTCTTGCATGTGATCTCTGAGAATTATTGGAAGTGATTGTGGTTTGTTGGCTGGTTTCCTATACCTGCTGGTATGGTGTTATTAAAGTGGAGTGAGAACTGGACAAAAGTTGAGGGGGCCCCCTACCTGGTTACCTACCACGCAAGCATTATTATATCTTTGCTTTTAGAGATTATGGGCTTTTGGTAAAAGGCTGCAATGCTTGTTATGTGGGGCACCAGTCTGTTTAATTGTTACACTGAAGGAAAGGACTTAAAGTCAGACATGAAATATGAACAAAGCATATTCCTCTATAGTGTGTACTTGTCTCAATCCAGAGCATGAAGTGTCATTTCTGTATACTGTTTTTTTCCTCTGCTATCACCATGATACCTGACACCAAAAAAAAATGGCGGTGGGGGCCTCCAACAGATTGACAGCCCCAGCTCTTTCCCTGTGTGCTGTGTGAAGGGTAGTGTGTCCCTTCTGTTTAATCAGCTCTCAGAGCTCTCCTAACTGTGTTCTGCAGAGTACAATTTCAGCTCTCCACCCCTTTTTTTCTTAACTCTCAGACAAGCTTATACATTCAGCACTTTGAATGGCTGTAGAGATGAGAGATCTGCAGATAGACAGATACAACTTATTTAGGAGGATTTGTTTCACTTCTGTATATCACCCAAAGATAGTCCCTACACTGGGTATGTGTAAAAGTTTACAACCACTAATGGACTTTCCCCATTTGAATTGTTTACCATTTTATTGTTCACATTATTACATGAGCACCCATGCCACTGTTGTATAGTGTGTGATCTATTTTTATTACTTTGTGATTTTATTAATACTTTATACAGTCACATATTGGTTGGAAGGCATACTAATGTAACCCTGTACTCATTCCCATGGAAAGGGGCTCAGATATCTGGGAATATAATACATTGTACTGTTCTGTAACACCACATGCATATTTAAGTCATCCCATCGCCAAACAGTATTTTTTTAAAATATTTTTTTGCATTGGTGCATGTCCACCATGACAGTGACCAGCTTTCCATACATTTTTTGAAACATAAGCTTGCCTATTAGCCTTAAAAATGCGCCCAAAAATGTACAAAATGTGTCTCCCCCCATTTTATTCACCTAAGCCCATTTGTTCCCTCTGCGGAGACGCGCTGTTTAAGAAGTTTATTCTGGTTTGAGTGGTAGGATTGAAAATGAAGAAAGAGGTCATGATACTCAGACTCCAGCTGCTGCAATCGAGATTTTTTATCATGATTAATAAGAGAGGAGACCCGAATTCAAGTTCCTCTAATGACAGGTTTATGAGCCTCCCACCAAAAGAACTGGTGATATATCAGGTATGGCATTGTGCAGGAGATAGTCCTTTAAGAAAAGTTGAATGTCAAAGCAGTATGACTAATTAGTTAATTGGGCTTCATTCATACACCAGGTCCTGTCCCTAGAAAGTGGGATTAATGACTATATAGAAGTAATTACTGCACAATGGTGCAATGAGTCTGGTGTTGCCAGTTGAAGATCCTCCAGTAAATGCTGCAGGGTTTTCGGTGTGGTGCAAGTATGTTGCTTGCCATGGTAGAAGAACTGAAGTGCAAAAGGAAATTTCCAGGTATATTTAAGCTGGTGTTTGAGGAGAATCTGGAGCTGGGGCTTCATTGCTCGGCACTTTGCCACCATGGGGGGGGGGGGGCTAGATCAGAAAAGATTTGATGAGTATAGCCCTGAAACTGCAACTGATCTTTAGAGCGGGCAGGCAAAAGGGTTGCGAGAGACAAAAGAACGGAAAAAAAAGAAAAAGACACGAGAAAGGGAGAAGGAAAGAAGAACGGAAAAAAAACCGGTAAAAGTAAAGAAACCAAAAGTGCAGAAGGGAAAAGAAAGCGACCAGAAGAGTAAGTAGGGACCAAGCCCGTTTATGATGCACCGCAAGTACAAGCAACGCCTAAATTGACCAACACGAAACAGAAAAACAGAAAAGGATAAAGTTCTGTAGAGACAGCAGTCGCAAAAAAGAAAGAAACACCAAGACAAAGACGGAGAATGAAGTGAAGTAGAGAGTGCAGAAGTTGACCAGAGGGTGAGAAAGATGCCAAAAAGAAAGCAAAACCAACGAAAAAAAAAACCAACAAAAAAGTGAGAAGAAAGAAGCCGAAGAACACAAGGGAATAAACCCAAGACAATCGCCAAAAATACCCAAACCCCCCCACGCGTGTGAACCCGATCCGCTCAACTAGAAGAGCGCGTTAATCGTACCTGAATAGCCAATTCGAGAGACTGTAGATAGACCATTCGAAAAACTGTGCAAAGACCCCGCAGCGCCTGGTAAGCCAGTTTGTGCGTCGACAAGAGAGACCGCACCACCAAAAACAAGCCGACGTGACAAATACAGCAACCAACTCCATAGTACCCCAAGCAAGACGCCAGCAAGCCGTAAAGTCACATCCTACAACAGAGCACCAAGCCCGAGACTAGCGGCCCCCTCTTGCACAAACCGCTAGAACGTGACTGATCAGCACCACTCCAGTGAACCACCAACTTGGCGCTCTAACAAAATAAATAACAGAGAAAACAAAAATAGAGAAACAAGGAAAACAATAAAAGAAATGAGAACGGAAAAAGGAAGTGACCAAAAAAGAAAAAGAGACAGAGAAAAAACAAAAAAGGAACCCAAGAAGCAAAGGGGGAAAGAGACCGTAAACGCAAAATTGAGGAGAGGTGAACAAAGAGAAAGAAACGAAAAAGCAAAAAAAAAGGCGAGAAAAGAAAAAGGAAAAACAAAGAGAGGAGAGCACAGACGAACAGAAAGAGGAAAGTGAATAAGTACAACAAAGAGAAAAGTGACGTGCGGTGATAAGAAATCACGCAGACAAGTGAAAATGGAAAAGAGTTGCCAGGGAGTAGGAGAATGCAAGCCGTGATGACAGTCATGTGGAAAGCAGGGAAACGTGGTGAAAAAAAAACAGAGAGTGAGCAAAAAAAAACAGGAGCGTGAAAAACCATGATAAACAAAAAGACAAAAGAAAAGCAGGGAGAAAAGTCGAGCCAAGGAAAGAGTGATATTACAACGTGGACACTAAAGAGTCGCTGCCGACCAAACCAGCTAGAGTGCCTACGCGAGCCGGAACCGACAAAACTTGCGCAAGTTCCCCCACCGGTGAAACGCTTCCCATTTAGCCCACGACTGTGTGGCATTCCTAAGAGAGAGCAACAGTGAAACCCACAGAGAAGCGAGGCACTAAGATCAAAAGAGCTAACTGCAAGAGAGAACAAACCAGGACGAGTCGTAATAAGAGTGGGAACAGAAGTGAGGAAACCGCGCAGAACCCCACACAAACAAATTCTGAGAAAATGAGTGCCGCTGAGCCGCGAAAAAAAGAGCCATCGACATCAGAAAAAACCGAGGCACCGAGACACGTGCAGCAAGCAACAAAGAGAGAGATGGTAAAGCAATAAGAAGAAAGACCAGACAAAACGTGCGCACAGAAGAGCGAAAAAATCAAAGGACAAGAGTAGGAGGAACACGAGGAGAAACGCGAGGTGAGAGAGAGCACAAGACCAACACCGTGAGTTAGTGTAAGGGGCAGCATCCGACGAGAACCCAAACCAAGGGGAGAACAGAAGGGGTTGAGCCAAATCCACCACCATTTGGGCCTAGAGAGAAACGAAAACGTACAAGAAGTGAGAAACAAAAAAAATCTGAGACCCGGTGAACACCCGAATTCAAGTTCCTCTAATGACAGGTTTATGAGCCTCCCACCAAAAGAACTGGTGATATATCAGGTATGGCATTGTGCAGGAGATAGTCCTTTAAGAAAAGTTGAATGTCAAAGCAGTATGACTAATTAGTTAATTGGGCTTCATTCATACACCAGGTCCTGTCCCTAGAAAGTGGGATTAATGACTATATAGAAGTAATTACTGCACAATGGTGCAATGAGTCTGGTGTTGCCAGTTGAAGATCCTCCAGTAAATGCTGCAGGGTTTTCGGTGTGGTGCAAGTATGTTGCTTGCCATGGTAGAAGAACTGAAGTGCAAAAGGAAATTTCCAGGTATATTTAAGCTGGTGTTTGAGGAGAATCTGGAGCTGGGGCTTCATTGCTCGGCACTTTGCCACCATGGGGGGGGGGGGGCTAGATCAGAAAAGATTTGATGAGTATAGCCCTGAAACTGCAACTGATCTTTAGAGCGGGCAGGCAAAAGGGTTGCTCCTTCATGCGGTAAAAATGCAAACTGATGATTATGTCACGTGGGGGACCTTCCGCCAAATGGCGGGTTAGCGCCCTATGGATCCTGTCAAATTCCAGGCGCTCGATGTGAATAGGTGGGGATAGTTCTTGGAAAAGAGCTGTAGTAAAGGAAGTAAGGTCTCTGGTATGCCACGGATACATAGATTTGATCTGCAGGAGCAGTTTTCCGCATCCTCAATTTGAGAGAACAGCATTTTGTTTTAATCACGTAGAGCTTCCAGTTCCTGGGTGTGCTCATTGATGGTAAGATCCATGTCATCGACACAGGTTTCCAGGTCTGCGGTGCATTGACCAAGTTCTCGGATCTCTCAGGTGAGACATTCTGTAATCTGTTCAGATGTTGCCTTAGGAGCTTTCTGCAGCATCGATTCCATCTGATGAAAAAAGTCCTTTTGTGACATACCTGAGTGTGGGAGGACAGGGGATCCACTGAGTTGGAGTGTATTATCCTCTTCTTCATCGTTATCTGCCAGCTCCGATCGAGAGGGAGAAGAAGGCATGTGCCTGCATAGCAGCTTTCACCGCCATCTTGGAGGAGGCACGGGCCAGAGCCTCCTTAATGGGTTTAGGCTTATTTTTTGCCTGGTGCCCCTTGAGAATCATCCCGCGGGTGCTGTCAGTGCTCCAGAGGGGGATCGCAGGGATGCTGTGAAGATACGAATGCTCAGAACCACCCCAGTTCAGCTGCGGGGAGTGCGGAGCTCTAGGAAGAAACACTCGCCATGCCGAACCTTGTGCATGCACCCGCCAATTAGCGCTGCTTTTAAGTTAATGGATTTTCCACTAGAACTTATTCAGCTGCTGCTAATTAGGGATTTACTGGGATAGTCCCTAGTGTGCTAAATTGTATATAAGTATCATTAAAGTAGGCCTAAACTCAATAGCTAAAATCTCATATAAGCTTTAAAATGTTAATGTAATGTGGTTTTCAGTCTTTTTAAATCTGCAACTTTAATTTAAAGAATGCTTAGTGATCCTGCATTTAAGTCTTTTTTATGACCTTTCTTGTTACAGGGTGAAAACTGTCATCTCCTGTATTGTAAGTCTTTCACATGTGCCCCTGGTTGAGACTATACATGTCTATGGAGAAACATATTGCACAGGTAAGACCCACCGTTGTTGCTTCTCTGGAGGCCAAGGTAGAGCAATGATGTGCAGCTGATACTGAAATGAGTGCTGCATAGATAGGAGTGGCTGAAAGGAGCTGACTGAGATAAGCTTTGCTAAAATGCAAAACAGCATGAGAAAAAAAAAATCATACAGCTTTAGGCACATCACTTACCTGCAATGTGTAATGACCCATGTTGTTAAGGCAGCTAAATTCTGGAGAAATCTTTACTGCAGGGATGCCCAGTCCTCCTCCTGGCTCTGAACTTTCGGCAATGATTAACAGCTTTGGATCTTCAAACAGAACAGTATTTCATATGATCCAACAGGAACATGTCCCCTCCTTCCTCTTTCTCCACTGAGAAGTTTTTATTGGTTACACTGCTTGCAACATGATCTGTGAATAGGAGTGGGTCTGATCAATCACAGGATTCTCTCCCCCTTTACAAATCATGTAGAGGGGGAGGAAGAAGGGGCATGTCCCCTTGAAAACATCTGTACTGCTTTTTTGCCCGAGGACGTAAAGCTGTTAACCAATGCAGAGCTGGCTGTTTGGAGGCAAGAAGAGGAAAGACATCCCTGTAGTGAAGATTTCTTCAGGATCCAGCTGCCTGCTCAACATGAGGCATACTTCTTTACAGGTGAGTGATATGACTAAAACTGAAGGAATATTTTTTTAGCTAAACTTCCTACCCCTGAACCAAATTTTTACCAAACCCCTAGCTTAATCCTTAACACTAAAGCAACTGTAGTAATAATTACTATTATTACATTATTTACTTGCATGCAGCACACACAAAATATGGGTTCATAAATACTGTGTGCTATAACCCCTTTTAAAAGCATCCAAACCAATGGCATTTTAAGTGAATTAAATTTAATTTTGAAAAGACGTGGTTGCCAGATTTATACTGATCTGCACTCTTATCTATAATAATGGGCAAGGTCCTTTGTAATGCTGGAACAATCAATTCTGCAGTTACAGTTGTACAAAATTTACATTTATTAAATTGAATAATTAGTTTATTGTATAAATTGCATTTGACTAAATTGATTAAAAGCAACTACCGTCATTTTCTTGCATCACTATGAAATAACTTTGAAGTTCTACACTCAGAGACTGCCCGTTTAACTAAATATTCAAGATTCAAGATTTTTAACATGAATCATTGCAAGTCTTCAGACATACTGTATTTCTTTTCTGACATTGTAAATTACTATTTTCACATTCCAGGTTTAAGCAACATTACTGAATGTTGATCTCACTGCCTCCTAAACTATGATTCAGTAAGCAATAAAATTTGTTAATGGTTATGTGACCTCTTTTCTATCAGAAATATGTCTACTCTGCAGTCTAATCTGAAGATCTGATGATATCTGATGCTTTTCTTATATTGCCAGCAGCTAAAAAATGTTTATTTCAAAAGCAGGCAGAACAGCTATTATGGTTTTCTAAAGGTTTACTGATGTTCCAAAGTTGGCTACACTCAAGTATAATTTATAAAGGTAGGGCATACCTTTCCCATGGCTTGTTTTAGAAACTATTGTGCATTTGTATATTATCTCATCTGGATTGCTTACTAGATTATTTTAAACAACACATTAAAAATATAATATAAACATTTACTTACACATCTATATAAGTAAGAACACACCCAACATCTGTGTTTCTTTTTCTTCAATGTATCCTTATTAGGTGATAGTGTGCTGTTATACACAGTTTTATTGTATTGAGTTTGAAAAATATCTTGTGATAATGATAATTACAGTTAGCTGCCAGCCCAATATCAGGAGCAGCAACAAACAATCCCTGAATAGACATTTGACCATGTGGACATGTTGGCTTGCTTGTATTTCACTACAAGTGTCACTTGCTTAATAACAAGCTTTATGTTAACAGAAAAATTATAAAAAATCGTAAATGGGAATGGTTGAACAATAGACGTGTGTGATTTGTTTAGTTACAAATCGAAATACAGAAAACATTTTAGTTATTCAGAGATTCAAATGTATCAGAATCTCAGAGTCACAAAAGTAACAACAAATTTCAATGAATTTTAAATAAATTATTATGAAACAAGAAATTAATTTGTATTCATTCATTTCATTCAGACATTTTGCTAATGTTTGACACATCCAAAATAACAAAACAACAATTATCTCAATTCATTTGGATCCATTTTGTTTTTATGTTGCATTACCCTTTTTTTAATTGAAATATGAAATGGAAACACATTGCAAAAAATACAGCAAGGTATAAAAGGGGAAATAAGATGATGATTCCTACTTTTTGTGTTTAGGTTGGATAGAGGTGGATCTATCAGAATCTCTAAATCATAACATAGCAAATTATTCCAAAAACATTTTTTTTCCATTCGTTATGTTATAATTTTGAGATTCTTATGGATTCACCTCAATCCAACCCAGACAGAGTATATAAGTAATCTCCTGAAATAATAAATGATCACATTAAAACAAATATAGTTAATCTTCTGAAATAGCTTCTGAAATATGAATCGCTTTGCAAAAACGAAAAAAAAAAAAATAATAATAAATATGAAAGGCAAAATTATTATTTTAACAAATAAATCCTAAACAAAATGAAACACATTTTTCCATCATGCACATCTCTACTGAACAAGATGGCAGCTCATTGATTTGGCTTTTCACCATCTACGTGTGCATCTAGCAAAAACGACCAAGAAAGCTGATTTAAACCTACTTATTCACAGGGTGCTAAACCCAAAAGATTGACCCCCACGCAACATTATAGCAAAACCCACCAACTACAAAACAAAAAAGGTTTTCATTCAAATGACAAGGAACCATTTGCATGATAACCCTCATGGATACCTTTAAAGTAGATTAGGTCATTTTGCAGATAGCAAGCAAGGACACCTTCTCCCTTGAGATGGCCAACCTGATATAATTTCCTGCAGGGCAAAACCTTTGATACTGAAACCACCCTAGTAAACTAATACATGCAACGCCCTTTTTACTCTCACCTTCTTGATACATTGCTCTTATTGGGCAACATACTGCCTTAATGCAGAACTAAACCATCCTATCCTTTACAGCCAAGGAAGCTGCCATCTTAGCCTCTGTTTGATCTTCAAACTGATCATCACAAAACAAAACTTAGGATCATCGTCAGGATTAACTCATCCCTTAGTAGGGCTTGAAGTCCCCTGCCTGCTCCAAGGGTCCAAAGTGAGGGTCACCACAGCTCAGTAGTGTTCCAGGCATCCAAAAGCACACAGCTCCTCTCACCAGTGTGTAATTGTCAGAAACCATGAATCAGATTGAGACAGAAGTACAGTTAAATCATACTTGTTTAATAATAAAAGTAAAAAGATCAAACATAGTCAAAACATAGCCAAAGTTCCATAACCGTAATGCCACGTACACACGATTGGACTTTTCGGTCGGTCTATCCGGCGGACAATCTGGCGGACTTTCCAGGGGAGGTCCACCGGACTTTCCGAACGTGCTTACTTGCCCACACATGCCCGGACTTTTCCAGCGGACAATCTGCCAGAGTTTTGGCGGAAGGTCCCCTGGACTTTTACACGGAGTAAAGTACGTTCATTTAGAACGTGACACCAGGTAGACGGGACTAGCGAAGGAAGTGAATGCCGCCGCCTCGATCGGCGATATTGACACCTCGCTAGCCCCGTCACCTCGTATGGATATAAAGGGGAATCCCTACGCCCAAAAAACGGCGTAGGGGTCCCCCCCAAATCCATATAAGACCCTTATCGGAGCAAGTTTTTAAAATAATTTATTACACAGCTCCGGGGGTCTTCTTCTGTCTTTGGGGGCCTCCTCCTTCTTCTTCTTCTTCCCGGTGGCCCCGCCCCTTGTCCCTATATGATTCACGGTACAACGTGTCTCTGCCATTATGACCAGAGACAGCGTCATGTCAACATCGAAAGGAAGAAGAGGAAGAAGAGAAGAAGAAGAGAAGAAGGAGGCGGCGACACAAGACCGGGCCACCGCTAGTAAAAGAGCTTTAAGAAGATAGTGGAGGCCCGGCAAGAAGAACCGAAGAGCAAGATAGGACCACGAAGTCGGAAGAAGATCCTGGACGGCGAAGAAAGCCGCGCTCAAAAAGCCCCCCGCAGACCCTGACAACCAACGGCCAGGGTTGTCGGGAAGAGACCCTTGTCCTCATCAACATGGGGACAAGGTGCTTTGCGGTGGGGGGCCATAGGGCCCCCCTTTACCCAAGGCACCCCCCCATGTTGAGGGCACGTGGCCTGGAGCGGCTCAGGAGGGGGGGCGCTCGTCCCCACCCCCTTTCCTGATCGGCCGGGCTGCATGCTAGTATAAGGGTCTGATAAGGATTTGGGGGGGACCCCCACGCCATTTTCTTGACGTAGGGATTCCCCTTTAAATCCATACTAGGTGATGGGGCTAGCAAGGTGCCAATCTCGCCTATCGAGGCGGCGGCATTCACTTCCTTCGCTAGTCCCATCTACCTGGAGTCACGTTCAAAATGGACTTTACTCCATGTGTCGGCAAGTCTGTTAATTTCAAAAGTCCCGCGGACTAGCACACAGACGGCCGGATTGTCTGCCGGACTGCTGAGAGTGGCGTACAATTTTGAGTCAAAACTTCTTACTAAGTCCGCCCACACATGGGTGGATTGTCCGGCGGACTCTAGTCCGGCGGACAATCCCGCTGGATAGTCCGCTCGTGTGTACGCGGCATAACAGATAGTCAGCCAAGCCAGAAGTCAGGGATCATTTCTAGTGGAACAGCAAGCAGGATCTGGAGCCAGAAGGGATGTCAGCAAAGCAAGTCCTGGACAGGATTGCAGGAGATTCTGTGATGTTGACCTATGCGAAGGCAGAGAACCTCTGGACTGGACAGCTTAAGTAAGCAGGACTGACAAGCAGAATATCATCAACAGCTGAGTAACTGTGGAGAGATTGGAGCTGGCAATTAGCCGACAGTAGAGAAGGAAGGGCTGAGCCCAGCCCTGACAGTAATGCTCTATACCACTCTTGTTGTCCATTTAAATGAAATTCAACCCTAACACATCTTTCCAATCAAAGATCCATCCCTGGTGTCCTAAATGATATCTAATAAGCTGAGTTAAATTGTAAACTGTGTTTTATTTGCTTTTAGGTACAGAAGAGAGTTAGAGTGAGAACATTTGCTTTGTTTTTGTTTTAAAAAAATGTTTTAGTTTCAAACACTGGAAAGACTAGGTACATTATTATGCTCTCAACAATTTCTTATGCATATATTGATTGCATTGCTTCCTAATGTTCATAACTGGTATATTAACTTTTTTAACCATTGTTTTTCTTTATATGTAATAACATGGCTCTAAAATGCTTGTGTGTTTTTATTTTAATATTATAAAAATAATATGTTTTTTTATTTTTATTTTGGTTTATAAAGGAGAATAGTTGTCCTGATCTTCTTTATAAACCTTTTACATTCTGCAGTGCTATGCGGGAGAGGCAGTAATTTGACCTGGACTGTTCTTTCACTCTCTCTTTTTTTAAATCTTTACTTCCATTTTTCGGTGTGTGTAATTATGCACGTGGGTCCATTATTAAATGATTAAACAGGGGCATGGTTGTTTTTGAATTCAGCAATATATTCTCAGAACAATATAGCCTTTATGAAATACACATCAAGTCCCCCACAGCAACATATGTGGGGAGGCTCTTTTTCTTAAAGAAAACTTTTAGTGATCAAAATAAATGGTATGAGGTTCGACTCATCCAGATATGCAGCCTGGGTGGCTTGTGGGGGATGGAATCTAACCCTTGTCAGGAAGGTCATGCCAGTACGCCAAATGGCATTTCTATGCAAATATTTATGCACAGGCACAGGCTGGCTCATACTCTCACATTACAGGTTTTAATTAGACAGCACATTTGTGAGTGTACTGTACATGTATGAGAATGTGCATGTGAGTCTGTTTTTAATGTTGGTGCCAAAAGGGCTATATAAACTCCTCAGCTGTATATAGCCTGTATTGTCTTGTTTATAAGATTACCTGTGAAACTGTGAACTGTCACATTGTACCTAACTACTCGTTACCAACCTGGCTTGCCTTGACCTGCTCTTTGTATCCATCTGTACCAACCATAGCTTCAACCTGGACTATGCTTTTGCCTTCTTCTTCTGTTCCTGACCTAATCATCTATTACCTGAACCTTGGCCTTACTTCTGATAATGCTGCAGCGGCGGTTTACGGGCGGTATTGACCCTTTTTTGGCCGCTCGCGGGGGGTAAAACCACCCCACTAGCGGACGAAATGCGCCGCTAAAACGCCGGTAAAGCGGCGCTAAATATAGCGCCGCTTTACCGCCAGCGCCCCCACCGCTCCAGTGTGAAAGTAGCCTAAGACACAGAGAGCATGGCTCAGCCCCGCCCCCTGCATCTGCCTCACTGGCTGTGATTGACAGGCAGCGAGAGCCAATGGCTCTGCATCTCGGCCAATCAGGAGGGAGAGACCCGGGAGAGCCTTGGGTCTTGTGCACATCCTTCAGCATTTGCAACTACTTTAAACTTTGTCATTTACCAGGAAGAAAATATATTACCCTATTGTGTAAATATATACAGTATCCCTGCAAAATGTATCAAGAGGCTAGATCAGGTTGATTGCTAGAAGAGCAAACTGTGACAAATTATTTCATCTCTAGTCTATAACAAGTAATAAGATTTCAGTTCACTGAAGTCAGATCAGTAAAATGTCAGCTCTGATATTTTAGCTACAGGTTACTGTGTTTTACACTGCTCTTTGATTATTAAGCACATTCATCTTGAAATAAAAATACTTGCTTGGTTTTACATTATAATTAAGAATGTAAGGGTTAAAATCAACTTGACCTAAAACAAAATTGACTGTGGCTTTAAAACATGCAGCCTGTTTTATATATATATATATATATATATATATATATATATATATATATATATATATATATATATATATATATATATATATATATATATATATATATATATATATATATATAGATATAGATATATATATATATATATATATAGATATAGATATAGATATATATATATTTATGGTCTAGAGCCCTACGGACGACATGAGTAAAGATGACATATAGGAACAACACAAAACTCACCAACATGAAATAGACCTGAAAGTGTGCCTTGGTCTACCGTATGGTACACCAAAATAAGGGGGCATACCCTAGATAAAGAATGATAAGAAGTAGTTATGGAATAATGTGGAATGAGTATTCAGTCTGAGGTAAGAATACTTGGAAGAGGCTTTTAAAAGGGGAGGGTGGGTGGGTATCACGCACAGGAAACCGACAAAGACCGGCGGCCTTTGGGCTGCTTAAATACCCTCCGGGCTCCTCCCATAACTTCAGGCCGGTACCCGGCCTTCCAATTTATGGTCTAGAGCCCTACGGACGACATGAGTAAAGATGACATATAGGAACAACACAAAACTCACCAACATGAAATAGACCTGAAAGTGTGCCTTGGTCTACCGTATGGTACACCAAAATAAGGGGGCAAAAACCTTCAGGTAGGGGATAATTATTTATTAAAGGTAATGTCACTGATTAAGACGAGCAAAGGCCTGAGCCATCTCTAACTGTGGGTTAGGAATGTAGCGAGAGAAGCAGGCCGATTTCCGCCGACCCAGTTCCTTGATCACATGGTCCGGAACCCCCTGTCTTGAGGCCGTCGTGGCCGCCCCAATCCGGAATGAATGCCCGGAGTACTGGCTGGGGTCCAACTGAAGATTGCCGAGAAGGACCCGGACATGTTCCACGAACTGCGACGAGTTGAGGGGTTATACCGGAAAGGGTAGAAGCGGACTGGACCCTGGGTGGTCGGATAGCAGTGCCGTCAAGCGGTTTAACACGGCAACTGGGCACCAGTTGTTGTGAGTCCTGTACAGGTGAACATCTACTCCGGAACCTCGCTGCTGAGTTTTGGATGTCGCCAAGTGAAGGACGTAGTGATCCTGGTGGCGGCAGAGACTACTTCTATGCAAGGCTGGACCGGCTGGGGGGCTGCGAGTGAACTCGCTGGCCGTAGAACCCATAAAACGCCATGTGTATCGCAGCCTGCAGGACGGTGCTGAGGAGGAGACCGAAAGGGGACCTATCCAGGATGTCAGACATTCCCTTGAAGATCTCCCCCGTGGTAGTCAGCCGCTTCGGGCTGACTGGCGGCTGGTGTTTCTGCACTCCCCGTAGTAGAGCCCTCACTGCGTGGCAGGAGAACACCGAAGGCCTCGCGGGGTCTTGAAGCGACAAGTAGTGCGGCACCCCGGCCACGTACTGGCGTATCGTGCTGTGTGACAGTGCTAGGTGAGAATGACAATAAGCGCTGAGTTAAACTTCCCTGGAATGAATGAGCAGTAAACATTGAACTGATGCTGTAGGGACAGCTGGACCAGTCTGCGGAGGAAGGACATGACGGGCCTGGATTTAAGCCTGCCCTTGCTGATGATCTTGGCTGTGGCTTGATTGTCTGTCGTGAAAGCCACAGTCTGTCCAGACCAATGGTGACCCCATAGGTGAGCGGCTGCTACGATGGGGAAGAGCTCAAAGAGGGCTGACGTGGTAGTGAAGCCTGGTGTGGCTAGTAATTGAGGAGGCCAAGGGGCGGCGAACCACAAATGGCCAAAAATGGCGGCGCATCCTGTGGATGTCGCCGCATCGGTCACCACCTGAGGTGACTGCGTGGACACGACTGGGATGAACAGGGACACACCGTTCCAATTACCAAGAAAGTGTTCCCCCATGGCCAGATCTGCCCTGGCTGCCCAAGGGCTACTCTTAGACCCGAAGGTCAAATTGGTCGCGAAACAATATCGCTCCCTCCACTTGATGAGGGGACGAGCGAGTTGAGACTGGGAGCGACGGAAGAATGAGGCGCTGACAGATCATACCCAGACGTTTTTATTTGAAAAAATATTCCCTGTACAAGCCCGATAGGGCTAACCCTCCAGATGTTAAAGGGAGACTGACTGAACGGGCCTATCAAAAAGTCCCGATCCAACTCCGTCTGCAGAAGGACGTCAATCGCTGGCACATCTGTTGCAGCTGAGCGTAGGTTCGGACATTCGTGGGTGGAGTGGGGCAGGGTGATGAGCCCGGTATGAAACCCATCGGTGAAACCCCGGATGAGGTAGCTGGCGAGTGACGGAGTGGGGTGTGAGGTCAAGTAAACACCGAGCCAAAGGGCATTGACCCGGCTTAGTCGTGGTTCTTCTGTTTGACCTCACATAGAATCCAGGGGTGCGCCCTCTGGCATAGGGTGCAAACGTGCAAGAGCCGGCACTGGCTGAAGTTGCAGGAGCCGTAATTGAAATTGTTGCAAATGGCGGCTCCCCCAACCAACCGCACCGGACGTCCCAACTTGTCCACCCCTTGCCCTTGCGCCGGGGCCTGCTGAGCCTGGCTCGTGCTGGTAGAGGCCGTGCTAGCTATCGGATGGACAGAGGCTATGTTGGCACACCAGACCGTGGTGTGGGACGCTGACTGACAGACAGCACATAGCGGGGAGCGAAGACCCGCGAAGTGGCGGCAGAACAACTCCGTGTCCACTACGCTCCAGTCCGTTGTCAAATGAAACTGTGAGAATCTGGCTGCGGCTTTGGCCGAGAAGGACCGATGATAGTCGTAGAACGCTGAGCCACCGTATTTGTGGCCCAGGTCTACGATCAAATGGAGGTAGAGGTCCAGTTCCTCCCGTCTGCCGGGGGAGGCTGAGCACAGCACGTCCCTAAACATGCCGAAAGCGAGCGTGAACTCGGGCACCGTGAGCTTTCTGTTGAGCCTCGGATCCTTCGCTTTCAAAACCACCGAGACGTCCCCCCAGGTGTAGGCCTTGTTCTCGGCCAAGTCATGGACCGAGATCATGAGTGAGGCCAGGTTAACGTCTCTGCCCTCTAAAATGTCCTTCCTTACGCTGGGTGGCACCAGGTGGGAAGGGTGAACGGTAGTCGTGGCAAGCTCACAAGCTGCGACCGGTGCACTGATGGCTGGGACCACCGCAGGGTCCGGAACCGTGGCAGCCGGGCTAGTCTCTAGACGAGACACCCTGTCCTGGACCTCAACGATTGAGGAAGACAGGGAGGACACGAGGGTGTGTAGCTGAGCGACGGCGGCTGAAAATCGATTCCAGAGACGCCTGCTGGCTGCTGGGGCTTGCTGCGGCCGGTGGTGGGAAGAGGAGCCTGAATAGCTCCGCCTTCCTGGCCGCGGCCGAGAAGGGTATCCCTCTGCGTCTCAGCTCGGCGGACAGCCTGGGAATTGTCCATGCCCTAAGGGACTGGACACTGCCAGCCTCGGAGGCTGATGCCGGAGATAGCGGGGTGGTGAGGTCATCGCTGCCGACTGATGACATGGCGGCTGCCAAGACCCGTTACTCAGTAGACTGGTCACGTGTCTGCAGGCTGGGCCTATAAAGAGGTGACAAGCAATGAGTTTGAATGTGTCACCTATGATCTACGTACCTGCCAAGAGAAAGCAGGAGCCCCTCGTGCCCCTGCGTTTTTTTTTTTTTTTTTTTTACCTGCTGGAACCCTGATTAAGCTGGTGCAGGTGGACCTACTGAATCCGACTGACCTGAGAGAGTGTGAGAGAAAGTACCTATTTAAGAGCCTAACTGCTGCCGTCCAGAGCGACGGAACCCAACGTAGATGATAACAACAGGCGAAAGTGACTTAAGTCGACTGCCGAGACCGCTGTGGGATCAAATGACAGATGACAACACTAATGACTGACTTGACATGTTGCTTTAACTGAACGAACTTCCCGTGACAGGGCCCGGCCTGTTCGTACCGTATGGGGGTGCCTGTGAGCCGGACTCTGGAGCACGTACAGGAATGAGGCAACCGTGAAACGAGGCTAACTGCCTGGGTATTGCTGAGGCCGAACTGTGACATCCAGCTGCCACCGGGTCCGACTCCAAGCTCCCTTTTTTTTTTTTGTAGAAATGCGGCCGGCCTAGGGCATGCCGGCGCGAATTCGTACAGGCAGGTGACCAATTAACGCCGGGGCGTGGTAAGGTGACACAGAAATGATATAACATGACAAGGACAAGAGTCAAAGTCTCTTTTTTTTTTTATTTTTTTATTTTTTTTGCGACTCCGCCCCTGGCGCATGTATTGAAATGAGGCCGGGCCTAGGGCACGCCGACACGAATTAGTGCGAGGTAGTGACTGCATTCATGCCGGGCGTGGTAAGGTGACAGAAATGCGATACCATGACAGGGGCAAGAATCAGGAATGTACGCAAACCAGTGATGCGATTCCGCCCTTGGCGCATGTATTGAAATGAGGCCGGGCCTAGGGCACGCCGACACGAATTAGTGCGAGGTAGTGACTGCATTCATGCCGGGCGTGGTAAGGTGACAGAAATGAGATACCATGACAGGGGCAAGAATCAGGAATGTACGCAAACCAGTGATGCGATTCCGCCCTTGGCGCATGTATTGAAATGAGGCCGGGCCTAGGGCACGCCGACACGAATTAGTGCGAGGTAGTGACTGCATTCATGCCGGGCGTGGTAAGGTGACAGAAATGATATACCATGACAGGGGCAAGAATCAGGAATGTACGCAACCAGTGGTGCGATTCCGCCCTTGGCGCATGTATTGAAATGAGGCCCGGCCTGGGGCACGCCGACACGAATTAGTGCGAGGTAGTGACTGCATTCATGCCGGGCGTGGTAAGGTGACAGAAATGATATACCATGACAGGGGCAAGAATCAGGAATGTACGCAACCAGTGATGCGATTCCGCCCTTGGCGCATGTATCGAAATGAGGCCGGGTAGTCGTGCATCTGGATCGCCCCGATCGGAGCATGTATGGATGCGACCGGACCAGGATCGAAGCGATGGCATGAACGCCCTGTTTAACTGATGCGAAATGATTTAGCATGACCGAATGGCCCGATACGTTAGCCATGTTTGAAATGATGAAATGATTGTCATGCTAACACGTGAAATGTTTCGACACGGTCGAAGTGATTCGTACAATTAGTATGCAAACAGTGCTTCGGAATGTAAATAGCGATTTGGTACGCTCGCTGGCGCCACTGATTCGAAAAATAACAGGACATGAACGATGCGTGTGAGTGCGAACGGCACCCGTGCGTGAGTCGTGTTTGAACGATTCGAAGACTGCGTAGCACGACCGCGTAAGGGAACCCTTGAGTGCCGGATGCGGCATCGGTCGGAGTGTTTCGTGGCGGGCGGCCCTGAATGTGCGTGCCGCTAG
The DNA here is from genome assembly GCA_028564925.1 of Lithobates sylvaticus. Taxonomy (NCBI): domain Eukaryota; kingdom Metazoa; phylum Chordata; class Amphibia; order Anura; family Ranidae; genus Lithobates; species Lithobates sylvaticus. The sequence continues at coordinate 385,820,931 of CM053028.1, forward strand.
ATGGCCCCCGATCGTGTACAACCAAAAACGTGCGAGTAAGTGTTTAGGTTTCGAGACAAGCAGCGCGTGGTTCGTGAGCTACGCAGACCACAGTTTAGTGACATGATAAGCAGTGCATGAGAACGTAAAACATGGGAGCCGAAGCCCTACCTGCGACAGCCGAACCAGACTCTTTGAACGAACTGCGACTCGGCGACACGAGTGCGACACGAAGGGACAACACGACTTACGAACACGGAACGCGGGACTGCAACAAGAGGAGACGGACAGACGAAAACGGAGCTCACGAACCGGCACCAACAGCGCTTGTCTCGAACGAGTCGGTCCTAGATGTCTGACGTATCAGATATCACGCACAGGAAACCGACAAAGACCGGCGGCCTTTGGGCTGCTTAAATACCCTCCGGGCTCCTCCCATAACTTCAGGCCGGTACCCGGCCTTCCAATATATAGAGATATAGAGAGAGAGAGAGAGAGAGAGAGAGAGGGAGAGAGAGAGAGAAATCAAAACGGGACACGTACTTCAATGCAAATTCCTTTTACTTCGTCATAGAAACATCACATGCTATAAACAGCAACAGCCACTGTACAGTTGCGAGCTTACGCTCTTCACCAGGCTATCTCTGGCTTGTGTAACACACTATCTCAAACTAAACATATATATACCAGACTCAAGGGTGCACCACACAGATGTATGTCACAAATCACCAATCAGCATAATTAGAAACTTCAGAATTAACCCCATCAGTATAGAACATATCCAAACAGTTAAGATCACCATACATTGCATATACTATAATATCGTTCCAATTCGGTAATCATCATGGTACTATGTAGAAAAATAGTAATTGCCTGATATTTTACAATACATCATCTTCACCCGATTCCAAATGGAACATATACTGATACTGCTGCCACCAATTCCTGCAGGAAAAAAGTTTGTTAATATTACAATTTCATAGTATCATGATCACCAAAAATGTCTCAAATTAATATCAAAAATCTATATCTCACAAAACCAATCCCACATCATGCATCATAGAAACAGGTACATATCATAATCCTTGTTCATTCCATTAGGACTCAAAGATTGTAGTCGATTAATCCACTAAACCTCCCTCTTTCTACGTTTCAGAATCCGATCACCACCTCTTTTGTCTCTAGTTACTTCCTCAAGAACCATGTATCGCAAATCAGAATCGCAGTGTCCCTTATCCAAAAAATGCTTGGACACAGGGAGACTCGGCTGTTTAAGTCAAATCGTACTGCGATGTTGTGCTATCCTATCTTTGATCTTCTGTGTGGTCTCCCCAACATATAATAACCCACAAGGGCATATTAGGATATAGACAACATAGGAAGATTGGCAGGTATAAAATCCATTGATTGTGATTTTATCCCTACATGTAGGGTGTATAAAATGATTGCCTTTAAGAATTAGACTACATTGGGGGGAGGGAGGAGGTGTCGGGTTATTTTTTTTTGTTTTTGTGTTTTTTTTTTTTTGTCTTTCTTTGGTTGTGGTATGTTAGCTCGCTCGCTCGCTCTGACCCCTTCAATAGTAATAAACCCCCTGGGTCCAACCAGATGCTCCGCAACAGAGACCAAGTAGCAAGAGATGGTAGTGATTAACATGATTACCTATAATGTAAGGGGCTTAAATACAAAAGCAAAAAGGTTCAAAGTTAACAAAGAACTCCAATTTTTGGGCGCGGGAATAGCATGTCTCCAGGAGACGCACATTACACATACCTCTGGTATTCAATTGGCCTCATATCAATACCCAAAATGGTACTATGGAGATACCCCATCTCCATATTCAAAGGGTATAGCTATAGGATTTGATAGGACAATCCGGTTTGAAGTAGAGGAGCGACTAGTTGACCCAGAGGGAAGGTACTTGGTTATTAAAGGAAAACTATTTAATATGAAATGCACGATTATGAATATATATGCACCGAACAAGAACCCTGACAAATTTCTTGAGAAAGCTCTGAAAAAGCTGGAGGGATTCAAGGAGGGTAAACTGATCATAGCGGGGGACCTAAACTGGAGTATGGACCCAAAGGTGGACACTTCAGGGGGGGGGGAATAGATCTACAATACAAAGACAAAAAACTGTGAAGAAAGCACTGGCAAGTTGGCAGTTATTAGACGCATGGCGGATTACTTATCCAAAAGAATGTGACTATACCTACTTCTCTGCGGTCCATAGGTCCTATTCAAGGATAGATTATATATTAATAGAACACCAGTTAGCCCCACATCTTAAAAAAGCAGAAATTAAAGCCACCTCCATATCAGACCATGCCCCAGTAATGATCCAGCTGGAGATACAGGGGGAAGAAGGGCCAGGGAACACTTGGAAGTTAAACGATTCATTAATTCAGGATCAAGATTCAATAAATAGGATTGAACAGGAGCTTACAACTTTTTTTGAACTGAACGACACACCAGAGATCTGTAGGCCCACCCTCTGGGAAACACATAAGGTGGTAATCAGAGGGATACTGATTGGGATTGGAGCAGGGAAAAAGAGGGAAAGGATAAAAAAGAAAACCCAGCTATACAAAGAAATATTCGAATTAGAGCAGAACACTAGACCGAATGGGATCCCCGAAAAACAAGAGTTAATAGCAAAAAAGAGGGAACTAGAAGAGTGCTTGGAACAGGAGAGGAAATCGGCATTCCTTAATATAAACAAAGAAAGATACCAATGGGGAAACAGATCAGGAAAATAGATGGCGCAAAGGGTGAAGGAAAAAAAGAGCAGGACCTTTATCCCGATGATTAGAGATAAAAGGGGGGAAATGCACATCCCCACCCCGGCCATCGCAAGTATATTTCATTCCTACTACAGCACACTATACAACATAAGGCAAAAGGGGGAAGATAAGGACAGGCAAAGGGAAGCAATAAGGGAGTACCTACGGGACCTAGACTTCCTAAGGGGGGAGAAAGAAGAGATGGGCGCACTAGACGCCCCCATAACAATCGAGGAAGTAGAAGAAGCAATTAAGAATACTGCCCTCGGAGGGAGCCCGGGCCCCGATGGTTATTCCATCTTCTATTATAAGAAATTTAGTAAACAGCTGGCCCCCAACTTATGTGAATATTTAAACGCAATAGGGGAAGAGGTGAAGTTCCGGGATGAAGCACTTTTGGCACATATCACTTTGATCCTGAAAGAGGGGAAAGACCCAGCAGCGGTAGATAGTTATAGACCAATCTCTCTATTAAACGCAGATATAAAACTTTTCTCAAAAATAATAGCAGAAAGATTGAAGCTGTATCTGCCAAAATGGATCCATAACGATCAGGTAGGGTTTATTCAGGGGAGAGAGGGGAGAGATAATTCCTTAAAATCCATACTGTTGATACAGGAAGCTATGAGGAAAGGGACACCCACGGTACTCTTGTCAATCGATGCCGAAAAGGCTTTTGACAGAGTTAATTGGGAGTTCATGATCGAGACATTAAGACATCTGGGGTTGGGCGAGAAGATGATGGGATGGATTAAATCTCTTTATCGGGGCCCGACCGCGAGAATTAGAGTCAATGGCACCCTGTCCTGCCCCCTTGATTTATTTAACGGGACAAGACAGGGTTGCCCTCTTTCCCCAATTTTATTCATAATCACGCTGGAGCCCCTCCTGATGGCAATACGTAAAAACCAGGACATCCAGGGAATAAGAGTGGGAGATAGGGAATACAAGTCGGCTGCATTTGCGGACGACCTGCTTCTCTATATCTCTAGCCCGCGAACAACAATCCCCATAGTTCTCAAGGAGAAAAAACAATATGGAAAGTTATCAAACTTCAAAATTAACATGGCCAAATCAGAGATTTTAAACTTAAATTTACCAATGGAAGAACAGAAAGCACTCCAAGCCAAGGTACCATTTAAGTGGTGTAAAAAGGAATTGGGTTATTTAGGTATAAAATTAACAGCCCAAATAAGTGACCTTTTTGAAGCTAACTATATGCCCCTGTTGAACAAAATCAAAGAGCAATTAAAGAGGATACTATATAAATCACTCTCATGGACGGGTAAGATATACGCAATGAAGATGTTCATAGTCCCCATACTAATATATACCTTCCAAATGATCCCGATCCCCCTGCCACAGACTTATTTTAGTAAACTTAAAACCATGACCTTAAAATTTATTTGGGCGGGTAAACGGCCACACATTGCATTAAACATAATAGCAAGAGAAAAAGACAAAGGGGGACTAGCAGCTCCAGACCTCAAAAAATATTATGAAGCTATAGTAATCTCTAGGATAACAGATTGGACCCACAACAAGAAGGAAAAGAGTTGGGTGGAATTAGAAAAGGCACTAAGTAGTACAGATATAGGGAAAATGGTATGGATCCCAGCACATCACCAAGATTTAGGACCAAACACAAATATTTACACTAGGCACACACTTAAAATATGGGATCGAATAAACAAAAGACACGGATGGGAGTGTAATTCGCCATTAATGTCACTATTAGACACAATTTTTTTTATTCCAGGGAAAGAAGAACACTTATATTTTAGTAGGTGGTCCAAAAAAGAGGACATTAGATTAGAAGATGTGATGGAAGGGAATAGAATATTCACTTATAAGGAAATCATACGGGAATGGGGACACAAACCATTAGACAAATGGAGACACTCCCAGATTCAACACTTTGCACAAACCCTACCACAACCATTAAGAGGGAAGAGACAACTGAGACCCCTAGAGAAACTACTGAAATCACCCCAATGTCTAGAGAGTAGGATATCAAAAATATATAAAATTCTGATGCAGGAGGCAGACAATGGATACCCAACCTTTTTAGCAAAATGGGAAAGTGAGATAGGCCCCTTAAGCAATAATGCCCATAGGAAAAAGATAATTAAGATGGCCCACTCAGTAGCAAAAGACACACAGTAGAAATGTCATACAAATTGCTATCAAGGTGGTACGTAACCCCTCAGAAAGCACACGAACTTAGGGGGGATATTGCCCCAACCTGTTGGAGGGGTTGCTCTGTAGTGGGATCTTTTTCTCATCTATGGTGGGAGTGCCCCAAGATACAAGTTTATTGGGACAAAATAATAGAAACCATTTTTGACATAACGGGGGGAAGGATAAAAAAAGAACCATGGGTATGCCTGTTTCATGATACGGACAAGAGATTATCCCAGTATAAATTAGAGGTAACGCCGTACCTCCTGAATGCGGCCAAGGCCCTCATTCCATGCCTGTGGAAAACTCAGGAAGTCCCGAGCATGAAAGAATGGATAGGACGGGTAGAATGGACAAGGGTTAAAGAGCAGTCCATACACACAACTCAAGATACTGAGGCGAAATTCCAAAGGACATGGGGGCAATGGCTGGCATTCATGGAGACGGAGAGATTTCAAAGGTTGATAGAGGGATAAAGAAAAAAGAAGGGGAAGGAGACGAGCAAGGAGGGGCGGGATATTTGCAGGAAAGAGGAAAGAGGAAGGTTTTTTCTTTTTTTTTTGTTTGTTTTTTTTTTTTTCGGAGGGTGGGGACGAGGGAGGGAAATGTTGTAATAAAATGCTGGATTATTTGGAAAAATGTAATGATTAAAAATGCAATGTTTTGTACAACGATAAAAAAAAATAAAAAAAAAAATAAAATAAAAAATAATTAGACTACATTGTCTACATTGTCACTCCTAAATCAGAGTTTAGGAGTGACAAGAAGGTATCCAAAATTACATTCCTTGGTAGTAAAAGGAAGGGATGTTTCCCTTGCTTGAAATGTATACAATGTAGTCTAATTCTTAAAGGCGATCATTTTATACACCCTACATGTGGCAAAAAAAACACAATCGATGGATTTTATACCTGCCAATCTTCCTATGTTGTCTATATCCTAATATGCCCTTGTGGGTTATTATATGTTGGGGAGACCACACAGAAGATCAAAGATAGGATAGCACAACATCGCAGTACAATTCGACTTAAACAGCCGAGTCTCCCTGTGTCCAAGCATTTTTTGGATAAGGGACACTGCGATTCTGATTTGCGATACATGGTTCTTGAGGAAGTAACTAGAGACAAAAGAGGTGGTGATCGAATTCTAAAACTTAGAAAGAGGGAGGTTTGGTGGATTAATCTACTACAATCTTTGAGTCCTAATGGAATGAACAAGGATTATGATATGTACCTGTTTCTATGATGCATGATGTGGGATTGGTTTTGTGAGATATATATTTTTGATATTAATTTGAGACATTTTTGGCGATCATGATACTATGAAATTTTAATATTAGCAAACTTTTTTCCTGCAGGAATTGGTGGGAGCAATATCAGGATATGTTTCATTTGGAATCGGGTGAAGATGATGTATTGTAAAATATGAGGCAATTGCTATTTTTCTACATAGTATCATGATGATTACCGAATTGGAACGATCTTATAGTATATGCAATGTATGGTGATCTTAACTGATTGGATATGTTCTATACTGATGGGGTTAATTCTGAAGTTTCTAATTATGCTGATTGGTGATTTGTGACATACATCTGTGTGGTGCACCCTTGAGTCTGGTATATATATGTTTAGTTTGAGATAGTGTGTTACACAAGCCAGAGATAGCGATTGAACGAAGAGTAACCTGCCCAAATTGAATTATGTATATATATATATATATATATATACACAGTATCTCACAAAAGTGAGTACACCCCACATTTTTGTAAATATTTTATTATATATTTTCATGTGACAACACTGAAGAAATTACACTTTGCTACAAAGTAGTGAGAGTACAGCTTGTATAACAGGGTAAATGTGCTGTCCCCTCAAAATAACTCAACACACAGCCATTAATATCTAAACCACTGGCAACCAAAGTGAGTACACCCCTAAGTGAAAATGTCCAAATTGAGCCCAATTAGCCATTTTCCCTGCCCAGTGTCATGTGACACATTAGTGTTACACAGTCTCAGGTGTGAACGGGGAGCAGGTGTGTTAAATGTGGTGTTATCACTCTCACGCTCTCATACTGATCACTGGAAGTTCAACATAGCACCTCATGGCAAAGAACTCTCAGGATCTGAAAAAAGAATTGTTGCTCTACATAAAGATGGCCTAGGCTATAAGAAGATTGCCAAGACCCTGAAACTGAGCTGCATCACGGTGGCCAAGACCATACAGCGGTTTAACAGGACAGGTTCCACTCAGAACAGGCCTCGCCATGGTCGACCAAAGAAGTTAAGTGCACGTGCTCAGCATCATATCCAGAGTTTGTCTTTGGGAAATAGACGTATGAGTGCTTCCAGCATTGCTGCAGAGGATGAAGGGGTGGAGGGTCAGAATGTCAGTGCTCAGACCATACACCACACACTGCATCAAATTGGTCTGCATGGCTGTCATCCCAGAAGTAAGCCTCTTCTAAAGATGATGCACAAGAAAGCCTGCAAAAAGTTTTCTGAAGACAAGCAGGCTAAGGACATAGATTACTGGAACAGTGTCCTGTGGTCTGATGAGACCAAGATAAACTTATTTGGTTCAGATGGTGTCAAGCGTGTGTGGCAGCAACCATCTTAGGAGTACACAGACAAGTGTGTCTTGCCTACAGTCAAGCATGGTGGTGGAAGTGTCATGGTCTGTGGCTGCATGAGTGCTGCCAGCACTGGGGAGCTACAGTTCATTGAGGGAACCATGAATACCAACATGTACTGTGACATACTGAAGCAGAGCATAATCCCCTCCCTTCGGAGACTGGGCCGCAGGGCAGTATTCCAACATGATAATGACCCCAAACACACCCCCAAAATGATCACTGCCTTGCTAAAGAAGCTGAGGTTAAAGGGGATGGACTTTCCAAGCATGTCTCCAGACTTAATCCCTATTGAGCATCTGTGGGGCATCCTCAAAGGGAAGGTGTAGGAGTGCAAGGTGCCCAACATCCACCAGCTCCATGATGGCGTCATGGAGGAGTGAAAGAGGACTCCAGTGGCAACCTGTGGAACTCTGGTGAACTATGCACACAAAACATTGACACATTGGGCCCAACTTGGACATTTTTACTTAGGGGTGTACTCACTAGTGGCGGCTGGTGTTTTTTTTTGGCGGGGGAGCCAAACAACCCCCCCCCCCCCCCCCGGGCCACCGGTGGAGCAGCACTACCCCCGCTACACTAACACAGCCCCCCACCCCAACCCTGCTGTCCTTACCCTGGATGCAGGCGGTGTGAGTGTGGCGGGCTCAGGGAAAGCTGCTCTGGTGTCCTCTACTGGAGCAGCTTCTGCTGTGTCTCCTCTCTCCTCCTCCCGGCGATAGGCATTCAATAGGATCTCCTGACTTTTTGGCCAGTTGTGAAGCAGGTTTCATACCTGAGGAGAATCAGTGTTGCAACAGTGAATTTTCATTCACACACCTGGGTGGGCTCCAGATGCAATGCTCTGCATCCCAAGTCCACCCTATTTTGAAGCCTATTATAGCCTATGGCTCTAATTAGGGTCTTCAAACAAACACTGGCTGCTCTAATTCATATGCCCGGTGACCACAAGGGGGCCAGACACATGAAAAGGGGGTGGTCGTTGATAGATTCATGCTATGCACTATCTATCCACTGCATATAGGCTGGGGGGGTGCCCGGGCGCCCCTAATGGATGTTACTCACTTTTGTTGCCAGCGGTTTAGACATTAATGGCTATGTTGAGTTATTTTGAGGGGACAGCAAATTTACTCTGTTATACGAGCTGTACACGCTACTTTACACTGTAGCAAAGTGTCATTTCTTCAGTGTTGTCACATGAAAAGATATAATAAAATATTTACAAAAATGTGAGCATTGTACTCACCTTTGTGAGATACTGTTTATATAGTTATACATGTATTGGTGTCTTGATAGAAATTGGGATAAGCTCCAACAGGTGTGGCATACAGTATGTTTCATAAATATGGGCAAAGTTATGTTTGTCAGCACAGGTTACATTTAAACAAATGCCATTTTCAAATGTAGAAGACAGCATGTAAGCTTTGATTGCTATAAAGTACAAACAACAAAAAAAAAAACAATAATAGATAAGCAAAAGACTCCATGTGAGATGGTGACTTGGTAAACAGGGAAAATACTCCAAGGTAACTCCAAAAATGCCAATACACATTAAGTGGACCTTAAGCACCTCTAATGCCTTGTACAAATGATCGAACATTCCGAAAACAAAATCCCATGTTTTTTTCCAATGGATGTTGGCTCAAACTTGTCTTGCATACATACGGTCGCACAAAGTTGGTCGGAAATTCCGAAAGTCAAGACCGCGGTGACGTACAACACGTACGACGAGCCGAGAAAAATTAAGTTCAATAGCCAGTGCTACTCTTCTACTTGATTCGGAGCATGCGCGGCACTTTGTGTGTCGGAATTGTCTACGCACGATCAGAATTTCCGACAATGGATTTTGTTGTTGGAAAATTTGAGAACCAGATCTCAAATTTTGTGCAACAGAAATTCCGATGGAAACTGTCCGATGGAACCTACACACGGTCGGAATTTCCGACAACAAGCTCTGATCGCACATTTGCCATCGGAAAGTCCAACTGTGTGTACGCGGCATTAGACTATCAGTGGTATGACTATGGATGGAAATACATGGAAGGAGGATGCCATGACTGGGCATGCAAGATACAAGAGGCATTATTGAAACTAAAATGACAACAATGTGAAAAAACACATTTTATCATTCGTGTTCAAAATATTTGTGGCAATAAATTCTAAAAAAAAAATACCTCAAACTTTCTACTTTCCAAAAATGGGCCATTTTGGGGGCATTTATACTTACCTTGCATTTTAGGGCCTCAAGAAATAGAGACAGGCAGTCAAAACATAAGGATTGATTAATTTTCAAACAAACAGTATGCTGTATACCATAGTTTGTAGACTCTATAACTTTTCCGCAGACTAAATACTATACGTCTATTTATTTTTTTATTTTTCACCAAAGAAATGTAGCAGAATACATTTTGGGCAATATGTGTTTGAAAGTTTTATAACAGAAACTAATTTTTTTTTTTTTTTTTTTTTAAATGTCAGTGTTTTTTCCTTTATATTGCAAAAAATAAAAAAATAAACAGTGGTAATGATTAAATGCCTCCAAAAATAAAATGATATCTATCTCACCAAAATGAAATAAAATTCATTTGGGAATAGTACTGTGTGACTGAGTAATTGTCATTCAAAATATGGCCATGCCAAAAACTGAAAAAAGGGCCTGGGCTAGAAGGTAGTGGAAGTCCAGTCTTCAGTTGGTTGAAGGCATCTCCTAACTCTATAGTTAAAAAGAATGGTGTTTTTTTCCCAAGTGGCCCTCAATGTCAGATAAAAAGAAAGGCCCTCCTCCTTATTGTAAAGTATTTAATTTTTTTTAATTTTTTTTGTACATGTCCCCCATGACAGGACTCAATTTCTTCCTATGCCCTTTGTTCAAAAATCTCTTGCCCATTAGCCTTGAAAATGGCCTGAATTTATTTTCAATTTTCACTTCTTAGAAACTTTGGTCGGGTTCATATTGAGGTTTTGCAATTTCTGGACTTTACAGTGACTTTGATGAATATAACATGAACAGAACTCAGGCTGATTTGTTCTTCCCAAATAAAAATATGTGTTAAAAAAGTATCATAACACAAACAATTAATGCATAAGTAGTAAACAGAAGCAATTTACTATACTAAAATCACATAATTAAGATAAAGTCTATATTTAATCAACACTTCTATGTAGGTGTTATAAAACTAAATCAGCTGATATCTAATAGCAAGCAAAGTGCTGTCTCGTCTTAGTAGTTTAGCATCTGTCATTCTGTGAACAAACACATATAGAGCAATTAATAGTGTTTGGCACATCTACTGTGTCATGTTAGCTTTGCATTAACATTTCATTGATAGTTGAGTCTTTTCCTAGTGGGTCAAAATTGCAGTAAATATAGAAAATATTTATTTTCCTCTTGACCTGTAAGTGTCTGACTACAGATCAGATACTAGAATTTCTCCTGCAGTACCCTCTCCATCTATACCATCCATTTTGGGTTAAAGATGTGCTTGGTCTGTTACTCGAATAACCCCAGAACTTATAGGCTGCACTGTAGAATCATTCCACAGCTAAGATCAGACTTGAAGGAAGTGTTTCAAACAGACCATACATAAGCTGGAGAAGATACAACTGTTCTATAGGGTTGAAATAAAACTAAAAGTGGAATGGAATGAGACAATTGTCTCCAGAATTTCTTAAATGGGGGAAAGAACTAGACAGTATGACTATGGAAGAATAAAATGTCATAGCCATAACTATTTTTTTATGTTCTACATTTTATTTGGGATAGAGTAAGAAAAAAACAAGAATCACTGTTTTTTTTTTTGTTCCTTCTATTATTGTCTTTGTTCCCTTTGAGGAGATCTCCCCTTTCATCCTTTAAAAACAGGCTGTTGTGGAAATGCTCTCCAAAAGCAATACAGACAAAAAAATATATATATATTTTTTTTTTAGTAAGGTAAAGTAAGGTTGGAATTTCTGTTTTATTGCTATCCTTGTCTTCCTGCTGCAGTGACAACTCCTCACTCCATGTCTTGAATGGGTGTCACTGGAACAAGAAGTGAAGTTAAATACTTTATATCAAATGTAGAGGAAAGGAGGATTATGGGCAAAAATAAAAACCTGACAGAAATAAACAAATAACATAACACTATCATTTAATTAGCAGAGGCACCCTTTGGTCTGCAGTGGAATGTTTAGGTAAGGGTAACCTCTGGGAAAAAGTGGGGAACAAATGGGTTCCTGTACATGCATTTCATTTCTGAGTAATCAGTTGCATATATTTATTTACCTGCTGTCCTTCTGTGTACTCTCAAGACATTGCTCTATGTACAGTATCTTCCTGATGTGTCCTGTGAACCCAGAGGAATATGCAGGCCTCATGGTGTCATAAGCAACAAAGCCAAGCCAATACTTTTCAAAAGCAAGTGCTACATAGCACATGTTAATGTATTTAGTTTATGTGTCTTATAAGTGATTTTATACCTACTGTTCTGTCAAAAAAGGAGATCTCCCAAACACTCTGCTTAATTCACAAGGTCAGGACATTTCTCATTATTTTCCATAGCAATGTTTAACTCAATGTGGAATTTTGAACACAATGTGGAATTATTTTTAAATAATTCACTAACCGCTATATGACATTTCCCTAAAATGAGATGCTACAGGCCCTTTCTATATGACAGTTCAACATTTATGATAGAATGCAAAATGCAGTAACACATAGATAACTTTACACCATCAGAAAGGGATGCTTTAGATACCTCCAATATAGACCATCATTATTAGAAACTCTGAAAAGGGTGTCTTGGTTGTGGTTTTAGATTCAGATACATACAAGGAAGAGCCAGTTAGACAATTGCCTGACAATGATACTTACCGTAAATGAAAAAGAGACCCCACTAATACATATAAAGATATTCTCATTGTGCTGGACAATAAAAGTATCAGTTTAGGGGGGGCGTGGCCTGGACGGAGACCGAGATGGCCGCATAACTTGTGAGCTCCTGCGTGCCCGAGAAGATCCGACGACTTTACAGGGAGCCTACCGCACTTCCCCTGCTATGCACAGGACCACCAGGAGCTCGTCAGCCTCCCGCACCCCCAGAGGCTCGCAAACCCACCTGGGAAGAAACATCCCGGAGTTATTCCGTGCCCAGAAGGCTCAGACCCCCGCGCCGCTGCACGCGCCATTACAGGCCCAAGCCGCAGCCTCGCCTGACGGACGTCCGCCAGCCCTCATGCCGGGAGCAACGTCCCCCACCCCAAGCGGGGCCATACCCCCCAGCCTGCTCGACTTGGAGAAAGTGGCCCTGGACATAAAAAGCACCGTGACGGCGGCAATAGCAGACCTGAGGACAGACCTACTAGCCGTGGCACACCGCATTGATGGAGTGGAACAAACAACACAGACGCACGCGGCGGCCATTCGCCAGGTACAGTCTGCTTATGACTCCCAACTCGCCCAGGTCTTTGAGCTCCACAGGCACGTGGAAGACCTGGACAATAGGGGACGGAGGCACAATATCAGGGTGCGAGGTGTCCCCGAAACTGTGGATGCGGGCGCCATCCAACAGACCATCAGCGCCATATTTAATGAACTGATCGGACGCCCCGCAGACTCCCCCATTGACATGGAAAGGGCACACCGCGCTCTCCGCCCCTCCCCACGAGATAACGAACCCCCCAGGGACATAATATGTTGCATAGTAAACTTCCCCCTTAAGGAAGAAATTCTCCGCAAGGCGAGGGAAAGGGGACGCATACTTTTCAATGGCTCTGAGGTGAAACTTTTCCAAGACCTCTCTCAGATCACCCTCCAGAATAGGAGGGCCCTCAGACCACTACTAGATGCCCTACGAGCCAGAAACATCCAGTACCGCTGGAAGTTCCCGTTTGGCCTCTCCGCCTCCGCCAGGGGGCGCTCAGCTTTACTCAGAACACCAGAAGACCTCCAGGCTTTCTGCGAACAACTCGACTTACCCAACATTGAGCTTCCGGAATGGTACGCGCTCTACTTCCCCACGGAGCCCTGGCTCCCGGTATCTCTCAACCCATCTCCGAAAGCCTCCCGCCAAAGATCGAGGCGCCGCAGACCAGACCCGATGTCCCCGAACGCTCGTCCTTCACGCCGGGACTTCCACCAACGCAGCCCGTCACCGATGAATCTGTGACAAGACGGCCCAGATGACTACCCGCAAGCCACCTGATCGACACGATCCAGCCTGTGAGTACACACCCTCTCCATCCACTCCTCGGCCAACAACCCCCCCCGGGTTTCCTCCTTAACCGCACCTCACTAACGGTTCCACCTCTCCGGACAGAGAACAGATGCAGGAGACCCCACCACTCTAAGCTAGCCCCAAACGGGCCCTCCCCCCACATTTGATGCCCCGAGCCTCGTCAGACCTGGCACCCAGGCCACCGGCCTCCACAATCCCTGCTGAGGACCTTTCAGTATGGCCACCCGCCTGCCTCCTGCCTCCCCGATGGGAAGTACCCCACAGCCCCGGCACAAGCTCATCTTGTCTCCCCTGCACGACCGAGATGTCTCCCCTCAGGGATGATCACCAGAGCCAAGGTTTCCACCCCCACCCTCGTTAACTGGCACAACACCTCGAACTACCCACCGCAGAGGCCTGCCTTGCAAACTACCACCCGAAGACCCCCCACACGCCAAGGACACAGACTGATGCTCGGGGCCCCTTAATGGCCCTGTGCCCTGTTTCTCTCCCCCCAGGTGGACAAGACGCTGATACACCCATCTGGAACCTCGAGAAGAGGACTCTCACCCCCACCAGAGATGTCAAGTCATACCCAAGCCAGGCAATGTATTCTGATGCTGTGTACCCACACTCCTCTATCTCTCACTTCTTATTATGTTCATACCCAAATGTACAACTTCCACGGAGATTGAGGTGCCCCACCGCCTCATCCCCCCCCCGGGGGATCCCACCTGAACTCAGATCCCTCTCCCCTCCCTCCTCCCCTACCCCCCCCCCCCCCCCTCCCCACCCCTCCCTCCCTACCCTCCACCCCCCCTACCCTCCTCCCTCCCTTCCCCTCCTCCTCTTTTCTCCCCCCTCCCCCCCCTCCCCCTCCTCCCCCCCCCCTCCTTTCCCTTCCCCTCCCCCCCTACCCCCCCCCTCTCCTCCCCCCCCCCCACTCCCTCCCCCTCCTCCCTCCTCCTCCCCCCCCCCCTCTCCCCCTCCTCCCCTCCCCCCCCCCTCCTCACCCTCCCTCCCCCCCCCTCCCCCCCCCCCCACCCCCCCCCCCCCCCCCTCCCCCCCCCCCTCCCCATCCCCCCTCTCCCCTCCTCTCCCCTACTCCTCTTTCCCCACCCCCCCTCCCCCTTCCTCTCCTTCTCCTCCCCCTCACCTCATCCTACCTCCCCCCCCTCTACCTCCTTCCTTCCCCCCCCCCCCGCCCCCTCCCTCTTCCTCCCTCCCCTCCCTGCCTCCCTCCCTCCCCCCCTTCTACCTTGCCCCCTCCCTAACCTACACTTCTACCCGTTTCCATCATCTCATCCCTCAGCTCCCACCGGTCCATGTTAAACGGATCAGGCGGACGCCCATCCCGTGGGATGTCCTCACAGGCTGCTGACCACATGATGCACTATGTTTACCTCAGAGATTCATTTTATCTTTACTGCTCTTTTACCTCCTTATATGTATATCTCCGTTACGCAATGTTTACTTGGGTTATACTGAACCTAGATATTAGATAGTTTGTATTATGATATGTTTCATTCTGTGTCCAGATGTACCTCCTGAAATATGTGTACCCTCAATAGGCCCTCACCCAGTACGGTAGGCTCCCTACTACGCTACGTTGACTCTTATCCCAGATAAGATACCTCCCCTTCATTGTCCGGATCTCCGGGCCGCAGCAATGCTGTGGTTGCCGTTCAACCTTCTTCCCCCCAACAGCGGTCTCTTGGAGACTCTGCTGACATACCAGGAATTCCCTAGAAATCCTTTAGGTGGAAAGCTTGACTACCTCCACCTCTGGTTAGCCTTTTCCCCCCTCCCCCTGCTCCCCCCCCCTTCCTCTCTTCCTCTTTCCTCTCCCTTTCCACCCCACTCTTGCGCCCCTCCCCTCCTCCCTCCTAACCACTCCCCCTCCCAGGGAGGTGGTCCCTAGGCATCCCCACCATCAGATCACGACTCGCTGTACAGACAGGTGCCTACCTTAGACGACTACTAACCTTCTCACAATGAAACTGAGAGACCCCCTGACACTGAAGTGTGTCTCCCTAAACGTTAGAGGCCTTAACATCCCTGAGAAAAGGTCACAGGTTCTCTCTTCTCTCTCCAAACACAAAGCCCACTTCATTTTTTTACAGGAAACCCACTTTAGATCTGATTCCATCCCCAAACTTTCTAACCATATCTATCGCTCAGTCATACACGCCACTAACCCTGACGCCAAATCCAAAGGGGTCGCGATCCTTATCTCTAAACACGCAAACTTCCTTCTGACTGACTCTTTAGTACACCCGGAAGGCAGATACTTATTCATCAAAGGAACGTACGCCTCTAAACCAGTTACATTGGCCAATATCTATTGCCCTAATGAGCACCAGGTTTCATTCTTCCGCAAAACCTGCGCGCTCCTATCATCATTTCAGACCGGACTGGTTCTCCTGGGTGGCGACTTCAATGTCCCCTTGAACCCTCTCCTGGACACTTCCACCGGATCATCCTCCCTCACCTACATGGCACTACGACAAATCAAGGCCCAACTTCAAACCCTGAACCTACATGACGCCTGGCGCATCCTATATCCCTCCTCCAAAGACTTCACTTATTTCTCGCCCCCACACCAAAAATACTCGAGGATCGACTTCTTCTTTCTGTCTCAGACTGACCTTTCTGCTCTACATCACTCTTCCATTGAACCGATGTTCCTATCAGACCACCACCCTATCTCGATCACGCTCTCGTTCCCAGAAGCCAATCCCAAAACCAAGGTATGGCGCTTTAACCCCTCGATTATACGGGACCCGGTATCCCTCGAGCACATTCGCGCACGTATCAGACTATACTTCCAAGAGAACACTAGCCCTGACATCTCCCCCATTTCCCTCTGGGAAGCACATAAATGCGTGATACGGGGCGAATTAATGACCCTGAGCGCAATTTCCAAAAAATCCCATCAAAAACGAGTGAATGACCTCCTCAAAAGACTAAAAACCCTTGAATTAGCCCATAAACAAACCCAGGCCCAACACACCCTACAGGACCTAATTCAGACCAGGGCCCTCCTTACAGAAGAACTAGGCACACAGACAAAGAGACGATACATTCTGGGTCAACGAATCTTCTATGAGCAGGGAAATAAAAGTGGACGCCTGCTGGCACGCTCAGTCCAAACCGCCAAATTATCTTCCACCATTCATTCCCTACGCGACACTAGAGGCTCTCTTCTGGCCAAAAACGAAGACATAGCGAAGGAGTTTGAAAGCTTCTACCACAAACTCTATAACCTCCACCCCGGCCAATCACCCCACTCCACAGGGGACGCACGCCATTCACTCATAACAGACTTTCTCTCTCAACATGGCCCCAAGCCCATTTCCCCTCAACAAGCACACGCCCTGGAAGGCCACTTTTCTAGCTCGGAACTAGAGTCTGCCCTGAAACAAATGAAGGTAGGAAAAAGCCCCGGCCCCGACGGCTATACCCTCCAGTACTACAAATCTTTTGCTGACGTACTCACCCCTAGCCTCCTACAGACATTCAATGCCCTGGCAGTACCACAAAACCGACCGAATAGACTACTAGAGGCGCACATTACCGTGATTCCGAAAGAGGGCAAAGACCCTATGCAGGTAGCTAACTATAGACCGATCTCACTACTTAACGTGGATATCAAGCTTTACGCAAAAATCATTGCGAATAGATTGCTTCCACTGATCCCTGACCTCATCTCCACTGACCAGGTAGGTTTTGTCCCGGGCAGGGAAGCCCGCGACAACACCATCCGCACCCTCAACCTACACCATTGGCTTACGTCTTCTAAAACCCCGGGATTCCTACTCTCCCTCGACGCTGAGAAGGCGTTTGACAGAGTGGCCTGGGACTACATGCAGGCAGTTCTAAAAAACATTGGCCTCGAAGACCGCATGCTCACATCAATAATGGCCTTATACAATGGCCCGACCGCAGCGGTGAGGGTCAACGGCCACCTGTCAAACGCCTTCCCCATCAACAATGGTACGCGCCAAGGGTGCCCCCTCTCCCCCCTGATCTATATCCTCTCCCTAGAACCCCTCCTGAACAAGCTCAGAGGGAATCCAGACATTAAAGGACTAAAAATCAAGGACAGCGAATTTAAAGTATCAGCCTTCGCAGACGACATCCTGCTCTCCCTCACTAGCCCCCGCACGTCCTTGCCATCGCTCCTCCGGGATCTCGGGGCCTTTGGTTCCATCTCGAACCTGAAAATAAATTACTCCAAATCTCATGCCCTGAATGTTTCCCTCCCGCCTCAGGAAGTAACACACTGCCAGGAATCTTTCCCGTTTCACTGGGAACAGACGGCCATCACCTACCTTGGAATCCGCATTCCACACTCCCTCACGGACCTCTACTCCCTCAATTTCCATCCAGCCCTGATTAGAGCCCAGAATCACCTTAAAGAGTGGATGACACTCAATGTGTCTTGGTTTGGACGGGCAGCCCTGATCAAAATGATCATACTACCGCGCCTATTGTACCTGATCCAGACTATCCCGATGGCCATCCCGACGGGTTTCTTTGCCTCCTTCAAGAAGGCATGCTCGACCTTCCTATGGAAGGGATCCCCCCCTAGAATCAAATACTCCAGACTCACCCTTCCCAAATCTGCAGGGGGCATAGCTCTCCCGGACCTGCACAAGTACTACGTAGCCTGCCACCTTACGAGGATAGCAGATTGGAATATTCACTCCCAAACGAAAATATGGGTTCTCCTAGAAAACGCGTTCTCCCCCACCCCAATACATCTCCTCCCATGGCTACTCCCTAAACAGTGGCCTCCGAACCTCATCACTCACCCCTTCATCTCCACCTCCTTGGCGCTTCTTAGAAAAGCCCCAACAGGAAAGACTCTTGCACCTACCCCGGGGCCACTAACCACACTGAGAGGGAACCCGGATTTCCACCCGGGCGAAAGACCCTCCTTCCTTAGACAGGAATGGCCCTTCCAAGAGGTCCTGGCATACCAATTTTTCACTAGGGGCAAAATGGCGTCGATAGACGACCTCAGAAACATCTCTACAACATCATCCTTCCCCTTCTGGACCTACAGGCAAATCTGCCACTTCCTTTCAACACACTCTACCCCCGCTAACTGGACAAGACGACTCACCCCGTTTGAAACACTTTGCCACGACAAGACCCCCCAAAGACACCTTATCTCCCTGCTCTATACTGCCCTTACAGAAACAGTAGATCTGCCACTGTCCCCCTCACAAAAATCTTGGAACAGGGACCTCCCCTCTCCCTTGACGCACGCCGATTGGTCCAGGGTCCACGAATACGCCCACAGAGGCTCCCTGAATGTCGCCACCCAGGAGAACGGTTACAAAATTCTCACTAGATGGTATAGAACTCCATCCCTCCTCCACAAATTTGCTCCCTCAGCCTCTAACCTATGTTGGAGATGTAAAACTGAAGTGGGAACCATGATTCACATATGGTGGGACTGCCCACTCATTCAAACCTTCTGGAGGGATGTCCATAGACTCACCTCCTCGATCACCACTTACTCCCTAGACTATACTCCAGCTCAGTTCCTCCTGCACCATACGTCTATACCAAGGAAAGCATACCACAAATCTCTTGCCATGCACCTTGTCAACGCTGCCAGAATCTGTATCCCAAGACACTGGTGCTCTACTCAGACACCCTCACTCAAAGAATGGTTCACGACCATATCAAAAACCTGCGACATGGAGGAGCTAATTCACATCTCACAAGAGAGAATGGAGACCTTTTCTACTACCTGGGCCTGCTGGTTACACTTCAAAACCACTCTTGAATACAAACAACACATGCCTCCCGAATAGGATAAAACACTCCCACACCTACGTGGTGCATTGGGGGATGTACGGGACCACCCCCCTACCCCCCCCCTCCACCTCCCTACCTCATCTTACCAGCTGTACCCTTCCCTACCGGCCCTTCCCCTACCCCACCCCCCCCCCCACCTTTCCTTCCCCCTTTTCTTCTTTTTCTCCTCCTTCACCCCCTCTCAGACTTCTTTACCCTGCAGGCGCTAGGGACTAGACGCCTGAAGCACTAATTCTTCTACCCGGATCAATTGAAAACGGACCCCCACCATGAATGGCTCTTATCCATACGCCCCCCCCCGCCATAATACATTTAACCCTAGAGCCACATCTCTAGTTATGTCTTTCACTGTTATTATTATGTTCTGTATTCACTGTTGATCTATGTTATTCGCACTATTGTACAACTTTTTGGTGTATAACATCTGTACATGTTCAATAAAATCTTTATGGAAAAAAAAAAAAAAGGATCAGTTTAGGTATCCTAACAAAAGAAGAGGGTGAGAACCTGGTGCCTGATGCACCTATTTCTGTGTTTTATCACCTACCAAAGACCTGTTGGTCATCTGTACTGGTCCACCTGACAGTTTTAACAGATTCCTGGATTATTTAAATGATAATCAGCTAAATTTAGAGTTCACTGGACAATTTAGCCATGATACTATCCCCTTCCTGGATGTCACTCTGCAGGAAAAAGATGGTTGCATTATTTACAGTCTCTACAGGAATCCCCTGTCTGGAATTCTGGATATATTGGAATTGGGAATAATGGACTTTATAGGCATGTATAAAAATAGATAGGAAGTAGTTCTGGACAGCAGCACTCCAAAAAAATGCCTTTTTATTCAAAAACTACAAACTAAAATACATGCCACAGCAGAACAGGGACACTGACACGTTTTGCACTATAGGCAGTGCTTAATCATAGCTATAAGCTATGAGAAAGGCTTCACTTCCTGATTCCCTTACTGAAGATGGTGGCGGAAGCACCTGAGAGCTGAGGGACAGATCGGCTTCAGGTGCCGACATCACGGGCACCCTGGACAGGTAAGTGTCCATATTTAAAAGTCAGCAGCTGCAGTATTTGTAGCTACTAACTTAAAAAAAAAATCAGAACTCTGCTTTAAGTAATAAACTGTAGTTCTTCTTCTTTTTCAATCATACCCAGTGTAATCTGTACTTTCTTTACTCCAATAAATTCAAAATAGAGACAAAACAAATAACACATTAAGCACAAAATGTCTAGCATGTATGTTTATGGGGGTTGTCAACATTTTGTTTTTCACCATATGCTACAGAAACCATGCTGGTTACATATCTGGTGTATTCTTCCTGTATCACTGTAACTTTTAGCCACTATGCAATAAAAACACACTGGGAAATTTGCTACATTATAGAATACATTCTAACTGAGCTCAAATGACAGTACCTATCATTGAAACATAATGATTCTTTCTGAAAGCTGCTTGTTGTATGTAAACCTGATATTTCTCTGCAAGAGGTGTACTCTGCAGCCTACCTAAAGCCTCAGTTAAAAACTATTTAGATGTTTCAGTGCTTCTTTTACAATAATTTTAGCTTCAGTAAAGTAATAGTTTCAATCCCTCTGTCATTGACTATCAATTTTGTGATCATATTATCAGTATATTCTTTGACATTAAAGATGGCCATTGCTTGCATGTTGTTAAAGTTACCAGTAGTCTGGCTCTTATGATGACCTACTGCCTTTAATAATTCTGACCTAAGGCAAATATACTAGTAATTAGATTTGGTGATGGCATTTCTAGTAAAAAAAAAAGGACATCTAATCCAGAGAAGCTTGATGTCTTAAGCCCCATACACACGCGCGGACAATCCGTGGACCAGGTCCGTCGGACCATGTCCGTCATACTTTGTCTGATGTTGGTTTTGCGTACACACGATCGGACAAAGTTGTCGGAAAATCCGATCATTCTGAACGTGGTGACGTTTGTTGCCTACGAAGGGACAACGTAGAGGCTAGTAGCCAATAGCTTTGGTCTTGTAATGTGATCTGAGCATGCGTAGCACTTTGTCCGGTCGGACAAGCGTACACATGCTCGGATTTGGTGTGATCGGACCGGGTTGACGGGAAATCTTTCCAGCAGGAGATAAGACTTTGTCCGACGGACAAACCGACGAACACTGTCCGATGGTGCATACACACGGTCTGATTTTTCAACAACCTTGTCCGATCGGACCAAATTGATGAAAAAGTCCGACCGTGTGTATGGGGCTTTACAGATGTTTATGTTGGATTGAAGTACTGTAAGTATATTTATGAGCCTACTTTGGGTGCTTGTCTGTTGCTACTTTCATCTCAGTGAGGAGTAAATTCAGTACATTTCTAAGGAACATAAGTTTGATTTGTAGAAAACATTATGGCTCAAAAAGGACTTTCATGGCAGGATCACCAGGTATTAAGCTGTATTTTATTGAAGTTTATAGATTTACATATATTGAAATATATTTTGAAACATTACCAATACAATGTAAATGAGATTTTAATGTTTACATAAAAAAATACACAAAAATATTAAAATTAAAAACATTAGAAAAATTTAAAGAAAAAGTTTAAAGGCTAGGTTCACACTAGTGCAAATTGGATATGGGGTTCATCCAATTCTCATGATGGGAGATTGTGACCAGCTCTCTATGGAGTGGGTTCACACATCTTTGTGGCGGCTGTGGAGAGACTTGCACAGGAGTCCTGTACATGTTTGGCTGTAATTCAGGCAAAAATTCGGCCCTGGCATAGGTCATAAGTGCAGGTTCAATTTACAAGGTTTGGGGGGGTTTACGGGGGGAAAAACGCAAAGTGATACTAATGTGAAGTGTTACCCTGTTATTACTCGGTTCTTCATGGTGAATGGATATGATATGTCATCTCGATTGCAATATGTCACTCTGTACGAATACTGGATATGATTGTACTGTTTGAGCAACAAAATAAATAAAAAAGTTTTGATTTAAAAAAAAAAAAAAATTCGGCCCTGGTTCATCCCTGAAACGGAGAACAGGGATGCACCCGGACCCCTGCTGCAAGCCACATCTGTTGTCAGTGTGAACCCAGCCTAAAACAGGGAAACTAATTACTTACTGTATATTGGTAAAGAAGTTTTACTTTTACCCAGGGTTTGAAAAAAAAAAAATATATATATATATATATATATATATATATATATATATATATATATATATATATATAGGCAAAAAATAAGGATAGTGCCACCTGAAGCAAAGTTCTTATTAACTCCAAGGTAAAAGCAGACTGTGAATATTGTCATTTAACCAATTAAAACTTTTTTTTAAAAGTCTTCTTTCTTTGCAAGTCTAGGTAATATTCTAAATGTTTCATATTTTTAGTCCTCCTTTGCCTTAATGAGCGAGTCAGTAATTAGCATTTTTATATGTGACGGGAGGCTGAGAACCAAAAACCACCTGCTTAACCACAAGATGAATTGTTGATAAAAAAAAATATATAACATATTGCATGAGATTTAAAAATAGTTTGCATTGTCCTTTTGGAGAACCAGAAAAAAATCAATTGATACAAGTGTTCTATAAATAGAGTAATGTCGAGTACATTTTGCAAATTGATTTGAAAGTCTCAAGGCAGTCAGGCAATGCAGAAGCAAACAATATAAATTAATTTGAAGGAGAGAGAAATATGAAAAAAATAAGTAAAATAGAACTTAGAATTGTTAACTTGAAACATAATGTGATCATTATGTATGTGTATTTAACTAGTATTAATATTTTGTTATCATTATTATTAGTATTATTATAAAAATATGTAAACAACCCATTATTAAGATGTTTGGCATTTTTGGAATACACTTTTTTATATGCAGTATATACTGAAATTATTTATATTTAACATTCTTATTGTTATTATTCATATTATGCCAATTATTATTCTGATAAAAGGATTAGAATATTTCTTATACTGTAAATTCCTTGGTGGTCTTTCTGTGGTCAACTAAAAAGGAAGTCCACATTTTTTTTCCACTCTTATTTGTTCCACTGGTTGCCCTCAAAAATCATACTCCTAGAAAATCCAGCGCTGTCTGCTGAAATTTGCTGCTCAACCTCCACATGATGAGTCCTGCCCTGGCATCTCCTATACTGTCATTATTAGGGGGCCATGTGTCTCATCTGGGTTTTTGCACCTAGCCCCATGAGTACATGCCACTGCACATGCACAAGGATTATCCCGATGTCTCCTGGAATACATGAAATAAGTACCCCAGTAGGCTACATGGATGGGGACATCGTTCTCTTCTAGGTTAGAAAAGTTAAAAGTATGGGGCTTGACCCATTGAAAGGATATTTTGAGGGCAAAAAATTCTCAATATCTGATTGTTTTAGAGCAAGGGGGAAGAGGAAAACTATTTAGATTACTTACAGAGGCGGGTGGGCCCACTTTAATATATTTCTATATTTGTCACTTAAAGGCGTGAATTTCAGAATTAATTTGTTTCAGCTCTTCTTATCTTAACAATATGCCTGTTTACAGTCAAATGAGCAAACATTTACAATTGCATTTAAGTATGAATTTGTGTTGTATAAAACAAGTTTTAAAAAATCCCATAGTTAATTAGATGTGGCTGCTGTAAACCGATTCCTGCCATTTTAATCCAGTATTTAAGGTCATTGTAAACCCTCACTTTGTAAAACAACCCCTTCAGTTTAAAATAGAAATGAAAGACAAAACTGTTGTAAATACATACTACAGTTCTGCAATTTAACAAATGGGGTTACTTTTTCTATTCAATATTAAAAAACATTTGTAAAAGCTGCATCACAAGATCTAATGTTAAAGGTTGTCTAAATCCAAGAACAAAAATTAAATATATTGCAAATTACCAGTCTTTGCAAGTGATAACTGATTCCCATTTATTTTTTCAGTCTTCTCTCCTCCCTTTTATCACCTGGTAATCCTGCAAGTAACATACTTCCTGTCCCAGAGAAATAATACTCTGTACTTTATCTATAGAGATGAATCATTGTCACCATAGAACAGAAAAAGTTGTTTTGTATTCCTTCTTATTCCTTCCTTCCTTTGTAGTCGCCGTACCCGCCCCCCTCTGACGTCATGGGGAAAGCCATAGGGAAGTCCCCATGACATCCCTTTGCGTCAGAGGGGGGCGGGGTTACCAGGTGGCCCCGCCCTCCGTTATAAAAGAAATGTGAGCCGGAGCGAAGCCTCACACAGCGGGAGCCTCCCGTTGCGCGGAGCCCCGACACAGAAGAACAGACGCCGACGCCGTGGAAGAAGATGCCGGACGAGAAGGACGAGAAGACCAGCGCAAGAAGAAGTGGATCGGAGGAAGAAGATGGAAGAAGATGGAAGAACAAGATGAAGAAACCGAAGGATGAAGAAAGGAAGAAGGAAGACCAGAAGAAAGAAGATGAAAGAAGATTTTAATAAAGGAATTGTCATTTGTCATCCTGTCATTTTTACAATTTTTGTCACTTTTTTGGTGAAATGGTAGAGGTACCTTTGTACCCCCTTACCATTTCACACAGGGGGGCTGGAATCTGGGGGTCCCCTTGTTAAAGGGGGCTTCCAGATTCCGATAAGCCCCCCGCCCGCAGACCCCCACAACCAATGGCCAGGGTTGTAGGGATGAGGCCCTTGTCCTCATCAACATGGGGACAAGGTGTTTTGGGGGGTCACAGACCCCCAAAGCACCCTCCCAATGTTGAGGGCATGTGGCCTGGTGCGGTTCAGGAGGGGGGGCGCTCTTGCCCCCCCTCTTTTCCTGCGGCCTGCCAGGTTGCGTGCTCGGATAAGGGTCTGGTATGGATTTTGAGGGGGACCCCACACCATTTTTTTGGGCTGGGGTTCCCCTTAAAATCCCTCCCAGACCTGAAGGGTCTGGTATGGATATTTAGGGGGACCCCACGCCATTTTTTTTATTTTTTTGGCCAGGGTTCCTCTTAATATCCATAGCAGACCTGAAGGGCCTGGTAATTGAATTTGGGGGGACCCCCACGCTTTTTAATTTATTTTTAATTTTTTTATCAATGATTTTTATTTTTTTATCAATGGACTTTCAATGAATGACTGTTCTCTGTATTACAGGAGCCGACAATTCATTAGCCGCGTGTGATTTTAAATAGCTTTTTTTCCTGCAAAAATGACACTTTGTGCAGGGACAGTTCTAAGCACGGGAAACATGCGCCCCTTCACAGGCATACTATAGACACCCCTCAGGTACTTTAAGCATTATTAAAATCACTGCTCCTGAAAAAACGTCCGTTTTAAAAAAAAAATAGCATTGATACATGTCCCCTGGGGCAGGACCCAGGTCCCCAAACACTTTTTATGACAATAACTTGCATATAAGCCTTTAAAATTAGCACTTTTGAACGTTCGAATCCCATAGACTTTAATGCTGGCTGTCCGGCACTTTTTTGCAAGGACTCCTATCAGAGGGTAGCTGAAGAGGTGGTTGGAGTATCACAGCCATCTTTTTCATGTTTGCTTTCTAAGCCCCTGTGGGGTTTTAGTCACATTGTCCCCAAATATATCTACATGCCTACCACAAGTCAGGAGTGGGATACAAATAAGAGCAATTTCTATTTCCATGCAGTAGCTGGGATTCCTAATAACATGGGAGTCATAAACTGCACACATGTGCCTTTATTTGCTTGCCCTCTCTGATAAAGGGCACATCTATTGTAACAGCAAGGGGTACTACTCCCTGAACATCCAGGTTGTCTGCGATGCAAATATGTTCATCAGAAATGTGGTCACTGACTTCTCAGGATCTGTCCATGATGCTCACATATTAAGGCAATCACAGCTCTACCACCATTTTGACACTAATAGAATAACCAGAAGCTAGATTCTTGGAAAGAACCTTTCATCGATCCAATGCTGCATCTGTCCCCCACTGCTTCTAAGACGAAGAACTGAGCAATGAAAGCCTGCTGATCACTCAGTTCTCGGCCTTATTGAGCAAAGAGTGGAGACTGTCAGTCCTTGGCTCTCTGCTCTGCCTCTCCAGCATTCACTTGAGTGTCAGGATGTGAAGGGAGTGGGAGAGGCTGGCTCAGTATCTCTGCGGCTCACTAAGAGGCTGACCCAGCTGCTGGTCCAGGCATCTGGGTGAATTCCAACTTTAGAGTCAGGATCTTTTGCCAGCCTGGACCTGCTGAATGATGTCAGCTGACAATAGGTCACAGAACAATCTGTACTCCTTTGATCCCCAGGAGAAGTGCAACCAAATGATATGCAGTCTCTTCAGAGCGCATGCGCCAGTGACATCTGCAACTGTTTGCTATGTGAATAGCTCTTAAACACCTAAATATTACAAGTTTAGGAGTTATCAACTGTACCTACAGGTAAGCCTTATTATAGGCTTTCATGTAGGTACAAATTCAAAAGCTAAATTTACAACCGTAAGACTGAATAAGAGCCAACCTTTTTGATCCTTAAAACATTTCATAAAATTTCATAGGACACTGGATTTACTGCCTACCACATTATGTTCCCCTTTGCACTTACTTAGGTTGCACAGTAAGGTTTGCTAAAATCTAGTCTTGGGTCTCATTTATACAGTACATTTTACATGACCGTGGTGTGGCAAGTTTACTGCAAATACCTGCGTCCGATGTTCCAATCTCTGCTCAGCCTGTACACCTGAGTGATGGTCTGAAAGGAGCCAAGGCTGTCTGCTGCTGTAAATATGTATCCATATGTATCCGTACATCCAGTGGTTACCTGCAGGTAGGGAAACATTTCTGCCTTTGGACGAAATCTCTCTGCATCCAGGGTTGGACATTTGTCCCTAATAGGGAGGAGCTTGATGTTTGGGTCGAACATAAGTTTGACTCAAACATCGGGTGTTCGCCTGTTCGCCGAACAGCAAACATTATGGGGCGTTCGTGGACAATTTGAGTGCCGCAGAATGCCCCATAATGCACTGCAAGATCGCAGTTCATTGCTGTATGGCCAATCAAGGCTCAGGGGGACTAATTCCATGGCCCACACTATATAGGGCTGCTTACACGGCGGCCCTGTGTAGTGTTGTTGGCGTGGACAGAGAGATAGCTTGATTTAGATTAAGCAGGCAGGTTATTCAGTTAGTGGCAGTGTATTTGATATATATATATATATATACTCTGCATTTAGCATAGACTATATATTCAGTGTTTCAGTGTTTACTCAATATTCAGTCAGTGCAGGCAGTGTATTATTTATATATATATATATATATATATATATATATATATATATATATATATATATATATATATATATATATATATATATATATATAATGCTGGTCATACAATGCCAGTGCTCGGCTGGCTGACATTCAAAGGGAATGCTACCTGGCCACCAACTGCCTCATTTGTGACATGTCCACCAGGATGAACTCAAGGTTGGCAATGCTGCAGCTGCTGCACACACAGCAGAGGGCAATCGATGAGTACCTGTGTGAGTATGAGAGAGCACCACTCTCCCAAAAGGTGATGGGACTTTCACGGATATGTCACTGTCTCTGAAGTAAGCATATACACAGTGGGTAATTATAAAATATTAATTCATTACAAAATATACAAAGCGTAAAACGTATTTGACAGTAACATTAGGCCATATAGAGAATTGACCAAACATGATACTCATTCCATATAAAAGCTTGAAAGATGCTTGTGTGTGCAGTAAGCCGTCACATTTTGTAGACTCCTTATCTGTTTATTCTGAGCATCTCAACATGCATCTAAATCATTATTCAAGTTACAAGACCAATCAAATATATATAAAAATATCCAAAATGTATTTTTATTATAGACAGAGATTAAAACCGATAACAAAGTACAATAGGTCGATGGACTTCAAGGGATAACTCAAATATGGTGGTTGAAGCAAAGAGGCTTTATGGAGATTGAATGGTCGTATATTATCCCAACATGTTTTGCCTCACAGCTTCATCAGGGGCTATATGCATGAACCATAGACTAGCGAACAGGCTATATAAAGACAAAAAATATAAAGGTGACACAGAAAAAATATAAAACAAAAAATGAAATAAATATTAGCAAACAGAAGCGATTTTGCCAAAATTTACCAAGAGAAAGACTCTCCTCCTCAGGGCCCACCCCCCCCCCCCAACACAAGGGGAGGAAGGGAGTGAACCACGATGCGGAGAACACAAGGAACAGAGAGCACTATGGGGCCATAGTGAGCACATGCTACGACCAAGTTAACAAAAAAAGGTAGGAAATCTACTTGTTAAATATTATGGAAAATGAAAAAAAATATAAGAAAAATGCAGCCTATAAAAAAGAGGGCTGCCTAAGGGAAAAAACTCAATAATATAATCAGAAATATAATCAAAACATTCCTAAATAGAATACTTACTAAAAACAAATAGACTCAGAGCTTACAGTTCAGCACAGAGGGGGGCGCCTGTATATAAAAATCCAAAAGTCCAATAGGAAAGCGGTAGTAGGGACTATAGCTAAAGAAAAAAAAAGGAAAAATAGAGAAATGGGAAGATTTTGGAATGATCCATCTACAATCACAGGCATGCTTCACTGTAAAAGCAGCATGTACGGTACAATATCACAAAACATGGAAGCTATATATGTTTGTGATAAATACTAATGCAAACACAAAGCAATGTTCATTTATGTATTCACCAAGTGATTTAAGAGAGTAACTTTGTGCCTGTGTAGGCATAAGACCAAGGTCTCTTTACCCCATAAGAAGATAATACAGCTAATGAGAAATTAAAACAAAAAACTAAAAACCAAGGTTCAAATAGATAATGAAGATCTGAGATATACATCCCCAGACATATCCAAAGAGCAAAAGATGAGGGACAAATATAAAAAGGAAAGTAAGAAGGCAGATGCATTTTTAAAACCTAAAAAAGCAGTGCCCAGTGCATACATCCATAGGCAGGAGTGCGAGCAGATGACATGAATTCTTACCTCAAGAGCAGAAGAAAAGGATTAACAGGTCACCCCTATTTTATGGCTGGTATAATGCTTGAGAGGACGGCTTAAATGTGCTCACCATTGTGGATGTGATGGCAGCACCGTGCATGTGCCCAAGTTCAGGATGGCTTCAGAAACTACACCGACCAGGGGGCTGAGCGGCAGACACAAGAGAGGGGGGCATGATCAACGGAGCATAGGAGAAATATGACAAACCTTAAAAGATGCTCCGGATTGCCACCTATTTCCTATGTCATGCACAACAGAACCCCGCTCATGCAGTAAAGAAGACAATACACACAGACAAGGGGCTGTGTGTAGGGTCCAGATTTACATCCCACAATGGAACCATAAAGTGGGAGGGGACAAGGGCAAGGAGGGTGGACAGATTGGGCACTGACTGGGTGAGTACCCCTCAGCACCCTGGGCATCCATATGGTTGCAAAAATTGCACCCGCAGTAACAAGGAAACCCACACAGTGGGGCCCCCCATAGATCGGATTGAGAGTAGAGATACTCTGCCAATAAATGCGGGGACAAAAAACACAAAACAGTAACCCGCAGCTCATGGTGAAAAAAGGCAAAAGCTCAAAATATACAAAAATCCACATATAAATAACAGATGTGCACTAAAGAATAAACAGGCATATAACAAAGAAGTACACACTTATATTGGTATTAAGGGCTAATAAACAAAAGATAAATGGAAGTATATAATTATATATATATATATATATATATATATATATATATATATATATATATATATATATATATATATATACACATATATATATATATATACATATACATACACACACACACACAAAAATGAATTGAATAGTACAAAATAAAAAATTAAACGGGTATATAAAAAAAAACACCACAGGAACCAATTAAGGGCAGGTGAACAGGGGGGGGGGGGGGGTACAGAAGAATGGTTGAACTATAAAAATTGTTTGAAACTTAGCATTTAATTGAAACCTGAATATTCAGTGGCTTTCATATTGTAAATCCACTGAGCCTCAAGTTGTAGTAGTGTTTTATCTATACTGCCCCCTCTCACATGTGTAGGTAAATGTTCCAAAGCCACAAACTTAATCATGTTGGGTTTGAAGTTGTGATAAGTGCCTACATGTCGGCTGACAGCTGTCTCCAACCTACATTTAAGTATGGGTTTAATGTTGTCACGAACACGTTTGAAAGAATGACGTTTGGTTTTCCCTATGTAGAAGCCTCTGCAGAGGGTCACACTGTAGGGGGGCTGTATTCTATTAGAAGAAAGTTAATCAATAAACGGCGGCATGGTGAAGTGGAGGTGAAGTGACCCCTGGAAATCACACTGGAGGCAGTGATACCGCACTACACAGCGCCTGAACAGGCACCTTTGGAGCTCATCTGGGGACCCGCAGAGCTAAGCTTGGAGTGATGGGTGGAGGTAGAGAGGAGACAGCGGAGGTGGTGAGAGGGTTTCAGTTTGACAACTATCATACAGAGTTAACAGAAGCTGTCAGTGCTGCACAGGTGTGTGGAGCTTTCTCTCCCCCTGCACACAACCCTCCCTCTCCATCCTTCTTTTCATTGATGAACTTTCTTCTAATAGAATACAGCCCCCTACAGGGTGACCCTCTCCAGTCTGCCTCTGGACGTTTTAGTCTATACCAGTCAGTCAACAAAAACGCCTCACTCAGGTTCATCATGAGAGCATACCTCCAGACTGTAAGGACTTTTTGAAACTACTGAATTACCATTGAATACTCTATACAGGGCTGCTCTAAGAACACTGTATCTGCCTACTAGCATCATCATTCGCTCAGTGGCCAGATGCACATTCTCTTTTCCTGGTCTAATGGAATTTTGGGACTGTTAGGAAATGTAATAATATAAGAAGTTTAACCAATATTTATTACCACTTCTTAGCCCCTGAAGATATGTGTGTGACTGTTTGAATAGATGCATGCACTGCTGTGATACCTTTTTAATAACAACGTTGTCTTTTTTAATATTGTTTTGGCGGATTTACACTGGATCTGTTTTTCATATATATGGTGCTTTTTTTTCTACAAAAAAGTATCTTATTTCAACCGAAGTGTACCGCAGATGTGACCTTCTTGGTAAGTTTTTTCCTCCCCTTTTCTTGTATGCAAATTTTGGTCATGTGGCTGCACCATGTGGTAAGCCACTATATGGTGAATGGTTGACAGTATATTTTTAGTTGATTTATACTGATTACCAGTTACCAGTTGAAGTGGTGAATCCAGGCATTGCAATTGCAAACATATTTCGTAATGGGTGACTCTAGCCTAAGTATTTCTACCTTAATCCACTGCTCCTAGACTAAATGAGCATTTAACCCATGCAGTACAGGGGCCCTACTGCAAGGGTGATTTTTTTTTAATTTCCTTGGATTTAAACCTCTATTATTAACAAGAATGTCAAAGAAGGGTCAGGCAGGAACACAAATGGGTGGCTTTATGTATATATGTTAGTATTTGTGTGTGTGTATTCTATAGGTGTGAAATGCCTCATAGAGGGTACTGCTGGGCACAAGGCTGTATATTCTCATGGTCTCTACTCGGTAGTTAACCCACTCCTGACCCTGAGTCCTGCACATTGCATATTATATACATGTATATTACATACACCTTACCCCTACACTCTGTACCTTATCCACTCTTGACTGCTGGTCTCTATACATTATTTGTGCTCCTGACCATTGCACTTTCTAATTTATCTAATCCTGACCTCTGCACTCTAAACATAGGTATAATAATCAGGTGTGGGTAAGATGATTGGTCTTGTATAAAAAGGAAGGGGGTGCACCTTGGCATATTCCCCCTGGGCACTGGATGACCTTTTTCCAGGCACTGCTTGTGAGCGTTTTTAATTATTTATTTTAATAAATTGGTTTTAAGCAAACAGAATTATGCTATGTGGACCACACCTAGTATATGGATGGAGACTATGCAGAGCTGATGGAGTGATCTTAAATGAGCAGTGGCCGTTAAGGGAAATCCTTCTGAATGCTATATTTTAAAATCAGTAAAATGAGAGGCAAACATTTTTGTTAAGTGTGGTGTCTATGGATGAGCCAAACACCCCCCTGTTCGGTTCACACCAAAACCTGCGAACAGACCTAAAGCTCGTGTGGACTTTAGAACCCTATTAAAGTCTATGGGACTCGAACATTCAAAATCAAAAGTGCTAATTTTAAAGGCTAATATGCATGTTATTGTCATAAAAAGTGTTTGGGGACCTGGGTCCTGCCCCAGGGGACATGCATCAATGCAAACATTTTTTTTAAAAAACAGAAGCTTTTTTCAGGAGCAGTGATTTTAATAATGCTTAATGTGAAACATAAAAGTGTAATATTCCTTTAAATTTCATACCTGGGGGGTGTCTATAGTATGCCTGTGAAGGGGCGCACGTTTGCCGTGCTTAGAATTGTCCCTGCACAAAGTGTCATTTTTGCAGGAAAAAAAGCTATTTAAAATCACTTGCGGCTAATGAATTGCCGGGTCCCGTAACATTTATTGAAAGTCATTGAGAAAAAAAAAGTCATTGATAAAAAAAAAAAAAAGTGTAGGGGTTCCCCCAAATTCAATTACCAGGCCCTTCAGGTCTGCTATGGATATTAAAGGGAACCCCGCTTCAAATAAAAAAAAAAAAATGATGTAGGGGTCCCCCTAAATATCCACACCAGAGCCTTTAGGTCTGGGATGAATTTTAAGGGGAACCCCGGACAAAAAAAAATGGCGTGGGGTCCCCCTCAAAATCCATACCAGACCCTTATCCGAGCACGCAACCTGGCAGGCCGCAGGAAAAGAGGGGGGACGAGAGCGCCCCCCCTCCCTCCTGAACTATACCAGGCCACATGCCCTCAACATTGGGAGGGTGCTTTGGGGGTCTGTGACCCCTCAAAGCACCATGTCCACATGTTGATGGGGACAGGGGCCTCGTCCCCACAACCCTGGCCATTGGTTTTGGGGGTCTGCGGGCGGGGGGCTTATCGGAATCTGGAAGCCCCCTTTAACAAGGGGACCCCCAGATCCCGGCCCCCCCTGTGTGAAATGGTAAGGGGGTACAAAAGTACCCCAACCATTTCACAAAAAAAGTGACAAAAATGTTAAAAATAACAGGAGACGGTCTGACAATTCCTTTATTAAAATCTTCTTTCTTCTGGTCTTCCTTCTTCCTTTCTTCATCCTTCGGTTTCTTCATCTTCTTCTTCCATCTTATACCATCTTCTTCCATCTTCTTCTTCCTCTGATCCGCTTCTTCTTGCTCTGGTCTTCTTGTCCGGCATCTTCTTCCACGGCGTCTGCGTCTCTTCTTGGGCCGCTCCGCGCAATGGAAGGCTCCCGCTGTGTGAGGCTTTAATGCGTCTGACAGCTCTTTTATAACAGATGGCAGGGCCACCTGGTGACCCCGCCCCCCTCTGACGCACGGGGACACCATGGGGACTTACCTATGGCTTTCCCCATGACGTCAGAGGGGGCGGGGGTCCCCAAACACTTTTTATGACAATAACTTGCATATAAGCTTTTAAAATTAGCACTTGAGATTTCTCCCATAGACTTTTACAGGGTGCTCGCGGCTTTTCGAATTTGCCGCGAACACCCCAAAGTGTTCGCTGAACAGACGAACAGGCAATGTTCGAGTCGAACATGAGTTCGACTCGAACTCTAAGCTCATCCCTAGTGGTGTCATATGGAGAGTGGAGCGCACTTTGTATGCAGTAGTGGAGGATTAGAAAAAATGCACAAATAGTGTGGTGCATTGGAACAAGAATACTAATTGTTCTATGAAATAATTTATGAACTTTATGAAGATATCACAGATGGATGCATGAATACTTTTATGAACTTTATAATGATCACTGATATTGGCACTTTTATTGGGTGTTTTTGTTGAGTGCGCCTGTTTATATAAATTGTGGATTGGATCAATATTGCACTTCTAGAGAGTCTAATGGATAGATTAAAACCTTTATCTTTTGTAGTTGTTTTAGAACATCCTTGTGTACCAGATATGTCCATTACAATAAAATCAAAGTTCAAAATATCATTAATAAATGAAAGAAAAAAACACCAACCTTTATTTACTCTACTTATTTGCATGTTTTGCTCACTGAACGTGATTTAAATTCCAGTCCCAACTGCTTCTGACTTTGAGCAATATAGTTTACTTCTAAATGCCTGAGGCTTTATACTATATTGAAGCCTCCACTGATGAGATACAAAGCCTTAAATGTATGTACTGCTGTACCAGAGAAAATGAAAAATATTACAGGCTGAATATACAGTAAATTATTTCAATTCACTCTTTTATTTTCTGGAACACTGTATGGGAAACTGTTAACTTACATATTAAGAAAACATTGCTGAACAGATATGCCTAATAGTCCTTAATTACAGGTCTGATTTACATAACTAACTGAGTTAGATAGGCCCACAGACAGTAGACTTCTAGCATTAGACATTCTACCCCACTGACATTCATTGTATTCTGCTGACAGTGAATAGATTCAGAAACATTGAATTAGATCTAAAAATAACTCCATCTTTCTCATAGGTAACAGCAAGCTAAAAGGACTCAATTACATTAGAACAATATACTGAAAACCATCCATACAATTAAACTCAAACCCTGGAATCTTTTGCAAAGCCTGCTGTCAGGCTTTGCTTAACTACAGCAAAGACTGGCAAATTAATACTTTTCAAAAAATATAACCAAATGAGACTGGTAAATATAGTGTGATATTAACTGATTCAAAATCTTATATATTTCACTTATATCTACCAGTAAATTCATAATAATAATAATAATAATAGATAATTTAAATGGTTTTATTACATTTTTTTCTAATAATAACGTTGAAAATTATATTAATTGACTTGCTTGTAAGATATAATTTATTGTATTATTACTCTTTAATCGTACTATTTCAGAACTTAGATACATTACCCAAGGCATGATTTTTTTTATTTATTTTTTTGTTTACAAACTATTTATTAAAGTATATAAAATACATAATATCATGACAATATACAAAAAAGGATATAGGTCATGATTCGAAAACAGATTTAAATCATAATACAAACAACCCAGAAGCATGCAGGGAATCTCCAGAGCATATGAAATCAGTAAATTTACAGATATAGTTACATTGATCCTACAACCTATGGTAGCATAAGCAAGTACTGTATAAGTTCAGGGTGTCAGGATATGCCGATTGGTCTTCCATGCATCCCACTTACGTGTAAATAGGTCCACCTTATCCTGTAAGATATATAGGATCCTTTCCATCAACATGACTCCATCAACCCTATCTAATATTGTGGATAAGGGAACTGTTGGGGACTTTCAGTGTAGAGCAATGGCCCATACAGTTGACACACAAATAGTGTAAATTAACCTGTCTTCTTTATGTAAGACCCCCGAAATTGGGGAGCCAATAAGGCACATTGGCATCGTGAGATTTAAAGGAGTGCCTGATATCTTGCTCTAAACAGAAGCAAGTAAGGAACCTATAAGTGGACAACCAGGAAAACAGAGTGTGGAGGTTCCCGGAAAAATAGCTGGGAGATTAGATGGGATGCAATACCACCTGGTCAATACTTTAAAGGTGGTCTCTCTAATTGCAAGAGATTAAGTGCATTTATGCAAACTATCCAGCATAATATTCCAGTCCTCTGAAGTAAATTGTGTAGCACAATCAGCCTCCCATTTGCTCATATAAGGGAGCACATTGGTGAAATTGGAAGCTATAGCTGATTTGTAGAGGTCTGAGATGAGACCCTTACCTCTGGGCGAGTCACAGCAAAGCCTTTCAAAAAATGTAATTGGGGAGGTTGGGGAAAGGCCATATTGGGAAGTATAGAAATGCCTAATCTGCAATTAGTGTTAGAACTCCCAAAGGGGGATTTGTTTTTGCGTGTGTAAAAGATCAAAAGTAGCAAATGCTCCTCCTGATTGGAGGTCTGCTAAAGTGGTAAGGGAATTGGTCTGTCAGGATGAGAAGCTTTCTGGAGAATTAAAAACCAGAGTAAATATGGGTTCTCCTAAAAATTATGAACTTGGGGGTACAAAGGACACCAGACTAAGTTTGGATTTATAATGGGTCCAAAGGGTTATGACACCCTTTTTTAAAAAGGTGTAAAGGACAATCACTTTGCAAAGTGTTCTTTCACTTTTATCGCTTAGTAAATGAAATGAAGCTAGGTGAAAATTAGCAAAGAATACTCTGTGTAAGAAAAATATAAATAACAGGATTTTTGCTTACACATGATGGTTGATGGTTGATTGAAGTCACCACTGCTTTGCATCATAAGCTAAGTGAAAATTCACGTTGCAAAGCTAAAAGCTACCCTTTCAGCCCATTTGGTGGATTGACTCTACTACAAAATGTCTTTTTCATATTGGTAAACCCCAATAAGGGTACATATTTATTGGTAAAATTAGTTTTACTTAAAGCTGCAGAAATTCATGCAAAGTAAATATGGCCCATAAAAGGGATAGACACTTTCAAAAACACAACATGAGTGAGACAGACTTACATGGACAACTTGGATTAGAAACTTGTATTTTTTCAACTGAAGAAAAGCTAAACTTCTGGAAGATATGCATTCAGCTAGGTATTCATTATTGATTATTGCATTTAATTTTCATGCAGCCAGTGAATGAAATTGACTTGGTATCAGTCGTTTGCAAACCTGTACACAGCAGCAGTTAGACTGAGAAGTGTAGGGCACGATTGGGAACCAAGTATGGAGCTTAGCAGAGAGATGACCTCACGAGATTCCAGTGTTCAGTCAGAAAGCTAAAGTTTGTAGGCTTAGTGTGCATCAACACAGCCAGTACCCCTGAGAGAAGCTTGAAGGATAGACATGGAGGTATGTATGCAGTCAAAACATAAAGTAAATTTTATTTAGGGCAATTCAAGCCCAGCAAACAGAAAAATGATAATATAAATGTACAAATTTGCATGAGATCAAAGTATACATAGAACAGCGTTTGGCCTTATACATATACATATGGTGTAATAGTTGCAAAATAACTTGCGATATAACAGTAGTCTTTAGGAAAATGCTGACATGTTTCGGACGGAAGTCCTTTTTCAAAGGCAGTTAAACATCCTGTGATTTCACATATATACCGTGTGAGACAGAGTAAACATTAGTATACAGAATGTGATTACATTACCACAAAAACTTATCAATTGCCACTTGGTGGGCATGGTACTCACATGCAAAGCACTAGGGGCGTCCCAGCTAAAGTAGGAGGCCAAAATTTGGTCTTGAAATGGTATATGTATGTGGATGATCTATGCTGATTAAAAGCAGTGGGCTGCTGGGTGCTCAGGTGGCTGCAAGATCTCGGGCCATGTACTGTATAGGCACCAAAGCCTGATAAACCCTGGCCAGAGTATGTAAAGAGCTGAAAGAGATGTAGATATATGGCTAGTATTAGACTTAGTAAAGCTTAAGCGATGTAAAGAGATAGTCTAGTTAAGTAGTGTAGTATAGAGATGGGTTACCTTGTTCTCAGATGTCTTGTGTGCGGTTATGTCAGAACGCCAGCAGGAAAATGGTGTGTCTATTCCCGCCATTGTCTGGGATTAAGTAGGATAGGTAATTGCCTACAGCTGAGTGGACCGCCGCATAATGTTGGCGTGCTGAGCTGACGGCTAGTTGTCTAGCCAAGGTGATGGGGAGAAACAGCCGAAACGACTGTGTATATCCCCATAGAGATCCCTGACAAGACGGCTCTGTGCGCCGCCCCGCGTCCAGGGGGCGGGGCCGCGTACAGCGTCGCTCCGTCACCGACGCGGGCAGAGTGTCCCCACCCCGCTTGCGCCCAGTGGAACGCAAGCGGAGGGCGCATGGAGGAAACGTGCGCCTCAAGGGGATATAGCGCGCGCATACTGCAGCTGCTGACTTTGCAAATATGGACACTTACCTGTCCAGTGGGCCCGCGATGTCGGCACCCAAAGCCGAACTGTCGCTCGGCTCTCGGGTGCTGCCGCAGCCATCTTCGGTATGGGAATCAGCAAGTGAAGCCTTGCAGCTTCACTTCCCGGTTCCCTAATGCCCATGCATGAGTCGCGCTGCACAATATGGATAGTCCCTGCTGTCTCTGGGACCTGTGTGTTTCCCAGCAGACAGGAAGTGGCGTAGATAGCCGCAGAATCTGCGGCTATCTATGCCCGGAAGTGGGTGCAGATACCTGTATTATAAATTCTTACTCTGGATGGTCTAAGGTTATCAGTGGTGTGCCCCAAGGTTCAGTGCTGGGACCCTTACTTTTTAATATCTTTATAAATGATATTGGGTCTGGGATCAAAAGTAACATTTCTGTCTTTGCAGATGACACCAAGCTATGCAGTTGAATAACGTTCTTACGGGATGTCTCCAAATTACAAGCCGACGTCAATGCACTGTCTAATTGGGCGACTATGTGGCAGATGAGGTTTAATGTTGATAAAATGTAAAGTTATGCACTTGGGGGCTAAGAATATACATGCATCATACATGCTAGGGGTAGTACAACTGGGGGAATCCATAGTGGAGAAGGATCTGGGGGTTTTGGTAGATCATAAGCTCAATAATAGCATGCAATGCCAAGCTGCGGTTTCCAAAGCGAGCAAAGTCCTTTCTTGTATTAAGAGAGGTATGGACTCCAGAGAGAGAGATACAATTTTGCCCCTGTTCAAATCATTAGTAAGACCTCATCTGGAATATGCAGTTCAGTTTTGGGCACCAGTTCTCAAAAAGGATATCGGGGAACTGGAGAAAGTGCAGAGAGGGGCAACCAAACTGATAAGAGGCATAGATGAACTCAGCTATGAGGAAAGATTAGAGGAACTGAATTTATTCACTCTTGAGAAGAGGAGAACAAGGGGGGATATGATCAACATGTTCAAATATATAAGGGGTCCATATAGTGAACTTGATGTTGAGTTATTCACTTTACGGTCAACACAGAGGGGGCACTCTTTACGTCTAGAGGAAAAGAGATTTCATCTCCAAATATGGAAAGGTTTCTTTACAGTAAGAGCTGTGAAAATGTGGAATAGACTCCCTCCAGAGGTGGTTCTGGCTAGCTCAGTAGATTGCTTTAAGAAAGGCCTGGATACCTTCCTAAATATACATAATATAACGGGGTACTAACATTTATAGGTAAAGTTGATCCAGGGAAAATCCGATTGCCTCTTGGGGTATCAGTAAGGATTTTTTTTCCCTGCTGTAGCAAATTGGAGCATGCTCTGCTGGGTTTTTTTTGCTTTCCTCTGGATCATCTGTGGGTATAGAATTGGGTATATTAGATTGTACAATATTTTTTTTTTTATTTATTTATGTATTTATTTTTATGATTGAACTGGATGGACTTGTGTCTTTTTTCAACCTAACTATGTACAGTAACTATGTAAGTTCGACTTGAACATTGGGTGTTTGCCCGTTCACCGAACAGTGTACATTATGGGCGTTCGAAATTCGAGAACTGCGGAAATCTCCATAATGCACTGTGAGATCACAGTGCATTGCTGTATGATGATTGGCCAAAGCATGTACCTGACCTGCATGCTTTGGCCAATCACAGCGCACTCTGCTGAGAGAGCCATAATTTGCCAAAGGCAGGGTGCCCTTGGCCAATTATGGCTCAGGGGGTCCACACTATATAAGGCTGCTTACATAGCGACCGTGTGTAATGTTGTTCGCGTGGACAGAGAGATAGCTTGAGTTAGATTAAGCAGCAGGTCATTCAGTTAACGGCAGTGTATTTGATATATATATATATATATATATATATATGTATATATATATATTAGACTGACTGTATGTATGTATATATCTATACTCTGCATCCAGTGTAGCCTATATAAACAGTGAATTCAGTGGTGTACTGTTTCTAATACACTTCAAGCGGTGCGTATATATATATATATATATATATATATATATATATATATATATATACACACACACACACACACACACAAACACTCTGCATTCAGTGTAGCCTATATATACAGTGCATTTGGTGGTGTATATTCTCTAATAAACTTAGCCCTTCATAGCCCCATCATCATGCACGGAGGAGTCCCAAGAATTATTTAACTAGAGTGTCAGTTATATGCTGCTGGAGGATGCGCAGCAATTTGAAGGCTCCGATATTGGTTCACAGGTTGAGGAAGGCAGTAACATTAGCCTAGATAGAGGGAGTGCCACAGAAGGACAAGATACTGGCAGTCATGTTCCCCCAGCTACAGCATACTGCCAAGTTGGCTCCAGTGATTAGGAGGGAGGAGATGATGAGGTCACTGACTGTACTTGGGTGCCTGAGAGAAGAGAGGAGGAAAGTGAGGCAGAGGAGGCACAACTCCAATGAGGCAGGATGTCCTCTAGGGGGCAACTTAAGGGCAGCCACCCTATTGCATCACACCACAGTGCTCCACAGGTGCAGGGCGCTGCTGACTCCCCGCTGACTTTTAAAATTTCTTTGGTGTGGGCCTTTTTTGACACATGTGCAGCAGATCACACTGTTGCGGTTTGCAACCTATGTCTGAAGCTTCCGCTGGCAGTACACTCCCAATTAATTTTAGCAGGCAAATTTCCCTACCCCAGTTGCAGAACTGTAAAAATAAATTCAGTCCCAGCCATCCACGTGCTCAGCGTCTAAATGCTAGCTTGGCCAAATTGCTAGCACTGCAACTGCTGCCTTTTCAGCTGGTAGACTCTGCCCCCTTTCATGAATTTGTGGAATGTGCAGTACCTCAGTGGCAGGTTCCAAAACGCAATTTCTTTTCATGGAAGGCCATTCCAGCTCTCTACCGGCATGTGGAAGGCAATGTTTTGGCCTCATTGGACAGGGCGGTCAGCAGTAAGGTTCATATTATCGCTGACTCATGGTCCTGCAGGCATGGGCAGGGACGTTACCTTTCCTTCATGGCGCACTGGGTAACTCTGCTGGCAGCTGGGAAGGATGCAGGACAGGGTTCAGTGTTGTTGAAGCTTGTTCCACCACCACGCCTCCTAAAATATACCATGCGGTGCTTGAGTTGGTCTGCCTAGAGGACAGGAGCTACACTGGGACAGAGATTGTGTCAGCTCTGCAGGGGCAGGCCCAGAGGTGGTTGACTCCATGTTAGCTTCAGCCAGGAAGGGTTGTATGTGACAATGGCACCAACCTTCTCTCCACTCTCCAGCAGGGACACTTGACCCATGTTCCATGTTTGACACACGTCCTGAATTTGGTGGTGCAGCAGTTCTTGACTAGGTACCCAGGCTTACAAGATCTCCTGAGGCAGGCCAAAAAAGTCTGTGGTAATTTCCACCAGTCATACAATGCCAGTGCTCAGCTGGCTGACATTCAAAGGGAATGCAGCCTGTCCACCAACCCGCTCATTTGTGACATGCCCACCAGTTGGAACTCAAAGTCGGCAATGCTGCAGTGGCTGCACACACAGCAGAGGGCAATCAATGAGTACCTGTGAGAATATGGCACTAGGATAGGGTCAAGGGAACTTGGCTTCTTTTCGCCATGTCAGTGGCTACTGATCAAGGATGCATGCACTATCCTGTCACCATTTGAGGAGGCCACAAGGATGGTGAGCAGCGACAATGCATGCATCAGTGACACTGTCCCTCTAGTCTTCCTGCTGGAGCACACGCTTCATGGAATCATGGACAGGACACTTCAGGCAGAACAGCGGGAGGAAGAGGAGAACTTCCTTTCCTCTCAAGGCCCCCTTTATCCAGATAGCATTCCTGCAGGCATGCCAAACACACAGGAAGAAAAGGAGGAGGATTGTGTCAGCATGTAGAGGATAACACTCAGCAGCAGTCTTCAAAGGATGGTTTTCAGTCCCCAGAAACCCAAGGAGTTGTACGTGTCTGGGAGGAAGTAGTTACGGATAATGTGATCCTTAGTGACCCAGAGGACTCAGGAAGGCCTTGCAGAGTAAGTTTGCAGAGGCATTCAATTCTGATTCTGCAAAGCCTGCAAAAGGACCCTAGGATTCCTGGTATCAAGGAGAGTGATCAATACTGGCTGGTAATCCTTCTTGATCGACATTACAAGTATAAAGTTGCAGAACTCCTCCTGCCTTCGCAGAGGGAGCAGAGGATGAAACAACTTCAGGAGCCCTTGAAGAAAGGTTTGTGTAACGCATTTCCAGAAGCTGGGAGGATACCATTTTCTGGTGCTGGACAACGTGTTGCTGAGGCTTCGTTCAGTCAGAGGAAGAGTGGTGAAGAAGGTGGCCAGCAGACCGATGCCTTTAAAAAAATTTCAGTCCTCGGTGCCAAGGTCTGATCAGTTCAAGCAACCATCGCCAGCATCTGCATTATTTGGTGCAGGAATATCTAGGGGCAAGAGCAGACTTGGAGACCTTTCCAACAGATCATCCACTGGGTTACTGGGTCTTGAGGATGGACCACTGGCCAGAAATTGGTTATGGATCTGGGATCCCTTGAAGACTGCCTATGCTGACTATCCTATTCCTCCTCAATCTTGATGATGCTAGCTTCCAACAATATTTTTGGTTTAGGGCACCACCACTATCACCCAATGCCCAATTTTTAATATTTCACAGCAGGGCCTGTTCCTGCACCCAACAAGAGTAACTGTGAGGGTTTACAGTGTTCTGGCACCACCAAAAACAAAGGCCCAACTTTTCTGCCCATTTAACAGGGGCATGTAATACATTTTTTTTAAATAATAGTTAAGCAGGGCCCGTTCCTGTGCCCAACAAGAGTATCTGTGAGGGGTCAAAGTGTTGTGGCACCACCACAACCACCCAAGGCCAATTTTTTCTGCCCCTGTTTAACGGGGGCATGGAATTACAATTTTTGATATAATATTTCACAGCAGCCCGTTCCTGTGCCCAAAAGAGTAACTGTGAGGGGTTACAGTGTTCTGGCACCACCAACACCTAAGGCCCAATTTTTCTGCAGATTATGTAGGGCAGGCTGCATAGTAAATATACTGCTGTTCAGAGTATATAGTGCCTGGGAGCTCCCACGCCATTTTTTTTTTACATTTTGGTGCGGGGTTACCCCTAATATCCATATCATACCTGAGGGGTAGGGATGAGCTACAAGTTCAAGTCAAACTCATGTTCGACTTGAACATTGCCTGTTCACCGAACAGCGAACAATTTGGGGTGTTCGCGGAAAATTCGAAAAGCCGCGGAACACCCTGTAAAAGTCTATGAGAAACATCTAAAGTGCTAATTTTAAAGGCTTATATGCAAGTTATTGTCATAAAAAGTGTTTGGGGACCTGGGTCCTGCCCCAGGGGACATGTATCAATGCAAAAAATAGTTTTAAAAACTGAAGTTTTTTCGGCAGCAGTGATTTTAATAATGCTCAAAGTGAAACAATAAAAGTGTAATATTCCTTTAAATTTTGTACCTGAGGGGTGTCTATAGTATGCCTGTAAAGGGGCGCATGTTTCCCATGCTTAGAACTGTCCCTGCACAAAGTGTAATTTCTGCAGGAAGAAAAGTCATTTAAAAGCACTCGCGGCTATAATGAATCG
Organism: Lithobates sylvaticus; assembly: GCA_028564925.1. Classification (NCBI taxonomy): domain Eukaryota; kingdom Metazoa; phylum Chordata; class Amphibia; order Anura; family Ranidae; genus Lithobates; species Lithobates sylvaticus. The sequence goes on from CM053028.1 coordinate 385,865,058, forward strand.
TCGGCTCCCCATAATACAGAGAACAGTCATTGAAAGTCATTGATAAAAAAAATGTGTGGGGTTCCACCCAAATTCCGAGCACACAACCTGGCAGCGGAATGTAAATAAAGGTGTGAGATTGTGTAAAAAAAATAAACAGGCCTCATTGTAGATTTTATAAAGGACTCCAAATGGCTTGTGGTATCCCCAATATTCCTACCAGACCCTTTGAAAAAAAAAATGGAGTCTCCAAAATACCTGATCTGAGAATGCAATCTGGCTGGTCAGGAGGAAAGGGGGAGGATGAGGGTGAAAGTAACCATACTAGGCTGTAATGCCCTTTGGGTCTGGTATAAGTTTTAAGTGGTAACCTCAAACAAAACAAAAAAAATCATGTTCCCCTCTAAAATCCATACAATTATCCAGCCTGAAAGGCCAGGAAATGGGAACATTGGCATGTGTCCTCCCTCCTAAACTATACCATGCCACATGAACTCATCATGTGCAAGTACATTGCCAGAGACTCCCTAACAAAACACTTTATACCCATTTTGATGAGGACAAGAGCCTCTTCCCCACATTCCTGGCCTAATAGTTGCGGGAGGGTTGGTTGAGTGGCTCGGGGCACATTTTGGAATCTATTGACAAGAGTGGGGGTAATTGCGACTTTAACTACTTGCTGACCATCCGCCGTTGTTATACAGCGGCAGGTTGGCTCCCCTTCACGAATTGCCATAGGTGTATGGCAGCCGCTTTAATGGCTATAGAGCACAACACTGGAGCTGATGCGCATGGCCGGCAGCCACGATGTCCACCGGTGACCTGCGATCACTCCTCAGAGAGCCAGAACGAGGATCTTCCAATGTATACAGACAGATCCCTGTACTGTCAGGGAAGTAGAGAGAGATCTGCTGTCCCTAGTGATCAGGAACAGCGATCTCTCTATTTCCTGTCAGTACACTCCCCCCAAAGCTAGAAACACCACCCTAGGACACACTTAACCCCTTGATCCCCCCTAGTGTTAACCCCTTCCCTGCCAGTGACATTTATACAGTAATCAGTGGCTATGTTTAGCTCTGATCACAGTATAAATGTCAATGGTCCCAAAAAAGTATCAAAAGTGTCTGATCTGTGCACCGCAATGTCACAGTCCTGCTAAAAAACACTGATCACTACCATTACTAGTAAAAAAAAAAATATTATAAAAAGGCCATAAATGTATACCCTATTTTGTAGACGCTATAACTTTTACCCAAACCAACCAATATACACTTATTGCATTTTTTTAAACAAAACTATGTAGAAGAATACATATTTGCCTAAACTGATGAAGACATTTTTTATTTAATTTTTTTGGGATATTTATTATAGCAAAAAGTAAAAAATACAATAATAAAAAAAAACAAAGAGGTGATCAAATACCACCAAAAGAAAGCTCAATTTGTGGGAAAAAAGGACCCCATGACCACACCATTGTCAGTTAAAGCGACGCAGTGCCGTATCGAAAAAAAAAGCGCCTGGTCAGGAAGTGGGTAAATCTTTCTGGGGCTGAAGTGGTTAAATGAATTGAATGGGGTCATATGCCTCTGTCCCTATATCTGGAAATCAGAGGAGAAATTGGGACTTTAGATGAGGCACAACTTTATTTAGTGGTAAAAGTATAATGACATACCGTATTTATCGGCGTATAACACGCACCGGCGTATAACACGCACCCCAAGTTTAGGAGGGCATTTTAAGGAAAAAAAGTTTTAGGAGGGAAGTTTAGGGGAAAAAAAAAAACTTACATTTAAGCGTCATTTGCAGCTTGCCCAGCGTCATTGCAGCCTTGCCCAGCGTCATTGCAGCCTTGCCCAGCGTCATTGCAGCTTGCCCAGCGTCATTGCAGCCATGCCCAGCGTCATTGCAGCCATGCCCAGCGTCATTGCAGCCATGCCCAGCGTCATTGCAGCCTTGCCCAGCATCATTGCAGCCTTGCCCAGGGTCATTGCAGCCATGCCCAGCATCATTGCAGCCTTGCCCAGGGTCATTGCAGTCATGCTCAGCGTCATTGCAGCCTTGCCCAGCATCATTGCAGCCTTGCCCAGGGTCATTGCAGCCATGCCCAGCGACATTGTACCTTGCCAGCGTCATTGCAGCCATGCCCAGCGACATTTGAAGTCCGGTCCGGGTTTAAATTTCCCGCCGCCGAGACTCTCTGTCGCGCTCGCCGCCGAAAAAGACCGAGGCGAGGCCGAAAAAGACCGAAGTGGCCCCCGGAAAAGGCCGAGCCGACTGTTCAGCTCCGATCGCGGTCCCGCCTCCCTGCTGTTTCCGGAGCGAGCGCAGGGAGGCGGGACTCCGAGCAGAGCCGAACAGTCTGGTCGGTCTATTCCGGCGCGGCTTCGGGTTTTTTTGGCCGCAATTCGGTCTTTTTCGGCAGCACTTGCTATTTTTGGGGTATCGGCGTATAACATGCACCCACGACTTTCCCCCGATTTTTAGGGGGAAAAAGGTGCGTGTTATAAGCCGATAAATACGGTATTTATTTTTCATAAAACAAAGAAATTACATAGCACATTTTCAGTTTGTACATACAGAAGTATAAAATGACATGTTGCAATTCATACTGTATATTGTATAGATGTATAGATGACATCGGGGAGGGGAAAAAAAGGAGAGGAAGAAAGAATATGCATCCCTAAATTACTTACATATCAGCTAGAGTACAAACATGCGGTACTGCAGGCTGCTAGAAGTGTCTGTCCCAGGAGCTGTGGTAATAGAGGCGAGCGGGGGGAACTGGGCACAGACATAGATTCCCAGGAGGAGGAGAGTCTCCATATTTCTCCACATTGAGGTCTGTGGTGGTGCTAGGTGGTAGCTCCCAATTTTATAGGATTGATAAATTGTGTATAACTATTGAGTATTGACTAATACTGCTATAGTGAGAGTATAACCAATGACCATTAGAGACTATAGAGAAACAGAAAACAAGCGTGGATTAAAGAACATGCCAGATGAACCATAGCTCAAATGTAGAAAGAGGATAGGACTAATATATAAAAAAAAATGTATTGCGTGGAACCCACCATGCATTTTCCCAAAGGGGGAAATGTGAAGAAGGAGACATGTTACTAAGAAAAACCTATGACTAAAGAAACTACCAAAATGATTACCTTGTATTTCCACATAGTACAATGATCTGATGTGTGATGTGCAATGTGCCCAGGATGCACTACTAAAAGGCCTAACTTCCAAATGTGGGTGTTTTATGCATCCAGCATAGCCACAGGTCCCTCCCGACCTCCTGAGAGGAAAGACGCCCTCGCCTGTGGGTCAGCTGACGCCCTCATTTAGCGCCAACCCACCCCCCACATAACAGCCAAGATGAAAATACATGACATTGGACATTATGCATACGGCGCGGGGTGTGGTGCCAATGTGCATCAGGTGATGTCCGCCGGATCCCCCCACATCCAAGGAGGGTGGAGGGGAGGGGGAGGGCACACAATGTGCATTGCGGCTCCCGGGTAAATGGACAGTCAGTCAGCCAACAGATTTAGACCACATAAGATGGCTTCACCAAAGCTTTAAGGCAGGGGTAGGCAACCTGGGGCCCTCCAGATGTTGTGGAACTACATTTCCCATAAGGCATTGCAAGGCTGGCAGTTACAATTACTCCCAGAGGCATGATGGGACTTGTAGTTCTGCAACAGATGGAGGGCCCCAGGTTGCCTACCCCTGCTGTAAGGCAAAGTGCAAAAAATAATAGGAATATGGACTCCATATGTCCCATGAATCCTATAGATAAATGCAGACCAAGGTGAGGTCAGCCACAGGACACACAAAGACATGGATAGTCAAGGATTACATATCAGCCAATCACGTACCTCCATTCCTATATCAACATATTGACTAGAAGGGGGGTAATTGGGACTTTAAATGAAGCGTATGGGGTAATACGCCTTCATTAATGCAGTCATGGCTTTCAAAATACGGTCCAACAATAATCATTTATATAGACCTTATTATGTCATTTCTGACATTTTAATTGATCCTATAACATGGAGTATAATTGGCTTGCATCATTATGTACTGCAATATGCTACAATGTCATCTATGTATATACTGTATATGAATTGCAGCATGTCATTTTATACTTCTGTATGTACAAACTGCAAATGTGATATGTCATGTATTTGTTTTATGAAAAATAAATATGTCATTATTCGTTCACCGCTTCCTAAGTTGTGCCTCATCTAAAGTCCCAATTTCTCCTATTATTTCCATATTGGCATCTCAAAGCCCCCTTTAACAATAGGAAGAGACCAAGATACCACCTTCCCAATGTGAATGAGTAAATAAACACACTAACACTGGTCATACCCATACTTTATAAATGGCATCACCCAGGAAACCCCTCTTAATTGTTTGCAACAACAGGGAGCAAAAGATGTCCTTCATAGTTAGTGAGTGACAGGAGCAGATCCTGTTGGCAGTCGATTTTTCTTTCCTTCCGCGGGTCAAGGGGCATTATTCATAATGATTGATGTGGACTACATTTGTGAAACTTTTTTTTATTAAAGGACTGTTCAAAAACGGTGTAATTGTATTTAATTCCTTTTCACTCATGTACTCATTACTAGGGATGAGCTTTATGTTTGACTCGAACATTAGCTGTTCACCAGTTCGCCGAACAGCAAACAATTTTGGGTGTTCGCGGCAAATTCGAAAGCCGTGGAACACCCTTTAAAAGTCTATTGGAGAAATCAAAAGTGCTAATTTTAAAGGCTTATATGCATGGTATTGTCATAAAAAGTGTTTGGGGACCTGGGTCCTGCCCCAGGGGACATGTATCAATGCAAAAAAAAGTTTTAAAAACTAAAGTTTTTTTCGGGAGCAGTGATTTTAATAATGCTTAAAGTGAAACAATAAAAGTGTAATATTCCTTTAAATGTCATGCCTGGGGGGGGGGGGGGTCTATAATATGCATGTAAAGGGGTGCTTGTTTCTCGTGTTTAGAACAGTCTGATAGCAAAATTACATTTCTAAAGGAAAAAAAGTAATTTAAAACTACTCGTGGCTACAATGAATTGTCGGGTCCTACAATACACATAACAGTTCATTGATAAAAACGGCATGGGGATTTCCCCACAGGGGAACCCCGAACCAAAATTAAAAAAAAAAATGCGTGGGGGTCCCCCTAAATTCCATACCAGGCCCTTCAGGTCTGGTATGGATATTAAGGGGAACCCTGCACCAAAAAAAAATGGCGTGGGGGCCCCATCAAAATCCTGGTTGTGGGGGTCTGCGCGGGCAGGGGGCTTATCGGAATATGGAAGCCCCCTTTAACAAGGGGACCCCCAGATCCCGCCCCCCTGTGTGACCACCCTCCTCTGACGCATGGGGACTTCCCTATGACTTTCCCCGTGTTGTCAGAGGGGGGCAGGGTCCCCCGTTTACATAAACCCCCAGGTATGAAATTTAAAGGAATATATTACACTTTTATTGTTTCACTTTAAGCATTATTAAAATCACTGCTCCCGAAAAAATGTCAGTTTTTAAAACTTTTTTTTGCATTGATACATGTCCCCTGGGGCAGGGCCCAAGCACTTTTTATGACAATACCATGCAGATAAGCCTTTAAAATTAGCACTTTTGATTATTCATGTTCGTGTCCCATAGACTTTATTGGTGTTCGCACAAATCTTTTGCCTGTTCGCATGTTCTGGTGCGAACCGAACCGGGGGTGTTCCGCTCATCCCTACTCATTACTCAATAACATACAAGGAGGCTGGTATCTGGGGGCACCCTTATTATTAAAGGGGATTTTCAGATTCTGATAAGCTAACCTTTCCTGTTACCCCACAATCACAGAGTTGTGGCGAAGAGGCCATTGTCATCACCAACATGGGAACAAGGAGCTGCATGCTCTAATAAAAGTCTGGTGTGGATTAGGGACCTATGATTTTTTCATGTTTTTTGCATGGCGTTCCTCCTAAAACCCATGATAACCCCAAGAGCTCTGATATGAATATTGTGAGGGACCCATAACACTTTTTGTGAGGTCTCACTTGACATCCATACCAGACCCTCATCAATGAAATATGTCTTGTATGTATTTTTGGCGGGAACCAAACACCATGTTTTGTTTTTTGTAAGGTCCACCTTAATATTTATACCAGACTCTCATCTTATGCCGCGTACACACGGTCGGAATTTCCGATGGAAACAGTCCGATGGGAGCTTTTCATTGGAATTTCTGACCGTGTGTATGCCCATCGGTCTTTTTCTGTCGGATTTTCCGACGGACTTTGGATTGAGAACCTGTTCTTAATTTTTCCGACGGAAAACCTTTCTACCGGATTTTCCGATCGTGTGTATGCAATTCCGACACGCAAAATTCTGACGCATGCTCGGAAACAATTTGACGCATGCTCAGAGGCATTCAACTTCCCTTTTATAGTGCAGTCAAATGTGTTTTATGCCGCAGTGTTATTGACCTTCGGAATTTGGTGTGACCGTGTGTAGGCAGGACAGTTTGGGCGAAATTCCGTCGGAATTCCGACGGGAAAACCATCAGAGCTTTTTCCGACGAGAATTCCGACCGTGTGTACGCGGCATTAGAAAATGGTCTGGAATAGACATGTTTGTTCAGAAATAGGGATGAGCCCGTGGTTCTAGTTGAACGTAGGCTCGACGCGAACCTCAGGCGTTTGTTCTAAAACAAACCGAACATATAGGGTGTTCATGGGAAATTAGAGTGCCACAGAACACCCCATAATGCACTGTGAGATTGCAGTGCATTGCTGTATGATGATTGGCCAAGGCATGCACCTGACCTGCATGTTTGGCCAATAACAGTGCCCTTTGCTAAGAGAGCCATAATTGGTCAAAGGCAAATCATGGCTCAGGGGGACTAAGTCCACGCCCCACACTATATAAGGCTGTTTACATAGTGCCGTGTATAGTGTGTGGACGGAGATAGTTTGAGCTAGATTAGGCAGGCAGGTTAGATAGTGGCAGTGTATTTGATATACATATACAGGTGTGTGTGTGTGTGTGTGTGTGTGTATATATATATATATATATATATATTTATTTATATACTCTGCATTTAGCATAGACTAGATATTCAGTCAATACAGGCAGTGTAGTTTATATAACACAGTGTACTGAAGTGGAACCCTGCGCTAAAAGGCAAAAAAAAAATAGGGGTCCTTCCCAAAATCCATACCAGACCCTTATCTGAGCATGCAACCTGGCAGGCCGCATAAAAATGGGGGCCCCCATATCCCCTCCATGTGAATGGGTAGGATACCCCTATCCATTTGTCAAAAAAGTGTCCATCCATCTTTAATCATGGCGCAGACGGTCCTGGAAACAAAAAAGAGGAAAAACTCCTCCTCCATGGGAACCTGAAGGGCCTGGTATGGATTTTGGGGGGACCCCCACTCCATTTAAAAAAAAAATTACATTGAGTTCCCCTTAATATCCATACCAGACCCGAAGGGCCTGGTATGGACTGGGGGGGAGGGAACCCACGCTGTTTTTTTTAAAGGATTTTTTATGTATTTTGCCGGAATCCTGTGGTACTGTTGTAAACATGGGAAAGATGCGCTACTTTACAGGCAGACTAAGATGACCATGAAGCATGATATTTAAAGGAATATTTAATTTTTATTGTTTCACTTTAAGCATTATTAAAATCACTGCTCCTGAAAAAAAAACATCTGTTTTAAAAACGTCTTTTTTTGCATTGCAGTACCTGGGTCACCAAACACTTTTTATGGCAATAACTTGCATATAAGCCTTTAATATGAACACTTTTGATTTTTCACATTCATGTCTTATAGATTTTAACGGTGTTTGCACAAATTATTTGTCTGTTCGCATATTCTGGTGCAAACTGAACTGGGGGGTGTTCGGCTCATCCCTATTTACAAACAGAGAGAAGCAGTCTAGGGCAGGTCATTTACTAGCATTTTGTATTTGCTGTGGTAGGTTGTATATATTGTACATTCAGGGTATCCCCAGACACCTTTCTTTTGGTGGTATTTAATCACTGCTGGGGTTTAAATTTTTTCCTAAACAAAAAAAGATGGTAAATGTTGAAAAAAAAAAACAGTTTTCATAGTTTGTTATAAAATTTTGCAAACAGTTAATTTTTCGCCTTCATTGATATGCGCTGATAAGGCTGCATTGATGGAAACATATGGGCACTGATGGGCTGCACTGATAGGCACAGATAAAGCGGCACTGATGGGTGGCACTGGTGACGAGGCACTGGTGGCATTGATATGTGGCATTGTGGGCACTGATAGGTGGCACTGGTAGGCACTGATAGGCGGCACTGGTGGGTGCAGATGAGGTGGCGACTGCTCTCCTTGATCGAGACCGATGTCCCTCTGACAGCAGCCGGTGATCTTTTTTTTTTCTCCTCACGCTATCATTGGCTGACAGCTGATCATGTGGTAAGGGGTTGAGATCTACCACTTACTCCGATCTGTGATTAGCAGAGTTTCAGAGTGTGAGCTGCAGGAGCTGCACAGGCTGCTTAAGCACAGAAGGGCATCATATGACGGCCTCTCAGGAAAGTAGGTCCAAGCTGTAGCCGTCATTCGGCTATTGCACGGACGGTAATTGATTAATTAAAAGAAATTAGTATTTTTAATTTTGCCCTTTAGGGCACTTTCACACTGAGCCACAATGAGTCGGCAGTAAAGCACCGCTATTTTTAGAGGTGCTTTGCGTTGTTTTAGCCATGCTTTTCGCCCGCTAGTGGGCACTTTTAACCCCCACTAGTGAGCGAAAAGGGTTAAAAGTGTCTGCATTGATTTCAATGGGCAGGGACGCTTTAGGAGTGGTGTATACACCACTCCTAAATCGCCTCTAAGAAGCTGCTTGCAGGACTTTTTTGAGCGTCCTTCCAGCACACCGCTGGCCTGAGGGCTTTCACACTGGAGTGACAGTAGAGGCACTTTACAGGAGCTGTAAAACATTTTTTTGGCAATTATGTGCCTATTAGTCTAGAAAATGGGCATTACTGATTTTTAACATTTGGCTCCCTTGGAATTTCATGATATTTGGATTTGGCAACCAAACTAAAATCAAATTTAGGTACGTTTGGCTCATCCCTAGTCACTAGCACACAATGACGTCAAATAGCCTGATGCATACAATGGCTTAAAATACTTACTTGGTAGTAAAGCGCTCTGTCCACACACACACACGCAGCAAACATGCATTTTACCAGGCATCACCCACCTCTAATGATTCATCCTCCCAAATCTAAAACTCCATTATGAATTTTCATTTTCTCCTAGAGTCCTTATTTACTAAGGTGTGAAGTTAGGAGATGTTTAGTGAAATGACCCATGTTCACCCCAAACATCTAGAGAATGTATGCTAATTTTTTTTAATTTTACTTCACATTATTGTAAATTCAAATTCATTTTACTTCATCATACTTCACCTCATTTTATCCACTTGCCGACCAGCTCCTGTACATATACTTTGGCACTTTGAAGAGGGATATCTCAGTAACGGCAGCAGCTGCTGCCACAACCAAGATATCCATCTTTTCAGGAGCCAGTCCTCTTTACGATAATGGGGGTCTCCATAGCAGATTCACCGCAAGATCGCCCTTAGCGGCAGGAGAGGTGCCACCCCCTCCCGTCGCTTTCCCGCGCCTTCCGCCGCTTACCGGAGCCGTCGGTAGTGGCGGAGGCGATCGGGTCCTTCTATGTCCTGGGGATGGAGACTGGTGATGAGGCACTGGTGGCATTGATATGTGGCATTGTGGGCACTGATAGGTGGCACTGGTAGGCACTGATAGGCGGCACTGGTGGGTGCAGATGAGGTGGTGACTGCTCTCCTTGATCGAGACCGATGTCCCTCTGACAGCAGCCGGTGATCTTTTTTTTTTCTGCTCACGCTATCATTGGCTGACAGCTGATCATGTGGTAAGGGGTTGGGATCTACCCCTTACTCCGATCTGTGATTAGCAGAGTTTAAGAGTGCGAGCTGCAGGAGCTGCACAGGCTGCTTAAGCACAGAAGGGCATCATATGACGGCCTCTCAGGAAAGTAGGTCCAAGCTGTAGCCGTCATTCGGCTATTGCACGGACGGTAATTGATTAATTAAAAGAAATTAGTATTTTAAATTTTGCCCTTTAGGGCACTTTCACACTGAGCCACAATGAGTCAGCAGTAAAGCACCGCTATTTTTAGCGGCGCTTTGCGTTGTTTTAGCCATGCTTTTCGCCCGCTAGTGGGCACTTTTAACCCCCACTAGCGAGCGAAAAAGGGTTAAAAGTGCCTGCATTGATTTCAATGGGCATGGACGCTTTAGGAGTGGTGTATACACCACTCCTAAATCGCCTCTAAGAAGCTGCTTGCAGGACTTTTTTGAGCGTCCTTCCAGCACACCGCTGGCCTGAGGGCTTTCACACTGGAGTGACAGTAGAGATCCACTTTACAGGAGCTATAAAACATTTTTTGGGCAATTCTGTGCCTATTAGTCTAGAAAATGGGCATTACTGATTTTTAACATTTGGCTCCCTTGGAATTTCATGATATTTGGATTTGGCATCCAAACTAAATTCAAATTTAGGTACGTTTGGCTCATCCCTAGTCACTAGCACACAATGACGTCAAATAGCCTGATGCATACAATGGCTTAAAATACTTACTTGGTAGTAGGGATGAGCCGAACACCCCCCCGTTCGGCTCGCACCAGAACCCGCGAACGGACCTAAAGTCCGTGCGAGATTTAGAACCCTATTAGTTATAATGGATGCGAACGTTCAAAATTAAAAGTGCTAATTTTATTTTTTTTTTTTTTTTTTTTTTTTTTTTTTTTTTTTTGAGGTTTCAAAAAGATTTTTATTGAAAATATGAACAGTACAACTGAATAAAGATAACTGTAGCCACAAGCTGAGGTCAATACATAAAATGTGAAGCAGTTACAAGGAGGATAAGGTCACTTCTAGGCGTATATAAAGCAAAATAGAACATATCAAGATATGTAGGGGGAGAACGGTTTTTGAAAAGGGGACCTGGAAGGTAGCGGATTCCAGAGGACCTAGAGAGGGACAATGGTCCCGGGCCTCCCTCCAGTATGAACACGCACCCCAATTGGGATCCTGCTGTGCGTGAATTGAACGGGCCTGGGGTTCCAGGAAGGGCTCGGTTTAGGTGGGCTAGAATTCTCTAACCCCTGGACTGTCTGCCATCCCCCGAGGGGGAGGGCACACAGCCCTGGAACTGTTCATAACTACAATTTGAGCAGTAGAGTGGACATCAGTGCCCACTCGGGGCTTGCGGCTTAAAGAAGTTTCATGAGGTGAGAAAATGGGAAAGAAAGAAGAGAATAAAGAGAGGGGGAAAGAGAGGGGGAGGAGAAGGAAGGGTTAGAGGAGGAGGGAACCTTCGCAGAGATCCGGAGCAAAGATAGGATTGCCTGAATTAAAGTTAATCCATTGGTAAGCTTTCTCATTGGGGGAGTAATGAGATGCCTACATACCTCGCCCAGGGATCCCAGATGAGGCGAAATTTGTCTGAAGTGTCTAGGATAGTGCTAGAGATTTTTTCTTGCGCCATTATCCAGGATATTTTAAGCTTGGTTTGGCGGAAGGAAATTGAGTGAGATTTCCACGCATGGGCCAGGGTAATCTTGGCTCCCAGGAGGATGAAGTGAATGAGGCAGTTGGTCAATTTAGGAACCTTTGGGATTTTGCTATTCAGCAGCGCTATGGTGGGGTCTTGCGGTACAGCAAAGCCGGTGGTTTTGCGGATTAGGTTAAACACTCTGTTCCAGAACCCTCTAATTTTGGGGCATTCCCAGAGAGTGTGGAGGAGGGACCCAGTGAGCCCGCAACCCCTGAAGCACCATGGGGAAGATTGTGGGTAGAATTTGGTGAGTCTGGTGGGGACCAGGTACCAGCGAGAGATTACCTTGAGGTCTGCCTCTATTAGGGAGGTGTTAAGAATGCCTTTGTACGATCGGGCAAAGTTTGAGTGCCAGGTGTCCAGATCCCAATCAAATTGTAGGTCGTGCTCCCACTTTAGCATGTAATCCGCCTTTCCCTGTGGGTCAGCTAGCGCTGAATAGATGAGGGAAATTCCTCCCCTGACGCCCATGTCTGAGGAGCACCAAAGTTCGTATGGAGTGACTGAGAGCGGATTGGTTGAGGCTTTCCAAATTTCCCTCAGGAAATGTGTCAGTTGATGGTAACGAAAGGTTTCGGAAGCTGGCATGTCTAATTTGGAGATGCAGTATTTGAGAGAGATGGGACCGTTGTTATTGAAGAATTGCCCTATTCTGTAGAGGCCCTTATCGAGCCACCATCCAAAAGCCTTGATGTTGAGTCCCGGGGGGAATTGGGGGTTGTGAAAGATATGGGCAAGTGGATGCCAGGGGGAAATGAGGTGGGTATTTTTATGTAGAGAATCACAAAGGGACATCGAATGAGAGAGTGTGGGTGAAAGGATCGGGGGTCGGTCTTTGTGTGGTTTCCAGACTAGGAAGTCCAGGGTGTGGTTGGGGGTCGCCTGTCTTTCTATATCCACCCAGTCTGGTTTTGGTCCTTTAAAGTAGATTGCCGAAAATTGGCATAATTGTGCCGCCTGATAGTACCACCAAATGTTAGGGAGGCCCAGGCCTCCTTTTTTCCTAGCTCTAAATAGGACTTTTTTAGAGAGGCGATGACCCTTCCCCCCCCAGATGAACCGGGTGATGGAGGCTTGTAGTTTGTCCAGTGCACCTTTTTTGATGGGAATAGGAAGCGCCCGGAAAAGGTACAGGAGTTTGGGTAATAACGTCATCTTGACCGAGTTGACTCTGCCGAGCCAGGATAATTTGTGAAGAGACCACTGTGTAAGTTCATCTGAGAGCTTCTTGAACATAGGGGGAAAGTTGTGTTGGTACAGGAGATCTATTCTAGGGGTGAGGGATATCCCCAGGTAGGGGAGAGAGGAGGCGCACCAGGTGAAGGGGAAATGAGCTTTAAGTCTGTTAACCATATCCTGGGGGATTGTAACGTTTAACGCCATTGATTTTGCCATATTGACATGGAGGCCTGAGATCGTTCCAAAGGAATTTAGGAGTTTGAGGATGTTGGGGGTGGAAATGAGAGGAGAGGAGATAAATAGGAGGACATCATCCGCGAAGAGGGCGCATTTGTGTGTGCGTTGACCGCACTTTATTCCGTGGATGTCTGGGTTTTGCCTAATAGCCAGAGCCAGGGTTTCTATCGCTATTGCGAAGAGGATGGGAGATAGTGGGCATCCCTGTCTGGTGCCTCTCAAGATTGGGAATTGGTCGGATAGGTGACCTTGCAGTTTAATCTGTGCTTTAGGGGAGGAGTACAAGGAGGAGAGGGTTCTGAGGAATTCCGGGCCGAATCCCCATCTCTGGAGGGTGGAAAAGAGGTATGGCCAGGTGATCGTGTCGAAGGCCTTTTGGAGGTCTATTGAGAGAACATATCCTGGTTGGGGCGGGTTCCCATCCCAGGAGGAATGCATAAGGGAGATTAAGTCCACTGCCCTCCTGATCTGGTCCGGTCCCTGTCTCCCCGGGATGAAGCCCACCTGGTCCTTGTGAACGTAAGAGGCTATAAAGGAGGACATTCTATTTGCAAGGACTTTCGTCATAATTTTCAAATCATTATTGATTAATGAGATAGGCCTATAATTGCCTACTTCGCTTGGGTCCTTGCCCTGTTTCGGGATCACCGAAATAAATGCTAGGTTTGCAGCAGGTTCTAGGGTGGAGCCCCCTCGCAGGGAGTTGAAGAGACGGACCAGATGAGGAGAGAGGACCTCAGAAAACTTTTTGTAATAAAGGGCGGAGAATCCGTCTGGGCCTGGAGCGGATTCTGGCTTGAGGTTTTTAATGACCTCCTGAACTTCCTCTAATTGGAAGGGGGATTCCATAATGGACCTATGTGAATCTGAGATTCTGGGGAGGCAGATGTTGTTCAGGAAGGAGTCAGCGGATTCTGGGTCTCCTGGGGGTGAGGCCGAGTAGAGTTTAGTGTAGAAGTCCTGGAAGGATTCCAGAATTCTTTGGGGGTTCTGGGTGAGGGTGCCCGACAGGGATTTAATTTTAGGGAGGGCGAAATTTCTGACCTTCGGGGATAGTTTAGCCGCCAGACGGGGGCCAATTTTGTTGGCCTGAAGGTAAAATTTCCCGCTTAGCCATCTCAGATGCCTGTCGGCATTAGATGTCAGGGCTAAGTTCAGCGCCACACGGGCGGAGTCCAGCTGTGCCAAGGTAGCGGGAGTGGGGTTAGTCTTATGTGCTTTACTGAGTATTTCGAAATCTAACTCAAGTTTATCTATTTCCTCCTTTCTTCCTTTTTTAAGTGAAGAGGCTAGTTGTATCATTTTACCTCTCAGGACCGCTTTATGGGCTCCCCAAAGGGTGCTTGGGGATGTATCTCCAGTGTCGTTAAGACGGAAAAACTCTTGGATTTCCCTTTCCATCAGGGTGCAATGGACTGGGTTAGAGAGGAGAGATTTACTCAGGCGCCATTGGGGCGGCCCTGAGGGCGATAAGGAGCTAGAGATTCTGAGGGTAACCAGCGAGTGGTCCGACCACGGGACTTCTTGTATTGCGGCTTTAGTGGCAGTGTGGATGTGAGAGTTGGGGATGAATATGTGATCTATTCTGGCATATGTCTTATGAGGTGCGGAATAGTGGGTGAAGTCCTTGCCAGTGGGGTTCAGTTCTCTCCATACATCAATAAGACCATGATCGTGGAGGAGGCGTGCTATTCTGAGACTTTGTTTGGGTGGCTTCCGCAGATGGGCTCTAACGTGAGGGGATTTGTCGAGAGAGTGGTCAAAAGCAATGTTGGAGTCACCTCCAACAATGATTTTGCCTTCCAAGTGCGGGGATAGGGTCGAGAGCATTGAGGCGAAAAAGTTTGCTTGGTTCTGATTAGGGGCGTAGTAAGAGAGGAAGGAATGCATTACCCCTTCAATGAACCCTTTAACAAGTATGAACCTGCCTTCCTTGTCTTTGATCGTGTGGATATGGTTGAAAGGGATCCGTTTCGCAATAATGACGGCAACCCCTCTCTTTTTTGTTTCAGCATTTGCGAGGTAGAAAGTGGGGAAGTTACGGTGAAGGAAGGGGGGGGGTGAAGCTGGAGGGGAAGTGGGTCTCCTGGAGAAGGACAACATCAAGACTTCTGGAGTGGTAGCTTTGCAGAGCCTTGCGGCGTTTAGAGGGCGAATTGAGTCCCTGTGTGTTATGAGTAGCAACCTTTAGGAAAGGTTTGCGAGTATTTGTGTCAGTCATGGGCGGCAGGGAGAGGTTGCGGTGATGTAAAAGTGGAGCTTACCTTTGAGATGAGACGGGTGGACTCCTTTGAAGAAAGGGCAGGTGCTTGGAGGCTCTTTGGTGCGTGGCAGGAGAGGGATCTCCGCGGAGGTTCCTAAGAGAGGGATAGGGGAAGGTGAAGGGGGAGAGGAGAGATCCAGAAAGGTAGAGTAGGACATAAGAAGGCTGGGAAGGAAGACAAAAAGGTCAATAACCAAACTTGTACAATCAAGTATCTCAATCAGACAGGTGAATAAACACAATAAAAAAAAATAAAGAATAAAATAAGGCAAAATAGAACACAGTTCAAAAAGAAAAATCACCGGACCGGCTAGCCGAGTCCGAGTCCAAGGACCCCGATTAGGGGGGACTTGGAAAAAGTGCAACCTCTGAAGAGGTTGTCTGCCTGCTGTCACCAGAGGGGTGGGTGGACCCGCTCTGTTACAACAGAGAGAGTGGCATGAGTCACCGCTCCGGTCTTCAGACCCCCTGTTGGGGGACAAATGACCCCTTAGTAGGGTCGGCCTATTAACATTTACTTAAAAAAAAAAAAAAAATCGTAAGTGCTGGAGAAAAAAACCCAAGAACTTAGCAGTATAAACATTTTAAGCATGGGTGAGCAACCCTGTAAATACCTGTAAACAAGTAAAGTCCTGCAAAAGGGGAGGGGAGGGGGGGGGGGGGGGGAGAAGGATGTTGCAGCACCTAATCAAAGGGAGAGGGAGTGAGCGTGGTATAAAACGACCTATTGGGCATTGAAGAAACAGCCCCTGCCCCAGCCGGGGAGGGGGCATACAGTCTGGATAGGTATCCCAGTTAGCCATATAGTGGGCTAATGGGGCCCATAGTGTAATGGTAGCAAGCCCAGGAGGTCAAGAAAGAACAAAACAAAACCGAACAGAGAAACCATTAAAGGCAGTGTCCTGCCAGTTCAAGGTCAGGGGCGTCCGGGGTTATCATCGGCCCGTCCGTTAGGGGAGGGCGAGAGTCACGGAGTATACCCTAGCAGAAGGGGAAGCCATCTCCCGGCCGGGAGTGTGAAGAGGGATTTCATCTTGGGGGTTGGGAGTCCCGATATCTCTTCGGAAGTTGTTTGTTCCACAGCGGTGTCAGGGGGCTGCCCGGGGGGGGGCGCTTGGATGAGCCTGGTTTAGTTGTCGGTTGCTGAGGGTCTAATTCCTGAGAGATGAGTCCCAGCTTGAGTAGGAGACGTTCTCCCTCTTGAAAGTTGGAGAAACCAAAGGATTTGTCCCTAAATTGGAATTGGAGACGAAATGGAAATTGCCATCGGTACTTGATAGAATTTTGGTTGAGAATCTCCAGAAGGGGTTTGAGGGATCTCCTTTTCTGGATCGTGGAAGGCGATATGTCTGCGAAGATTTGAATCTTATTCCCTTGAAAGGAGAGGTTGTCCAGATTGCGAGTTTTTCTCATGACGTCCTCCTTGACTCCATAAAAGTGCGGTTTGACCACAATGTCCCTCGGGAGTCCATCTTGACGGGGGGGTTGGAGAGCTCTGTGGGCCCTGTCGAGTTCGAGTCTATGACCCTGGATGTCTGGGATAAGTTCCTTGATGAATGATTTAACAGTGCCGGGTACATCTGCGACCGACTCTGGGATACCGCGTATGCGGAAATTGTACCTTCTGCTTCTGTTTTCCAAATCATCGATTTTGGATAATGCAGTCTCGAGTTGGTCTTGAAGGGTTTGAATGCAGGAGGTATTTTGGTTGGTGCGGGCAGAATTGTTGTCAACCACTTGTTCGATTGCATCCATGCGGGCTCCCAGACTCTGCAAATCTGCTTTTATGGTGGCAGTGATCTGTGATGCATTATGAGCCAGCCCTGCTGCCAGCATTTCTGAAAAGCTCTGCAGCATCATCTGCATGTCAGGGGGGTAATGCGGCTGAGTGGGGGTGGAGAGGTGGGGGCCTGCCAGGCCTAGGGGAGATTGCAGCCCAGGGGTTTGCAGGAGATCTCCTAGGGTCCTATTAAGAAGGGACACTGTGGAGGCAGGGGAGATCCCTTGGGGGGTGAAAGTACTCACTGGTGTTGCCAGAGGGTTCTGGTGCAGCTGCTGGGCTGTGTTAGTGGTCACTGGAGTTGCTGACCTGTAGACCTGGTGGCGGTTAGGGGAGGGGGGGTCCGCAATGGAGTCCTGGTCTTCTCCAGTGTTTGCACGTGTGGACGCGGCCGCCATCTTGGAAGGTGCAGGGGCCGTCAGGTTGAAGTCCAGCTGACGGCTCACCTCGCTTTTGTGTGCCTCGTTCGGCATGTGGGGTGATGCTGGGACCTTCCGCAGAGTGGCAGGGGGTGTTTCGGCCGAATCCCGCTCAGTCTGAATGCTTTAGGGGCTGAGAGGTGCCGGAGCGGCGCGGAGCTCCCGTTTACAGCGTCCTCACGGAAGTCCCGCGCATGCGCACCAAAGTGCTAATTTTAAAGGCTAATATGCATGTTAATGTCATAAAAAGTGTTTGGGGACCTGGGTCCTGCCCCAGGGGACATGCATCAATGCAAAAAGAAGTTTTAAAAACGGCCGTTTTTTCAGGAGCAGTGATTTTAATAATGCTTAAATTGAAACAATGAAAGTGTAATATTCCTTTAAATTTCGTACCTGGGGGGTGTCTATAGTATGCATGTAAAGGGGCGCATGTTTCCCGTGTTTAAAACTGTCTCTCCGCAAAGTGTCATTTTTGAAAGTAAAAAAGCTATTGAAAATCACTCGCGGCTAATGTTAATTGACGGCTCCCGTAATACAGAGAACAGTCATTCATTGAAACTCATTCATAAAAAAAAAGTCATTGATAAAAAATAAAAAAAATGAAAAAAAAAAAGCGTAGGGGTCCCCCCAAATTCAATAACCAGGCCCTTGAGGTCTGGGATGGATTTTAAGGGGAACCCTAGCCAAAAAAAATGGCGTGGGGTCCCCCTCAAAATCCATACCAGACCCTTATCCCAGCACGCAACCTGGCAGGCCACAGGAAAAGAGGGGGGGACGAGAGCGGCCCCCCCTCCCACCTGAACCGTACCAGGCCACATGCCCTCAACATTGGGAGGATGCTTTGGGGGTCTAAGACCCCTAAAGCACCTTGTCCCCATGTTGATGAGGACAAGGGCCTCTTCCCCACAACCCTGGCCATTGGTTGTGGGGGTCTGCGGGCGGGGGGCTTATCGGAATCTGGAAGCCCCCTTTAACAAGGGGACCCCCAGATCCCGCCCCCCCCTGTGTGAAATGGTAAGGGGGTACAACATTTCACCAAAAAAGTGGCAAAAATGGTAAAAATGACAGGAGACGGTCTTTGACAATTCCTTTATTAAAATCTTCTTTCTTCTTTCTTCATCCTTCGGTTTCTTCATCTTCTCCTTCCGTCATCTTCTTCCATCTTCTTCTTCCATTTTCTTCTTCCTCCGATCCGCTTCTTCTTGCGCTGGTCTTCTCGTCCTTCTCGTCCGGCATCTTCTTCCGTCGGTGTCGGTGTCTTCTTGGGCCGCTCCGCGCAATGGGAGGCTCCCGCTGTGTGAGGCTCCGCTCCGTCTGACAGGTCTTTTATAATGGAGGGCACCTGGTGACCCCGCCCCCCTCTGACGTCATGGGGAAAGCCATCATGGAATTCCCCATGACGTCCCCGTGCGTCAGAGGGGGTGGGGTCACCAGGTGCCCTCCATTATAAAAGACCTGTCAGACGGAGCGGAGCCTCACACAGCGGGAGCCTCCCATTGCGCGGAGCGGCCCAAGAAGAGACAGAGACGCTGACGGAAGAAGATGCCGGACGAGAAGGACGAGAAGACCAGCGCAAGAAGAAGCGGATCGGAGGAAGAAGAAAATGGAAGAAGAAGATGGAAGAAGATGACGGAAGGAGAAGATGAAGAAACCGAAGGATGAAGAAAGAAGAAAGAAGATTTTAATAAAGGAATTGTCAAAGACTGTCTCCTGTCATTTTTACCATTTTTGCCACTTTTTTGGTGAAATGGTAGGGGTACTTTTGTACCCCCTTACCATTTCACACAGGGGGGGGGGCGGGATATGGGGGTCCCCTTGTTAAAGGGGGCTTCCAGATTCCAATAAGCACCCCGCCCGCAGACCCCCACAACCACCGGGCACAGTTGTGGGGAAGAGGCCCTTGTCCTCATCAACATGGGGACAAGGTGCTTTGGGGGTCTTAGACCCCCAAAGCATCCTCCCAATGTTGAGGGCATGTGGCCTGGTACGGTTCAGGCGGGAGGGGGGCCGCTCTCGTCCCCCCCTCTTTTCCTGCGGCCTGCCAGGTTGCGTGCTCGGATAAGGGTCTGGTATGGATTTTGAGGGGGACCCCACGCCATTTTTTTTGGCTAGGGTTCCCCTTAAAATCCATACCAGACCTCAAGGGTCTGGTATGGATTTTGAGGGGGACCCTACGCCTTTTTTTTTTGGCTGGGGTTCCCCTTAATATCCATCCCAGACCTGAAGGGCCAGGTTATTGAATTTGGGGGGACCCCTACGCTTTTTTTTTTGTTTTTTATCAATGAATGACAGTTCTCTGTGTTACAGGAGCCATCAATTCATTAGCCGCGAGTGCTTTTAAATAGCTTTTTTCCTGCAAAAATGACACTTTTTTGCAGGGAAAGTTCTAAGCACAGGAAACCTGCCCCCCTTCACAGGCCACCTATAGACACCCCCCAGATGTGATACTGCAATGCTGTTCTAACAGCATGCACACACATATCCCCAGAAATAGAGCACATATTGTCAGCAGCACACTGACACGCTGACACTGACTGAAACAGAATATGCGAGGCCGCCGACACGGCGGCCTCTTATACCGTGGGGCGTGTACTAAAGCCCCTGAGCTATAATTGGCTACAGGCATCCTGCCTGTAGCCAATTATGGCTCTCCTCGCTGCCGGCGCTGCGATTGGCCAAGCATGCGGGGTCACAGTGCATGCTTGGCCAATCATCAGCCAGCATTGCACTGCGCGAGCCGCAATGCATTGCGGGGCCGCTCGCACCACACGAATTTGATGCGAGCGGCCCCAATAGTTCTGGGCTCGCCGAGCGAGCGAACGCCCGGTGCTCGATTCGAACATGGGTTCGAATCGAACACCGGGCCCATCCCTACTTGGTAGTAAAGTGCTCTGTCCACACACACACACACACACAGCAAACATGCATTTTACCAGGCATCACCCACCTCTAATTATTCATCCTCCCAAATCTAAAACTCCATTATGAATTTTCATTTTCTCCTAGAGTCCTTATTTACTAAGGTGTGAAGTTAGGAGATGTTTAGTGAAATAACCCATGTTCACCCCAAACATCTAGAGAATGTATGCTCATTTTTTTAAATTTTACTTCACATTATTGTATATTCAAATTCATTTTACTTCATCATACTTCACCTCATTTTATCCACTTGCCGACCAGCTCCTGTACATATACTTCGGCACTTTGAAGAGGGCTATCTCAGTAACGGCAGCAGCTGCTGCCACAACCGAGATATCCATCTTTTCAGGAGCCGGTCCTCTTTACGATAATGGGGGTCTCCATAGCAGATTCACCGCAAGATCACCCTTATCAGCGGCAGGAGAGGTGCCACCCCCTCCCGTCGCTTTCCCGCGCCTTCCGCCGCTTACCGGAGCCGTCGGTAGTGGCGGAGGCGATCGGGTCCTTCTATGTCCTGAGGATGGAGACGAGTGAGGTTTAGATGGCCCTCACCCGTCTCCATACGGTAGTAGGGGGCGGAAGCGACGTCAAAACGTCTTAAAGGAACATTTTTCTGTTGTTATTTTTTCAAATGATTATTTATTTTTTATTCTTTTTGCATTTTAGTGTAAATATGAGATCTGAGGAATTTTTGACCCCAGATCTCATATTTAAGAGGTCCTGTCATGCTTTATTTCGATTACAAGGGATGTTTACATTTACATTAATAGGAATAAAAGTGACCTTTTTTTTTTTTTTTTTTTAAAACAGTGAAAAAATAAATAAAATAAAGTAAAATAAATAAGAAAAAAAAAATAACATGCTGCGGGCCCTACCTACACGGGCAGACATCGAAGCGTTGCCCACGAGGGCAGACATAGAAGGCCTCATACAGAGAATCGAGGAGGCCCACAACAGAGATATCCAGGAAGTGATGGAAGAACTACACGAAGTAGAAGAGCGAGTGTCCTCCGGCGGAGTCTCTGATGGCGGCGCTGACATCCAGGGTCCAAAATCTAGAACGAGCCCAGGACATGAGCGCCAAGAGGGCCCAAGTGATGCAGCTGCGCTTGGAAGAGATTGAGGACCGCAGCCGCCGCAATAACTTGCGGCTGCGGGGATCCCTGAGGCCACTGGCTCGGAGGACCTAGCCGCAACGGTAACGGCAATACTGCGCACCCTTCTGGAGAACCCGCCACCCACGCTGGAATTTGACCGGGTACATCGCACCCTGGGCCCCAGGTCGACGGAGAGACCCAGGGACGTATTATGCCGTCTCCACCGTTACTCCCTAAAGGAAATAATACTGCGCAAGGCCTGGGACAACGGGGAAATTGACTTTGATGGCGCACGTATACAAATTTTACCAGACTTATCCAGAGCAACCCTGCAAAGACGTGCCATGCTAAAACCGGCTCTTGAAGTAGCCAGAAGTCGCGGCTGCACATACCGGTGGGGATACCCCTTGGCGGTATTATTCCGCAACGACCGAGCCTCGTTTACAATGCGCTCAGTGGAGGACCTCCCTGCTTTTTTCTCCTTTATAGGAGCAGAGCCAATCACCATACCAGACTGGCTGGCACCGCTCCCGAGACCAACCGGACGGACGGGGACAGCACGAAGTGGCCCATACCTGCCTGCTCGACCGCAACGATCAAGAGGAAGGACCCGATCTGCTGTGACCGATGGGACACGTGAGTCATAGACAAGCCCAGAGCATCGTCCCATGCAGTAAGTTCACCGTTGCCCCACTCGGCCACGTTACCCCTGAGCTGACAGCCATTATTGCCTCCTGACGCCCTGTATCCCGGTACCCCCAGCTTGTTACCATGCAGGAGACGGCCTGGGGACACCCAGGCCACAATTCCTACTAGCCCACCACATGTCACCTTATACCGGTTTGACCAACTCCATGGAAGGCACCCGCCACGGGGTCTCCGCATGCTATGCCCTGCAATGCCCGGCTAACACGCAGGTCACATGACTGATCCATACCTCAGCCCCATCCATGAACAGGCTGGCAGTGGCATTCTTTCCCCCACTTTGGACCTCCGCTCAAGGTAAAATTATGGTACTGGTTGCCACAGAGGCACTACATGACACCCCCTTTTTACTTTTCCACTGCACCCTGGCGCGGTCCTCTTGAGTAACACCCGCTAATAACCCTCCCAGTCCCGCATAAGAACATCAGCTACTATATTTGACACAGAAGGAAGAAGGCTGGGTCATCCCAGGAATTGACAAGGCAGAAAGAGTTAACTTTGGCAATATAACGGGACGGGAGGAGGGAGGGGGAGGGGTGGCAGCAGCCTGTTTACACTGCTAGGCTGTCTCTGGAAAGGATGGAGGCTGCACTAGAACTTATAATGTGGACATAGTCATGCTGTTATGGGATAAATCACTACCCCCGCTGGGGCATAGACATAGCGAAGAAGTATGGACGTAGGTGGCAGGATGGATATGGGTGACGAGGGGGATGGGGGAGGGGAGACGGGAGAAAAGGTCACGGAGGAGTTAAATGTCGTTTTTCTTTTTTGCTGTGCTCAGCTTGTAAGTATTTCAATGCAAGGGCTGTTGGAGGGGTTAAAGTTAATTGTTTTATCATACTGCTTGATTTGATATGCATGCTCTGGGAAATGTTTATACCTAGGTTACTGTAAAACACACGTGAATATGGTTCTACTCCGCACTTTCAGTAGAGATACACATCCGCATGTAAGATACCTCTTGCAGCCGCATGTACTCACTCTCACCCACTCCGCAACAAGAGGTCTGGGGGGCCCGGGGAGGGGAGGGAGCTCCCCCCGTTGGTCCATCGCTAGACACACTCCCAAATAGGTTACAGTCTGTCGGCTGTTGCCGGTGGACGTTCACACAGCAAGTCTGCTGTTAATTTAGGGTGCACATCCGCAGGACGGTGCGCACCGAAAGCATATTTGCTTAGTAGACACCTAGGAATAGGTGGTAAGTCTGCCCTTATTCTATACCTTTGCTCACTTTTCTTTATTCCATAACTTTCCCCATACCTAACCTTTCCCCCCCTACCTCTCCCGACCCCCACCCACCGCACCCCCCCCTGACCCTGTACAGCCATGGAAGCGATAGAAATTGTCTCACTAAATGCAAAGGGACTTAACGTCCCTGAAAAAAGGAAGATGCTACTACATGACATGAAGCAATTGAGAGCAGATATTGTGCTAATACAAGAAACACATTTTAGGGAGAGAAATTTTCCAATCCTGAAAAATAGACACTACCCGACGGTATACCACTCCACTCATGTGGACGCTAAGTCCAGAGGAGTATCCATTCAGATTGCAGCGAGGGTTCCATGGACGCTAGTTAATCAGAAGACAGACCCAGCTGGGAGATTTCTGTTTCTAAAAGGGCTGATCGGGGGAGAAAGGGTGACTATTGCGAACCTTTATGTCCCGAACAACCAACAAGATTCCTTCATTAAAAAGCACTTAGAGATCCTCCGAAACTTCTCAGAAGGACATCTCATAATAGGAGGGGACCTAAACACGTCACTAAATCCGACAGAGGACACTTCCACAGGGACCTCCTCGTTCCCTAGAGGGGCGCGGAAAGCAATGCACGTAGCGCTACACGAAGCGAGACTGGTAGACACCTGGCGCCTCTTTCACCCCGGTGAGAGAGACTACACGTTTTTCTCCCGCGCACATCAAGTCTATTCAAGACTAGACTACTTCTTGATCCCCCATCACCAGCTACATGCGGTTAAAACACGACCATAGGTTCTATCACATGGTCAGACCACGCACCAGTGACAATGTCCTACGCACAACGGACCACAACATGAAACAAAAACAAACATGGAGGCTCAACGATAGTTTACTCCATGACCCAGAAAACATAGCAGATGTCACAAAGGAAATAGGCCATTACTTCCACACAAACACTACCCCCGAATGTAACATGGGGCTTGTATGGGAGGCGCATAAAGCAGTGATCCGAGGAGTGCTTATAAAACATGGGGCAAGGATCAAGAAACAGAGAACAACACAGATAGCGGAGTTATTAGACAAACTTCAGAAATTAGAAGCAGAACACAAACAGACGCCATCCAGGACAGTAGGCAGTGCACTTGACGAAACGTACAAAACTGACGGACTTACTCTTATTTAAGGCTAAGGCAGCACTGCAGATTTCACGGAGACAGGCATATGAGTCAGGAAATAAGTGCGGTAGACTATTGGCGCAATCATTGAAAGCCCAGACAGCAGTATCCTATATACCACACATACACAACCCGACAGGACTGAAAAAAACATTACCCAAACAGATAGCCCAGGAGTTTAAGTCGTACTACGAATCCCTATACAACCTGACCACTACGCGGCCATCACTAGCTCAGGTGAAGGAGTACATCAGAGACTCCATGATGCCCACCTTGGAGGCAGAGACGTGCCAGCTTCTAGAAGAACCTATCACCCTGACAGAATTGCAAGGAGCGCTGGCAAACTCTAAAAAAGGCAAGGCCCCGGGCCAGACGGCCTCACGATACATTATTACCAGACGTTCCTCCCATCATTAGGCAATCATTTGGTAACACTTCTAAACGACCTCGGCAAGGGGGGGAGACTACATGACACCACGCTACAAGCCTAAATAGCGGTGATACCAAAAGAAGGGAAGGACCCAGGACAGTGCGGGAGCTACCGTCCGATATCCCTGCTGAACACAGACCTGAAGCTGTTCACAAAGATCCTGGCCATGAGACTCCAATCGCATGTTCCTCACATTATTCACCTGGATCAGGTGGGTTTTGTGTCGTCAAGGGAAGCGAGAGACAACACTACGAAAGTGTTAAACCTGTTACACCACACAACCCTCACCAAAACTCCAAATGTCTTTCTCAGCACTGATGCTGAGAAGGCCTTCGATAGGGTGAACTGGGACTTCATGTTTGCCACACTGAAGCATATGGGCCTTAGAAATACCATGTTAA
The DNA here is from genome assembly GCA_028564925.1 of Lithobates sylvaticus. NCBI lineage: Eukaryota > Metazoa > Chordata > Amphibia > Anura > Ranidae > Lithobates > Lithobates sylvaticus. The sequence goes on from CM053028.1 coordinate 385,890,499, forward strand.
ACTGGGTGACAGCAATTTATACAATGCCAGCGGCAAGGGTAAAAGCCAACGGAATCCTATCAGAACCCTTCCTTATCAGGAACGGGACACGCCAGGGATGCCCACTCTCACCTATCCTTTTTGCACTTTCACTAGAACCGTTCTTGGCCCACGTGAGGGGGAACATAAATATTACAGGGATCCTAGTACAACAAAATCAATACAAGGTATCGGCGTACGCGGACGACTTAATGTTCACCCTCTCAAACCCGACAATCTCTCTCCCTAATTTACTAGAAGAGTTTAAAATTTATGGCGCACTGTCAAATTTAAAAATTAATTTTTCCAAATCGGAAGCGATGGGGGTAAACATTCCACCAGCCCACTTGACACGTCTCCAATCCAGCTTCAAGCTGAAGTGGACGACATCAGCTCTGAAATACCTAGGCACGTTAATTCCCCAAAACTTCACAAAAATTTATGACCTGAACTTCCCCCCACTCCTAAAAAAAGTCAAGATGCTGCTGCAGAAGTGGCAATCCGGCCTACATTCGTGGCTGGGGCGCTGCAATATCCTAAAGATGTCCATCCTCCCAAAATTTCTATACCTAATGCAGGCCCTACCTATACACATTCTGCACACCTATTTTAAACAGATACAATCCCTGTTCACGCAAGTCGTCTGGGCCGGTAAAAGGCCGAGGCTAGCCAACGGGCTTCTAGTCCTTCCCAAACAATCTGGTGGCCTGGCCCTGCCTAACATACGAGCCTACTATCAAGCAGTCCACCTGGGCAGACTACTGGACTGGTGTCGACACCAGAAGACCAAACTGTGGACCCAGGTGGAACAAGCCCAAAGCACGGTGCCTCTTCAGGGCACTCCATGGTGCTACCCGGGACTACCGCCAGAGACTAAAAAGCACCCGCTGATAGGGAACACGGCAAAGATATGTGCACATCTCATCTCTCTGCGAGTGATCTCTACTCCGGAATCGCCAATATACCCGATACTGGGAAATCCCCTATTCATCCCAGGCATGGGAAATGGCCCCTTTGGGCATCTGGCGGAGTCAGGCGTACACCAAGCCCAACACTTCAGCTCTGGGGGGAGGTGGAAGTCAGTAGAAGAACTAACAGATCCAACGGGTCCTTACGGCCTAGATTTTATGAGAGCCCTACAGATTCATAATTTCCTCAGGACCATCCTACCACCCCCAGACTGTGGCCAACAATTCACAACATTGGAGGACATGTGTAATGACACTGGAACCCTTCCTCATACACTATCCCTAACCTACACCCTTGTGAACAGCCCCGCAGGGGACTTTGTACCACCGGGCATACTCAAATGGGAAGAGGAACTAGGGACTCAGTTTAGTCCCATCAAAAGACAACACACCTCCAATACACTCATAAATCATCTATATGTTCCAAATCCCAGGAGACTAATTATAAGATCATGTCAAGGTGGTACAGAACCCCGGTACTGTTACATAAGTTTTTCCTGACGACATCAGATCTCTGCTGGAGATGTCAAAATGAGAAAGGGACTCTGCTGCATATCTTCTGGACATGTCCAAAGATACAGCATTTCTGGAAGGTTATTTGCGAGACAATACAAAAGCTCACAGAAAGGATCATCCCAGATGATCCAGCATTCTTCCTCCTCCACGCGAATGACATACCCAACAGGAAGTATAAAAAATCGGTAATACGCCACCTACTTGACGCCGCCAAGGCATGCATTCCATTATGTTGGAAATCCCCCCTCCCACCATCCATTGACTTATGGCTCCAAAAAGTTGACGACATTAGGAGGATGGTAGACCTCATCCTCACGGCGCAAAAAAGACAGGAGACCTTTACCAAAACCTGGCAAGTATGGACCATGTTCATATATTCTGCAGAAGGCCAAACCCTGCGCGGCTCCGAAACTAACCCCTGAGTACGGGGTGATACAGACCCCGATATAGACACACCCACAATGGGGAAACAGGTTAATGGAAGGCACGTACACGCCATCCGTCCACCCGATGCTCCATGGCTGTAGGCGGCCTCCCACCTACACCCATCCCCCACCCTTCCACCTCCCGTCACTCCTACCCCCCTTCCCTTCTCTTATTCCACCCTTCATCCCCCTACCCCCGCTCTATGCTCTCTCCATACCTCCTTTTCCTCTTTCTCCTCCGGCTTCCCCCCGCCGAGACCCCAAGCCACGATAACCCCCCCCATTTTAAGGGGGGTCGTGGGGAGGGATTGGAGGAGGGGTGAACCCTCTACAAATAAGCAAATAGAAAAAGGAAAATAAGGAACGTGGGCTGCTGACACACACACAGACCACTTAAAGTACCAGAGGACCTAGTCAAATAGATGATAGAGTTCTTCTCATAGTTCTTACCAGGAGACAAAGTCTCCCGTGTACCCTCTCAACAGAATACACAACACCTATGCCCTGTAGAGAAAGGGGAAAAAATCCCGGATAGGACATATACAGTTACCCTGCCAACGATTCACAGGGAGAGATACCACGAGGAACAATCAGTTGTACATACCTGTCGTCTTTACTGTTTGAAGATCGATGTCTGTTTTGTATATTGTATTGATATGTATTTTGTTGGTCCAGCCAGACCATGTTCCAAAGTTAAATAAAAAAAAAAAAAAAAAGTAAATTTTTTCCAAAAAAAAGTGCGCTTGTAAGACCGCTGCGCAAATACGGTATGAAAAAAAGTATTGCAATGACCCCTATTTTATTCTCTAAGGTGTTAGAAAAAAAAAAACAATATATAATGTTTGGGGGTTCTAAGTAATTTTCTAGCAAAAAAAAAAACTGTTTTAAACATGTAAACACCTAAAATCCAAAACGAGGCTAGTCCTTAAGTGGTTATACTACAGTAAATTTATCCCAAAATGTCATCAAGCAACCCTCCCCTAATGATATTGATGAGGGGATTAACGTTCCTCAGCATGACTTCCTATGCTGATGGATTGTAAATATACATCTAATTGTGAAACTAGGATTTTGCAGCAGCGTGGGCTCCTACTTCCAAGACTGTGCAGCCACTGACAGCTCTTGGTTTTAACTAATAACCAGGGAAAAATGGCATGGCAATCACACAATGTTTTTTAGTGAACAAACTTTAAGAACCATATACATAGAAAAACATTTTTTTTTTAAGACAGGATGGAGTTACAAATATTAACTTTTTTTTTTTTTTTACATTTTTGTCAATTTTTTTAAAATAATAAATCATACCAGGATGTTTATTAACTTCTAATAATCAAATCCTTATGTCTTCCTAAGAAATGAATGACTGATATTTACAGTGAAAAGGGATTCCCCCCTCCTTATGTATGTATAACAATATGTAGCTCATATTATTAACAAGAAATTTTCCTCAAGGTAGACCATGATTCTGATACTGCTCACATGTCATGTAATTAATTTTCCTCCAAGTAATCAGAAGACCAATTTAAGTTACACTCAAATATCTAGCTATTATAGAACTAATAGAGATTTGTCCAAAATATATCTTGTATCATTTCAGATTTGCTATTAACGCATATGTGACTCTCATGAGATGTTTAAATTTATTTCACTACTTTTCTGCTGCTTTACTTTCCGGCAAATGAAAACATTATAATAATTCTCCAGGAAAGGAAGATGTAACATAGTGCATATTATGTACAACTCATCTTTTAGTCCCTTGATGCACCTTTGTTAACTCCATGATGGCACTATTGTACACTAGCGGAAATGTTCTGGAGTGTGCTGTAATTTAATTTCCTGAGTATGGATGAACAACAAAATAAAATCAGCATTATCTGCCTGGTTTTAAGCAATAGACATAAGATTTAAACACCAATTTAAGGAATATTACACAAATTAGCCCTATCTGTTTTTGTACTTAGTATGTGATAAGGATTTTGTTATGCAGTTGTGACATTTTAATATACTGGTAATGCCTTTTAATTGTATTTTCAGCAGAGGGAGAGGTAATTATGAACATGTACGAGGTGGATCTAATATAAAATTACTTAGCATTGGAAATTGTCATAGAACTGTGCTCTGAAAAAGGCAGTGCTGTATTTCAAATTTTACAACAAAAGAGAGGTTCTACTGCTAACTCATTCTGTATAACCATTTCTCAAAATAGCACAATTGCTTTCTCTCAGAAAGCCAAATCATTCATTACAGAATGCCCCCAAGATACATTTTCTCCCAGCGAGCTTCACATTTCTCTATAGCAAAGGAAATCAATTTTAGAAATTGAGAGCAATGCTTAGCAACTAAACTTAAGTTGCATTGAAATAGCATACTTATTACAGTATTTATCAATATAATGCAAGTTTACATATCATTTACACACATAATTGTAGCCTCTGGTAAAGTTAGCCAAGACTCCAACTTGCTGGTTTAATACAAAAGATTGACAGTATTGTCTCCATTCTAAAATAATTGTGCCTTCTAATAAGAGTGCAATGAATCCTTCTAATTTGCCCTTCTATTTTAGTTTGTTGTGCTTGTACTAATGTATTTTACATTTGCCGCTTTAGTCTGAGTCTCATGGTTCTAAACGTAATAGCTTTGCGTTTCATATTCAGTATCAAGGAGATAGTGCTACATTTTTCCCTTGTGAATAAATTAGATGTTTTGCTTAAAGTGGAACAGAGCTCAGAAAGTGAAGATTTGCTGTGTTATTGTGAACTTCTAAAAGTGTTCACTTTGTCAAAGCAGTACCCTGAAAATTTTACTTTTGTCTTTAAATCCTCCTGAAGAATTGCAAAGCACTCCCTGGAATGTGAATGTGCCTTGGCACTCATGTCTTAATAGCTGCAAATCTACAGTGTGAATCTAAAAGCTGGCTATACACTGATAGATTTTCTTTCAGGCTGAACAGAAAAAAAATCTAACCCATTGCTTCATACATTCTACAGCACTGATGAATCTTAGTGATGTCTATTGTATTTTGACAGTAGGAATGGGCCGAACACCCCCCAGTTTGGTTTGCACCAGAACCTGCGAACGGACCGAAAATTTGCACAATCTTTAGAACCCCATTAAAGTCTATGGGAGTCGAACGTTCAAAATCAAAAGTGCTAATTTTAAAGGCTAATATGCAAGTTATTGTCCTGGTTTGGGGACCTGGCTCCTGCCCCAGGGGACATGGATCAATGCAAATTTTTTTTTTTTTAAACAGACGTTTTTTTCGGGAGCTCTGATTTTAACGATGCTTAAAGTGAACAAAAAGTGAAATATTCCTTTAAATATCGTGCCTGGGGGGTGTCTATAGTATGCCTGTGAAGTGGCACGTGTTTCCCGTGTTTAGAACAGTCCCTGCACAAAATGACATTTAACAGAAAAAAAGTTATTTAAAACTGCTTGCAGTTTTAATGTAATGTCTGGTTCCAGCAAAATTGATGAAAATCATTGAGAAAAATGGCATGGGTAGCCCCCTCTGCCCATTACCAGCCCCTTTGGGTCTTGTACAGATATTAAGGGGAACCCCGTACCCACATTAAAAAAAGGAAAGGCGTGGGGGCCCCCAGGCCCTATATACTCAGAACAGCAGTATACAGGCGGTGCAAACAAGACAGGTAGGTTTGTTGTGTTAAGTAGAATCTGTTTGTAATTTTGAACTGGTACATTTTTAAAGTGTAGCTCCAGTCAAAAAATCAATTTTTAAGCTTTTTGGAACATAGGGAAGGGTTATCACCCCAGTATAATTTTTTTGGCCGTCCGTCTTTTTTTATCTCGCTTCCTGTTGTCTCCTTCCGTTTGCAAGTAGGAGACGTTTGTAAGTTTGATGTTTGAAAGTTGGGGCCTGCCTATATGCTCTGCAGAAATTTGTCTCTAAGGTGTTGGTGTTGCCACAAGTTAACACTGTAAGCCCTCAAAGTGACTCTTGAACTATTATATCAAGAATTGTAATTACATGCCATTGTTGAACAGTGGTAGAAAAATTGGGCCTTTGGTGGTGCTGGTGCCACAACACTAAGTCCTCACAGTTACTCTTGGTGGGCGCTGGAATAGGCCCTGCTGTGAAATATTATATCAAGAATTGTAATTACATGCACCTGGGGCCGAAAAATTGGGCCTTAGGCACTGGTGTCACAACACTGCAACACCTCACAGAAACTCTAGTTAGAGAGCAGGAATGAGCCCCGCTGCAAAGTATTGCATCAAAAATTGTAATTACAAGCCCCTGTTAAACAGGGGCTGAAAAATTGGGCCTTAGCCACTGGTGGCGGTGCCCAGAACCGAACATTTTCTTCCAAGCTATCAGCAGGATCATTGAGGAGGAAGAGTATAGTCAGTCAACATAACAGGATAATCACTCAGCATCAGCATAGGAAGTCTTGAAGGGATGTGTCAGGACCCACCCACCAACAGACAGCCTCACCCATCCAGAAGACCCCTGAGGCGCAGAAGAATGGGCATTCCTGCTGCGCATGGAAATCAGGCTACGGCGCACAGATATGCGCATGCGCGAACAGGAGCGCAAACAGAAGCTGTCGCACATATTCGTGCGCGCCGAAGCGCACGTGCACCCGCGTTGGCGCCAAGGTAGCTATTTAAGCCCAGCTTGCACTTTGCCCAGTGCTGCCTTGTCTTCAGCTCCTGTGCAACCTGCTTCTGTTAACCTGTGTCCTGATACCTGTTACCGACCCGGCTTGTCTGACCACCCGTGAACTCTGCCTGTACTGACCTTGGCTTGTCCTGTGACCTACCTCCTGTCTCCTCCCTGGCACCTGCACCTCTGTTCTGGATTGACCTGGCTTGCTTCCCGACTACGTCCCTGCCTGAAACCTGTGCCTGATCCTGCCTGCCGTGTATGACCCTGCCTGCCTGACCTTGCTTCTGCCTGCCAACATCTGCACCTGCTGCCACCTGTGGACCTTCTGCTGCAGTTCTCCTGTGTCTCCACCGGCTCCTCCAGGACTAGCCGACCAGCTACTACCAAGACTTTCTGGCACTCGTGCGACTCTGCTCTCTGGCGCCTCCTGCTCACTCTATCAGGGGCCCTGAGTCAGAGTGGTAAGGGAGGCCTTGCTCGTCCATTCAGACTCGCTACCAGGTACATGATAGGATGTGACATTTAAAAAAAATTATTCGGTTACATCAGCTTCAGGTGCTTGGTAGCTGGTGGTGATCCAAGACTGATTCATCTTTATGAAGGTCAGTCGATCAACCGAGTCGGCGGACAGGCACACCCTGTGATCGGTTACAAAGCCTCCAGCAGCACTGAATGTGCGTTATGAAAGAATGCTGGATGCAGGACAGGCTAATAGCTCAATTGCATACTGTGCAAGCTCTGGCCAGTGATCTATCCTCAAGACCCAGTAACCCAAAGGATTTTCGGAGGGAAAGGTGTCCATTCTTGCACCATGTAAATCAGACGCTGGCGATGGTTGCTGGAACCGATCATACCTTGGGGCTGCGGACTAAAAACAGCCACCTTCTCCACTGCTCCTTCTGTGACTGACCGAAGCCTCAGCAACACGTTGTCCAGGACCAGGAGTTTGTAACTTCCCAGTCTCTGGGAACGCGTTGCAGAGACCTTTCTGCAAGGCCTCCTGGAGATGTCTCATTCTCTGCTCCCTCTGCGACGGCATGATAAGGTCTGCAACCTTACCCTTGTACCGTGGATCAAGAAGAGTTGCCAGCCAGTAATGATCCCCCTCCTTGATCCGAAGAATACGAGGATCCTTCCGCAGGCTTAGCAGGATCAGGGAGGCCATGCAGTGTAGGTTAGCTGAGGCATTCAGTCTGGAGTCCTCTGGGTCCCTAAGGACGACATGATCCGCAGCCACCTCCTCCCAGCCACGTACAAGTCCACAGGTTTCTTGGGACTGTAAATCATCCCTAAAAGTTCCACCTGGTGGGCATGTCACAGATAAGGTGGTTCTTGGGCAGGTTCAACTCCTTTTGGAGCTCAGCCAGCCGAGCACTGGCATTATGTGATCGGCGGAAATGCACACAGACTTTCGGGCCTGCCTCAGGACATCCTGTAAGCCCAGGTACCTGCCCAAGAACCGTTGCACCACCAAGTTAAGGATGTGAGCCACACATGGCACATGGGTCAGTTGTCCCTGTCAGAGGGCGGAGAGGAGGTTGGTGCCATTTTAGCAAACCACCATTCCTGCTTAAGCTGGCATGGCGTCAACCACCTCTCAGACTGCCCCTGCAGAGCTGACAGAACCTCTGCCCCAGTGTGGCTCCTGTCCCACAAGCACACCAGCGCAAGCACGGCATGGCATCTTTTTGCCTGCGTACTTGCGTAGCCCCTTGAATGCCTACGGAGCACCGCTGGTTCCGAGGACAAAGCACAGGAAAAGGCCTGTAGCTGATCCTGCCTGCCGTGTATGACCCTGCCTGCCTGACCTTGCTTCTGCCTGCCACCATCTGCACCTGCTGCCACCTGTGGACCTTCTGCTGCAGTTCTCCTGTGTCTCCACCGGCTCCTCCAGGACTAGCCGACCAGCTACTACCAAGACTTTCTGGCTATCACGTACCTTATAGCGGAGTCTAGATGCTGGGGGTGGCCTCGTGCACGGTTCCGGTCCCAACGCCCCTGGTGGTGGGAACAGGGAGTGCTGGGGCACGAAAGGGTGCAAGTGCCTGCGGCTAGGAGACTGGTGCTTGGAGGTACCGGTTCTTCTGGAAGGCAGGTGTAGAGGGTGGTAACCAAGACGGTATCCAGTGATGGCCGAACAGGTGGAAGTAGGCACTGCAAAGTCAAGACAGGCAGGGGTCGGCAACTGGCTGGCAAACGAGGTACAAAAGCGGAAGGCAAGTTCGTGGTCAAAGCAGGCAAAAGGTTGGCAACAGGCAGGTGATGAGGTACCAAATCGAAGAGCAGAGACGTAGTCAAGGAATCCAAGCCGAGATCAAACCAGAAGAAACAGTCAATAAGCAGGGTCAATCAAGGAAGGTAATCAGGTAAGCCGGGTAAATCAGGAACAAGGTAGCAGGTACTTCAGGCAGGTATTCAGGACATAGACTGAAGACGATCCAGCACTGACACCATGTGAAGGCCCTGTTTATATAGGGCGCCTTGTGCTGGGATTGGTGGAGGTGAGGGTCCGTGCGCGATTGGTTCGTGCTGACGTGGAAGTGCGTGCCCCCGTTCGTATTGGAAGGCGGGGACGCGCACATGTTTGCGTTGGTACGCGGGTACGCCCGCACGTTCGGTTCCGTTGGGAAGGCTGCGCATGGGTATTGGCACTCACAGAGTGAGGATTCACTCCTGCTGGACGAAGACGGGCATGGAAAACGTGAGTTCTCTGACATTGCCCCCTCCTTAGGGGCAGCCTCCGGATGCCTCTTTGAAACGAGCCCTGAGAGCGGGAACGGTGAAAAGCCTGTATGAGTCTCCGAGCATGAAGATTCGTTTTTGGTTCCCAGGAATTTTCTTCTGGGCCAAAACCTTTCCATTTAATCAAATATTGGTCTTTTCCCTGCCTTTTTCTGTGGTCCAAGATAGCCTCAATTTCAAATTCTTCTTCCCCATGCACCCTGATAGCTTCCGGAGGCCCTACTTCACGATCCGGGAAGGAATTTGGAACATCAGGTTTAAGTAGGGAAACGTGAAATACAGGATGTATCCTGAACGAGGCGGGGAGTTCAAGTTCATAGGCCACTGGGTTGACCTTTCTCTTGACAGGGAAAGGGCCCAAGTATCTAGGTCCCAATTTCTTGGAGGGGCATGCCAGTTTTAAATTTGTGGTAGATAGCCACACACGATCTCCCACCTCTAAGTTCAATTCTCCCCTTCTCTTTTTGTCAAAATATTTCTTATCATCTTCCTGTGCCTTAGCAATGGTTTCCCTGAGCACCTGGTTGTTGGAGGAAAGAAAATCCAACCTATCCTGAACAGCCGGTACGGAAGATTCGGGCACAAGTGCGGGTAAAAAGGAGGGATGGAAACCGTAGTTGGAGAAAAATGGTGATTGGTTCGTGGTGGAGTGGATGGAATTGTTGAATGCAAATTCTGCAATGCAAGGAAGTAGTGAGGCCCAATCCTCTTGGGAAAATGAGGAGAAGCAACGTAGGTATTGTTCCAACGTTTGATTGGTGCGTTCGGTATGCCCGTTGGTCTGTGGGTGATAAGCTGAAGAGAGGCTACATTTAATACCTAGTGCTTTGCATAATGACCTCCAAAGCTTGGATGTAAATTGTACTCCGCGGTCAGAGACGATGTCACTGGGGATTCCATGGAGTCTGACAATTTCTTTAATGAATATCCTGGCGGTCTCAATTGCAGAAGGTGTCCCTTTCATGGGAATGAAGTGTGCCATCCGGGAAAAGCGGTCTACCACCACGAAGATGGAAGAGAACCCTTTGGAGGGAGGAAGCTCCACAATAAAATCCATGGCGATTTTATCCCATGGACTTTCGGGAATGGGCAGTGGTTTCAGTAGGCCCCACGATTTATTTTTACTATTCTTGTTTCTCAGGCAGATCGGACAAGACTTGACATAATCCTTACAGTCCTTGGCAAGATTTGGCCACCAGAAGTGTCTCTGAATTAGATCCACAGTCTTGTGGCCCCCAAAGTGACCTGCCAGAGGATAGTCATGGCAGGCCTGTAACACGATGATGCGTAGGTCTTGAGGGATGAAAATCTTGTTGTCTTGCCAAAAAAGTCCATCCCTTTCCTGAAGGTTGGTGCCCGGGGGTAACTGTGTTCTCGAGGAGGCTTGGCGGACTTGTGTCATGAAACTGGATTGGGTCAGGAGGAAATTTCCTGCTTGTAGGATAGTATCCGGTGGAGACGGGGTTTCAAGTTCTGTGAACATTCGGGATAAGGCATTGGGTTTAACGTTTTTGGATCCGGGGCGATAAGTAATATGAAAATTAAAACGGGAAAAGAAAAGAGCCCATCTGGCCTGTCGGGGTCTAAGGCGTCTGGCAGTTCTGAGGTACTCTAAATTTTTGTGATCTGTGAAGATCAGTATCAGATGTGCCGCCCCCTCCAGGAGGTATCGCCATTCTTCCAGGGCTAGCTTTATTGCTAGGAGTTCTCGGTCACCTACATCATAGTTCCTTTCCGACACACCTAGTTTTCTGGAAAAGAAGGCCACCGGATGCATTAGGGACTTGGGTCCTTGGCGTTGAGACAGGATGGCCCCTACCGCACTCTCCGAAGCATCGACCTCCAGAGTGTAGGGTAATGCAGGGTCAGGGTGTTTTAGTACTGGGGCAGAGGTAAATGCCCTTTTCAACTGGTCGAAGGCGGCTTGGGCCGCTGTAGTCCACTGGAAGCGGTTTTGCTTCTTGGTGAGCTGTGTGATGGGTGCGATGATCTTGGAGAAGTTCTTGATAAACTTCCTATAAAAGTTGGAGAATCCGATGAAACGTTGTACCCCTTTTTTGTCATTTGGGGGCGGCCAGGACATAATGGCCGAGACCTTCTGGGGATCCATGGCTACACCCCCGGTTGATATCACCAGGCCGAGGAAGTGGATGGTCTGGCGTTCAAATTCACATTTTTCGGCCTTTGCGTAAAGTCCATGTTGTCTTAATCTGCCCAGAACTTGTTTTACGTGATCACGATGTACTTCGAGAGAGGTGGAAAATATCAGAATGTCGTCCAGGTAGACAATTACAAAGGAATCTAAGAAGTCTCTGAAAATATTATTGACAAAATGTTGAAATGTGGCCGGGGCGTTGCATAGTCCAAATGGCATGACTAAATATTCGAAGTGGCCAAAACGTGTTCGGAATGCTGTCTTCCATTCGTCCCCTTTGCGTATCCTGATCAGGTTATAGGCCCCACGCAAGTCCAATTTTGTAAATATTTTTGCTGAGCGGAGTCTCTGAAATAGTTCCGGGACTAGTGGAAGCGGGTATCGGTTTTTAATTGTCACTTTATTCAAATCCCTGTAATCTACACATGGGCGGAGCGAGTGGTCCCTCTTTTCAACAAAAAATATTCCGGCCCCTGCTGGGGAGGAGGAATGTCGGATGAACCCCTTTTTGAGGTTCTCGTTGATGTACTCTTTGAGGACCAGGAGCTCGGGTTCGGACAGAGGAAAGATCCGTCCAAAAGGAATTTCAGCCCCAGGTAGTAGCTCGATCGGACAGTCGTAGACCCGATGGGGAGGAAGGGTGTCAGCTTTCTGCTTGTCAAAGACGTCCAAGAAGTTGTGGTACACTGGTGGCACCAGCTCTTTGAATTCAGAGTCCACTCTTAGACAACCAATGACCAGGGGAATGTGGTGGAAGGGTTTGAGACAGTTCTGGAGGCAATAGGAGGACTGAAAAGTCACCTCACCGGTGACCCAATTAACCTGAGGATTGTGGACTTGCAGCCATGGCATTCCTAAAATGATTGGAAACAGGGGTGAGGGAATGACATCCAGGCGAAGTAGCTCCTGGTGGCCTGGTGAAATGCTGGTGAGCAGTGGTTGCGTCTCAAGAGTAATAGGCCCGGATTTGATGCTTGATCCGTCTGCAAGCCGTATGGAGAGGTGATGCTGTTTAGGTGTTAATGGAATGCTGTGTTGTAGGGCAAAGGCATGGTCCACGAAGCAGCTACAAGCGCCAGAGTCAATTATAGCCTGGACTCGGAGTATCTTTTCTGGAAGCTGTAGGGAGATAGGGACAGCAATGTGAGCGGACTTCGTTAGAGACAATGCGTAAGATACACGAGTTGATGGGTTGAACTTACGGGTCTTGTTTGGGCACCCATTGGCGTAGTGTCCGGCTTCCCCACAGTAAAGGCAGAGGTTGTTCTGGCGCCGCCGTTGTTTTTCCTCTGGTGACAGGGGTGAGCGGAGCAGGCCTACTTGCATGGGCTCTGGTGCCCCTGGGACGGCAGTAGGTACCTGGGAGACGGGAGTAGGAGGATAGTTAGGAACTCTAGGCAACACCCATGTGGGGCGCGTCATGCTGGACTTCTCGGACCTCCGCTCTCTCAGACGACGGTCTATCTGGATGGCCAGCTGAATCAGGTCCTCCAAGGAACTAGGAATCCCTACACGGGCCAACTCGTCCTTCAGTGCCTCAGAGAGGCCCATGCGAAATTGGTAGAGGAGGGCGGCGTCGTTCCAAGAGGTGTCAGAACTCCACCGCCTAAAGTCTGTTACATAGTCCTCCACTGGCCGACACCCTTGCTGGAGGGCATGGAGGTTGGCCTCCGCTGTTGAGGCGCGCTGAGGATCATCGTATAGCTTGGCCATTTCGTTCAAGAATAAGTCCAGGGTATCCAATAGAGGACTGGCTTGTTCCAACAGATTGTGGGCCCAAGTTTGAGGTTCCCCTTGGAGTAGTGAGACGATGAACCCCACCTTAGTGCTCTCCAGGGAGAAGGTGCGTGGTTGTAGCAGGAAGTAAAGCCGGCAGGCATTCCTGAAGGAACGGAACTTGCTGCGATCCCCTGAAAACCGTTCTGGAGGGGGCACACGAGGCTCAGGGGGTGGTACCATAACTGTGGGTGCTGATGCGGAGGTTGCTGGACCGGAGGTCCGGGATGCCATGGTCGCCTGGTGAGTTGCAGAGCTTGGGGATATGGATTCCACTCTCTGTTCTAGTTGGTGATAGCCATCTCGCAGGCCCTGGACTGCCTGGGTAAGGGCCGCCATCTGCTGGCACAGGGCTTCCAAAGGCGAGGCCCCCCCTTCAGACTCCATTCTGGCTGGATCGTACTATCACGTACCTTATAGCGGAGTCTGGATGCTGGGGGTGGCCTCGTGCACGGTTCCGGTCCCAACGCCCCTGGTGGTGGGAACAGGGAGTGCTGGGGCACGAAAGGGTGCAAGTGCCTGCGGCTAGGAGACTGGTGCTTGGAGGTACCGGTTCTTCTGGAAGGCAGGTGTAGAGGGTGGTAACCAAGACGGTATCCAGTGATGGCCGAACAGGTGGAAGTAGGCACTGCGAAGTCAAGGCAGGCAGGGGTCGGCAACTGGCTGGCAAACGAGGTACAAAAGCGGAAGGCAAGTTCGTGGTCAAAGCAGGCAAAAGGTTGGCAACAGGCAGGTGATGAGGTACCAAATCGAAGAGCAGAGACGTAGTCAAGGAATCCAAGCCGAGGTCAAACCAGAAGAAACAGTCAATAAGCAGGGTCAATCAAGGAAGGTAATCAGGTAAGCCGGGTAAATCAGGAACAAGGTAGCAGGTACTTCAGGCAGGTATTCAGGACATAGACTGAAGACGATCCAGCACTGGCACCATGTGAAGGCCCTGTTTATATAGGGCGCCTTGTGCTGGGATTGGTGGAGGTGAGGGTCCGTGCGCGATTGCGCACACACGTTCGTGCTGATGTGGAAGTGCGTGCCCCCGTTCGTATTGGAAGGCGGGGATGCGCACATGTTTGCGTTGGTACGCGGGTACGCCCGCGTGTTCGGTTCCGTTGGGAAGGCTGCGCATGGGTATTGGCACTCACAGAGTGAGGATTCACTCCTGCTGGACGAAGACGGGCATGGAAAACGTGAGTTCTCTGACACTGGCACTCGTGCGACTCTGCTCTCTGGCGCCTCCTGCTCACTCTATCAGGGGCCCTGAGTCAGAGTGGTAAGGGAGGCCTTGCTCGTCCATTCAGACTCGCTACCAGGTACATGATAGGATGTGACATTTAAAAAAAAATTATTCGGTTACATCAGCTTCAGGTGCTTGGTAGCTGGTGGTGATCCAAGACTGATTCATCTTTATGAAGGTCAGTCGATCAACTGAGGCGGCGGACAGGCACACCCTGTGATCGGTTACAAAGCCTCCAGCAGCACTGAATGTGCATTCTGAAAGAATGCTGGATGCAGGACAGGCCAATAGCTCAATTGCATACTGTGCAAGCTCTGGCCAGTGATCTATCCTCAAGACCCAGTAACCCAGAGGATTTTCGGAGGGAAAGATGTCCATTCTTGCACCATGTAAATCAGACGCTGGCGATGGTTGCTGGAACCGATCATACCTTGGGGCTGCGGACTAAAAACGGCCACCTTCTCCACTGCTCCTTCTGTGACTGACCGAAGCCTCAGAAACACGTTGTCCAGGACCAGGAGTTTGTAACTTCCCAGTCTCTGGGAACGCGTTGCAGAGACCTTTCTGCAAGGCCTCCTGGAGATGTCTCATTCTCTGCTCCCTCTGCGATGGCATGATAAGGTCTGCAACCTTACCCTTGTACCGTGGATCAAGAAGAGTTGCCAGCCAGTAATGATCCCCCTCCTTGATCCGAAGAATACGAGGATCCTTCCGCAGGCTTAGCAGGATCAGGGAGGCCATGCAGTGTAGGTTAGCTGAGGCATTCGGTCTGGAGTCCTCTGGTTCCCTAAGGACGACATGATCCGCAGCCACCTCCTCCCAGCCACGTACAAGTCCACAGGTTTCTTGGGACTGTAAATCATCCCTAAAAGACTGCTGCTGCTACTGCTGAGTGCCAGGCTCCACCTCCATGCTGACACAATCCTCCTCCTCGTCCTCTTCCTGTGTGAACGGCGGACCAGCAGGAACACTGTCTTGATAAAGGGGGCCTTGAGAGGCAAGAAAGTCCTCCTATTCCTGCCTCTGTTCTACCTCAAGTGCCTTGTCCATTATTTAATGCAGCGTGTGCTCCAACAGGTGGACAAGAGGTACAGTGTCACTGATGCATGCACTGTCACTGCTCACTATCCTCGTGGCCTCCTCAAAAGGTGACAGGACAGTGCATGCATCCCTGATCATGGCCCACTGGCGTGGGGAAAAAAAAACAAGCTCCCCTGACCCTGTCCTGGTGCCGTAGTCACACAGGTACTCATCGATGGCCCTCTGCTGCATGTGGAGCCGCTGCAGCATGGCCAGCGTTGAGTTCCACCTGGTGGGCATGTCACAGATAAGGTGGTTCTTGGGCAGGTTCAACTCCTTTTGGAGCTCAGCCAGCCGAGCACTGGCATTATATGATCGGCGGAAATGCACACAGACTTTCGGGCCTGCCTCGGGACATCCTGTAAGCCCAGGTACCAGCCCAAGAACCGTTGCACCACCAAGTTAAGGATGTGGGCCACACAGGGTACATGGGTCAGTTGTCCCTGTCAGAGGGCGGAGAGGAGGTTGGTGCTATTGCAAACCACCATTCCTGGCTTAAGCTGGCGTGGCGTCAACCACCTCTCAGACTGCCCCTGCAGAGCTGACAGAACCTCTGCCCCAGTGTGGCTCCTGTCCCCCAAGCATACCAGCGCAAGCACGGCATGGCATCTTTTTGCCTGCGTACTTGCGTAGCCCCTTGAACGCCTACGGAGCACCGCTGGTTCCGAGGACAAAGCACAGGAAGAGGCCATGGAGGAAGAAGAAGAGGAGGGGGTGGAGGAGAGAGGTGTGTCACAACCAGTAGCACTTTGGAGGCGTGGTGGTGGAACAACCTCCAACATTACTGCACCTTGTCCTGCATCCTTCCCAGCTGCCAGAAGAGTCACCCAATGTGCCGTGAAAGATAGGTAACGTCCCTGTCCATGCCTGCTGGACCAGGAGTCAGCGGTAATATGCACCCTACCGCTGATCGCCCTGTCCAGCGAGGCATAGACATTGCCTTCCACATTCCGGTAGAGAGCCACCAGCGCAAGCGCGGCATGGCATCTTTTTGCCTGCGTACTTGCGTAGCCCCTTGGACGCCTACGGAGCACCGCTGTTTCCGAGGACAGAGCACTCAAAGAGGCCATGGAGGAGAAGAGGAGGGGGTGGAGGAGAGAGGTGTGTCACAACAAGTAGTAGCATTTTGGAGGCATGGTGGCAGAACAACCACCAACACTACTGCGCCTTGTCCTGCATCCTTCCCAGCTGCCGAAAGAGTGACCCAATGGGCCGTGAAAGACAGGTAACGTCCCTGTCCATGCCTGCTGGACCACGAGAAAAAGTTGCGTTTGGGAACCTGCCACTGAGGAACCGCACATTGCACAAACTCATGGAAGGGGGCCGAGTCTACCAACTGAAAAGGCAGCAGTTCAAGTGCTAGCAATTTAGCCAAGCTAGCAGTCAACCACTGGGCATGTGGATGGCTGGAAGTGAACTTCTTTTGATGGTCCAGCAGCTGGGACAGGGAAATTTGCCTGGTACAATTGGACGTCGGTGTACTGCTAGCAGAGTGCCCTCAAGTACTTGGCTGTGACACACCTAATTCTACACCCTAATTCCTCTCAGTGCAGCTTTCAGAGAGGACTGAAGGTATAGTGGGTTGTAGTTCCCAGCTGATGAGCAGAAAGGAGAGGTCCGCTTTGTTTTATAGTGTGGGTCTTTAAGGTGCGCTTGCCAACGAGCTGCATGGCAGGTCAACATATGTCTGGTCAAGTCTGTGGTGCCCAAGCCGCTGATGTTTTGTCCACGCGAGATACGCTTGAGACATATGTTGCAAATAGCAGTGGTGCGATCTGAAATAGCAGTGGTGCGTCTTGCTTGCTTGGCCAAAAGTTACTCGGTGTAGTATACTCGGTGTTCTATACCATCTTGTAATAATTTTATAGCCCCCTTCCTGGTATCTGCTTGCCACTGATGCCTTTTGGTTAAATACCAATATCCTGCTTTTCTGTTCTTGAGAAAAAACTGTCTCTAAATCTCTTTCCCATGCCTGCAGAAAAGTAAGTTCCTGAGGAATCTCCTCCTCTGTCAGCATGGTATAGAAATATGACAGTGAATGTCTCATTGGCTCACCCTTCAAGCATATATTCTCAAACTCAGTCGGTCGCCTCACTTCTACATTTTTGTTTACTTTAGCTCTAATAAAGGCATCTAGCTGCATCATTCTGAAAAAATCTAAATCCGCTGCTATTTCTCTCTCAATCTCCTTTTTTGACATTACACAGTTATTTTTTGAGAAATGAATGATCCTGCTAAAGCCCCTGTTTCTTATTGCTCTAAACCTCAGATCTTTTATTCCCAGTTTGAACGCCAGTGCACCAAAAATGGGGAGCATTGGGCTGGGATCTGTCGAGATAGATGTTTTTTTTTTAAATGTTTTGATCGTCCGCAAAGTGACGCCTAGCATTGGATGTTTTCTCACTTCTACTGGCACCTCCGCTTCTGGTATCCATACTAACCCCTCCAATGGGATGTCTGTTATCGCCTGTTCCGTCTGTACCCAGGGCTTCTTATTAATCCTTCCGCACCACTCCATCACCCTAGTTAAATGTGAAGCTTCCTGGTATCTTATTGGATATGGGAGCCCTATCCCTCATTTTCGTTTGGGAAGTGTCAGTATGTTTCTGCGTACCCTTGCTGGCTTCCTTGCCCAGTTTAACTTCAGGAATCTTGATCTAAGATCTCGTAGGAAGCTTTGATTAATCCTTATTGGAAGAGTTTGTATTAAATATAAAAGTCTTGGCGTCACATTCATCTTTATGTTTGTTCTCCCGAACCACGTTAATATATCATTATCCCATCCCACAAGATCATGTTTAATCTGTTTTACCATAGGTATATAATTAAGCTTAAATAGCTCATTTAGATATTTTGATATTTTTGTACCCAGGTAACTAATATACGAATTACTCCATCTAAACTTGAATTGTGAAGTTACTAGCTGTAAAGAGGATGCATCTATTTCTATTCCCATTGTTTCTCACTTTCCGTAATTTACCTTGAAGTTTGATATTTTCCCATACTCCTCTAACTCCATTAGCAAAGATGGGAGGGATATTACTGGGGACGTTACAAAAAAAATTAAATCATCTGCATACGCCGCAAGTTTCTGTTCTTCTTTCTTGGTTTTTATCCCCTTAATAATTAAATTTGCACGTATTTTCCTTAAAAAGGGTTCTACTGTTAGGATAAAAATCAAGGGTGAGAGCGGACACCCTTGTCGCGTTCCATTTTGAATGAGAAAAGGCTCCGAGATTCTATCCGCTATCTTGACCCTTGCACTTGGTGTTGAGTATATATTGGATATCCAACTCATCATCCCTTCCCCCAATCCTATGTGTTGTAGAACTGCCTTCAAGTAAATCCAATCCACCCTGTCAAAGGCTTTTTCTGCATCAGCTGAGACTATCACCATCGATTTATGTTGCCTCTGTGCAAAGTAGATTGTGTTTACCACCCGTTGTGTGTTCTCTCTTCCTTCTCTCCCCGGTGTAAATTGCACCTGTTCTGGATGTATTAAATCAGAAATGTGTTCTATCAATCTTGTCGATAGTATCCTCGTAAATATTTTAAGATCCACATTTAATAAGGAGATAGGGCAGTAACTAGGGCATTGGGAGGGATCCTTCCCTTCTTTCCAAATAACTGTTATACAGTATGTGCCAATAAAGTTTCTTTTGGGATTTTCTTTCCATCCCGTACTGAATTAAAGGCTGCTACAAATCTCTGAGCCAATTTCTCTGCAAACATTCTATAGTATGACAGGGTGTACCCATCTGGCCCCAGAGCTTTACCCAATTTGAGTTGTTTTATTGCTCTTATAATTCTTCTATTGAAATTGGTCCATCAAGTGCTTGTCAGGTCACCTGAGACCAGGTGCCAGGTGCACTCAGTAGGAATCGGAAGTGCACCGCTCGGTAGTGGACCTTAGGACTGACTGCTGCAGATTGTACCCAGGGAGATTCAGGACACAGGTCTACTGGATCACTAACACAGATCCCATTGGGAGCTAGAGCATAGATTCCCCAGGGCGCAGAGTCTAAGAGCCAGCAGGTGTTCGCCAGAGCCTCTTGTGGTGAGGATAGACTTCGCTGCAGTCTGGCTCCAGGTCACAGCCCCCAGGGTCTCACAGCTCACGCTCACAGTAGACTACAGGACAAGGAAGCAGCAGGCTAGAACGACAAGGATAGTAAGGAGATAAGGCAGAGGTCAGGGTAACTAGCAGACAGGAACAATAGAGTACACGCCAAAGATTCAGGGTCACAGGCAGACAGGGATGGTCGGGGACATGCCAAAGGGTCAAGGTCACAAGCAGACAGGAATCGTTGAGAACACGCCAAGGTCGATAACAGAGACAGACAGAACACACGGCAAGCAGGAACCAGGAATCCGAACACACCATGGATACACAATGGTTGATCAGCACCACTGGCTTGCAGTGCACAGGTTAATATAGGTTTCCCTGATAGGGCCTGGGGTGGAGCCATGCTTAGAGGAGAGGTTATAAAAACCACCAGGTGAGAGTGGCTGGCCTCTTAGTCTGAACACATGAGGAGAGGTAAGCAAACAGTGCTTCAGCTATCTCTTCTGGCAGTTTCAGCATTCCTGTGTCCTTAATATAATCCCTAGCTACTTCCCCTTTCCTTTGCTCATCTACTGTCCTGGATTCCTTCTTTTCTAACTGATACAGGTTCTCATAGTATTCCTTAAATACTTGAGATATTTTTTGTGGAGTATTCACCATTTTACCTCCCGGTGATTTAATTTGTGCAATATGATTCCTAGTAGTAGTTTCTCTGAGGGCGTTTGCTAGCATTTTCCCTGGCTTATTTCCAAATTTGTAAAAAATCCGTCTCCCTCGTGTTAACTTAGCTTTCGCTCTATCTATCAGTAGGAGATTAAGCTTCTCCCATAGACCATTAAGTTCCTGCTCCATAGCTTGTGCCTGAGATTTTTAATACTTCTAATTCCCCAATGCGCTTAAGCATTGAGTCAATTTGATCATTCATTCTCCTTTTCCTATGTGTCCCCATAGCAATAAGCATGCCTCTCATGACACATTTATGTGTCTCCCATAGGCCAAATGGTGTTATTTCTCCTGTATCGTTTATAGAAAAAAAAGAATCCAATTCTAGCTTTAGTTTTTCTTCATACTCACTCTCCTTTAGGAGAGATTCATTGATCATTCAGTGCCATTCTCTCGGTTCTCCTTCCCCTATCTCTATCGTACAAGTTATTGGGGCATGGTCTGATAAAGTAAATGGTCCAATCGTAGCTTCTTTTAAAGATGTAATTATGTTTTGGGATACAAGAATATAGTCAATTCTAGAGTAGGACTTATATTCTGCCAAAAAAAAGTGTAGTCCCTATCCTGTGCATGGACAGCCCTCCAACTATCTATCAGCTGCAGTTCTTGTAGATTTTTTTTTGCTTTTCTTAGTTTAACATATGAGAGATGTGATGATCCTTTTGATGTGTCTTTCAGCGGGTCTAGGGCCATATTAAGATCTCCTCCCACCACTAAGATTCCCTCTTTATGTTGTTGCAATATCTGTAAAGTATTCCTCTAACGAGTTTACCTGATGTTCATTTGGCAGATATAAGTTTACCAGCATGATTTTTTGGTGACCCATCATCCCCTTCACTATAAGGAGACGACCCTCCTTATCCGTGATCACTCCCGTTTCCTTCCATACTATCTGTCTTGATATCAAAATAGAAACCCCACGAGATTTAGAATCTTGCGAAGTGCTATGATACGTATTCGGGAAGCTGTAACTTTTATGCCATGGGATTTTATCTCTTTTAAAATGTGTCTCCTGTAAAAAAGTAACTTGGGATTTGAGTCTCCTCAACTCTGCCATCACTCCTATCCATTTTCCCGGGCTATTTAATCCCTTGACATTGTACGATATAAAGTTTATTCTCGTCATTTTTATATGCTATTTAGGTCCAGCAGGGAAAGGAGGGGGGAGAGGAGAGGCCACGAGATGTCCACTGAGGGAGAAGGAGAGAGAGGAGAAAAAAAAAAAGATTTTCTTACCCTCCTCCCAATAACGTAGTTGACTAGAAGTGAAAACAGATCCGTCCTCTACAAAAAAAATTAAAAAAATTAAAAACACACAAAACCCTAACGTCTCCCACTCCCTATCAATTGCCGAAAGAAATGTCCTATCGTGGGGACTAACTTTCTGCCCACAGCAAAATTGCAACATTTTTGGTGTGATCGTCGATTTGCAATTCTTTGCACGCCGGCTCTTACTTAAGAGCCTGCATGCAAAGACTGACAATATCGACGACACTGATTGGTCCAGTTTCAGCATGAAAGAATTTAAGGCTCTACGTGATCTAACCCTTCTTTATCAGGAAAACAACACTATGGATCTTATTGATCAAATAGATCTTGAAGCCCTATTGGAGGATGCTGGGAAGTCACAGCAAACCCCTATCATCGGTTTCAAAAAACCTTCTTCCAGATTTCTGCCTCTTAACCTAAATCCAAGCATAGAAACTTTCATTAACCAAATACTTCGAGATTTGGGTAAACTATAACCCAAGAAGATTCCCCCGAACAATCTGAGTCATGGTGAAATTGAGGCTATGGATATGTTATGCAACAATATAGACGTTACAATAAAACCATCTGATAAGGGTGGCAATGTGGTCCTGATAGACAATCAGGACTACGTTGATATGTTTCAAGCCATTTTGAACAGGGAATGGTATAAGAAGGTACAGATTCGAGCGATACATGCCTCCTATGACAAATTTTATGACATGGTAAACTTGTCTTTTTTGAAGGGTACCATCTCAAAGGATCAATATGAGTTTATCCGAGTCAAACATCCTCGGGTAGCTACATTTTACAGCTTACCCAAAATACATAAAGGCAAAAAGAAACCACCTGGGCGACCAATAGTCTCTGGTAACGGGAGCATCTCATAAAATCTCAGTAAAGTGATTGATTCATTTCTGCAACCGTTTGTAATCTGTTTACCTTCATTCCTAAAGGATACCATTCATTTACTCAAAATAACTTCGGACATGCCACTTTCGGCGGAATCACTGCTGGTAGCAATTGATGTGGAGGCCATGTACAGCTCGATCCCCCATACTAAGGGGTCGAGACTGTACAGGGTATCCTCACACGCAGCAAAAGATATGACCATGACCTCAACAAATTTATCGTTGAGGGTCTGAACTATATCTTGACTCAAAATTTATTTGCCTTCAACAACTCCCACTACCTCCAGGTGCAGGGCGTGGCCATGGGCACTTGTTGCGCACCGGCCTACGCCAACCTGTACCTGGGGGAGTGGGAGAAATCCCTCCTGGATGACGAGGGCCTCCTCATGTACACGAGCCATATCAAGGTATGACTACGGTACACTGATGACGTCCTCGTCGTCTGGGAGGGATCTGAGGCATTACTGCTGGAATTTTTTAAATGTATGAATTCCAATTCATATAACCTCAAGTTTACTATGACTCATGATCCAAATATCATCACTTTCATCGATGTCCAACTACAACGTAATCCTCAAAACAAAATTTCAACTACACTGTTCCGGAAAAGCACAGCCGGGAACACAATCCTGCATGCGTCAAGTTCGCATCCAGAGATTCTTAAAAATTCTATCCCATATGGACAGTATTTACGGCTACGCCGTAACTGCTCTGAGGATTCCTCCTTCAAAATTGAAGCCGGCAACCTACAAAATAGATTGCTTGCAGGCGGCTACAGCCGCTCATGCTTATGTAAAGCAAACAACAGAACAACAGTACAAACTCGCTGCCAACTGTTGTCCAAAAAGGAAAATGGGGAAAAAGATTATAGGAATGACCCCACCAGGATCATTCTTCGCTTTTCTCTACAACATAAAACAATCAGAAACATCATTAACAAGCATTGGAGCATCCTTATGGATGATCCAAAGGTAAGTCGCTTCATATCTGACAACCCTTCAATTACTTTTAAAAGGGCAACCTCGCTTAAGGACAAGTTAGTCCAAAGCGAGTATAGAAACGAACAAAAACGATTGAGACATTGCTCAGTGCTTGGTTCCTTTCCCTGTGGCCATTTTTCTCTCGTCTGATATATTGGCAACATGAAAGTTTTTAGCCTTCCAAATGGGGTACATTTTAAACCTACACTATGCTACCTGCCAAGCCAGGGGCATAGTTTATCTCATGTCCTGTGACTGCGGGGCTTTCTATGTGGGGAAGACAAAGCAGGAGTTTCACTGCAGGATATCAAAGCATATATATTCTATGCAAATTGGAAATCATTATTTACCTTTGGGCAGACATGTAGTTGTAAAACACAACTACAAAATGCCCCAAATTTCCTTCACCGTCCTCGACCGGGTGCATATCCCAGATCGAGGCGGGGATTGGAAGAAGATCCTCTTACAGCATGAGCAAAGATGGATCTTTAAACTCCAGGCCAACTTGCTCCCAGGACTGAATGAGTCCATTTCATATGCCCCCTTTTTGAGGGGCTTTGTGTCAGGTAAAACCCAATAATATTTCCAATTCATATTCCATACCTAGGTTGCACGCCTAACAACCACCTATTTGGGTATGGGTTTCGTACTACTAAGTTATTGTCCTGCAGTGAATTTCTCCGGCTTTGTCTTCCCCCCTCCTCTCCATTCTTCCTTTTTTCCCCTCCCCTCCCCTTATTCTTTCCTATTTTCTTTCCCTTCTCTCTATCCCCTACTCCCTTTCTACTACCTTTTTTTCAGTGTTATATCTACACTACACATTGGTGTTAAAGCGGAGTTCCACCCTAAAGTGGAACTTACGCTTATCGGATTCCTCCCCCCCTCCGGTGCCACAATTGGCACCTTTCAGGGGGAGGGGGGTGCAGATATCTGTATAATACAGGTATCTGCACCCACTTCCAGATAGCTGCCCCGCCCCTATCCGGAGCTGCCCCGTTGTGTCTTGGGAAACACTCTTTCCCAGGACACAGCGGGGACCAATAGGGGCGCGCAGCGCGACTCGCGCATGCGCAGTAGGGACCGGGCAGTGAAGACGTTGCATCTTCACTTCCTGATTACCTGACGGCGGGGCAGCGAGAGATGAGCGGTCTCTCGTCACATTCTGCCTACACCGCTGGAACCAGGAACGGGTAAGTGTCCATTTATTAAAAGTCAGCAGCTGCACTATTTGTAGTTGCTGACTTTTAATATTTTTTGTGTGGGTGCAGCTCCGCTTTAATAATGCTAATAATGCCAACATAGACACCAAATGTAATGCCCTGTATTATAAATACCCACACCATCATTTCTATGTGGATATATATATACATATGTTTTTGCTATATAGGACAATATAACAAACACTCCTGGCTCTCGATCTTTCTGAATCTGTAATTGATTCATGACCTATACTACAATTAGGATTAATAATAAACACTAGGTCCTTCTCTTTGAAAAAATGTACATAGCATGTAGTTGTTTCCGCAGATACTATAAGGCCCATCTCTATATGAATGTATTACTTAATACTGTATTCATATTGGACCAAATTTATTCATATTGTGCAAGATATTTTAGAATTATAAAGACTGATATGTCGTGTTAACTATAGATTACTTAATGTATAAAAGAACAAATGTATAAAATATATTCCAGCACATAATTTTATTTATGGTTGCTTTTTATTTCTTGTTTTTCACCGTCTTCTCTTTAGGTGGCGCCATCTTGTGCCTCTCAACGGAGTGACCGGCAGACACCGTTCTCTCTAGTGTTTCTTCCCAGCAAGGGAGGGGTGGGGTCTTTTAATTTTGACCCCTCCCCTTGTCTTCTCCCTATGGACATCCAAGCAGGTCTTGGATGTTCCGTTTGCGAGTTGTTCCCTGCTGGCGGCATCCCTGGGCACTCGCGAAAGTGTCGCTGATCACTGCGTATGCGCGGGGCCCCGTGCGTGTGATACGGTGACGTCACACGTTTGTGACGCTAGTGATGCAAAGAGTTTAACCACTTAGGAACAGAGCCTCGTTTTGAGATTTGTTTACTGGTTTAAAACAGTTTTTTTTGCTAGAAAATTACTTTGAACCCACAAAAATGTTATATATATATATATATATATATTTTCTAACTCCCTAGAGAATAAAATGACGGTCATTGCAATACTTTCTGTCACGTATTTGCTCAGCAGTCTTACAAGCGGACTTTTTTTTGGAAAAAATACCCTTTTGAAAAAATATAACAGTAGAGTTAGCCCAATTTTGTTTTATATTGTGAAAGATGATGTTACACTGAGTAACTTGATACCCAACATGTCATGCTTCAAAATTGCGCCCGCTTGTGGAATGGCGACAAACTTTTACCCTTAAAAATCTCCATAGGCATTGTTTAAAAAACTCTACAGGTTGCATGTTTTGAGTTGCAGAGGAGGTCTAGGGCTATAATTATTGCTCTTGCTCTAACAATTTCAGTGATACCTCACATGTGTGGTTTGAACACGTTTACAGGCGTGTTTTAGTAGGCGTGCGATACTCACATATGCGTTCGCTTCTGTGCGCTAGCTTGTCATGACGGGATGCGTTTAAAAAAAAATTCTTATTTATTTTACTTTTTATTTTTACACTGTTCTTTTAAAAATAAAACAAAATTGTCTCTTTTATTCATATTACAAGTAGGGATGAGCCGAACACCCCCCCCCCCCCCCCCCTGTTCGGTTCGCACCAGAACATGCAAAGAATTAGTTTGAACATGTGAACACCGTTAAAGTCTATGGGACACGAACATGAATAATCAAAAGTGCTAATTTTAAAGGCTTATATGCATGGTATTGTTATAATAAGTGTTTGGGGACCCGGGTCCTGCCCCAGGGGACATGTATCAATGCAAAAAAAAGTGATTTTAATAATGCTTAAAGTGAAACAATAAAAGTGTAATATTCCTTTAATTTTCGTACCTGGGGGGTGTCTATAGTATGCCTGTAAAGGGGCGCATGTTTCCCGTGTTTAGAACAGTATGACAGCAAAATTACATTTTTAAAGGAAAAAAAAATATTTTAAAACTACTTGCGGCTACAATGATTTCTTGGGTCCGACAATACACATAACAGTTCATTGATAAAAACGGCATGGGGATTTCCCCACAGGGGAACTCCGAACCAAAATTTAAAAAAAATGCGTGGGGGTCCCCCTAAATTCCATATCAGGCCCTTCAGGTCTGGTATGGATATTAAGGGGAACCCCGCACCTTATCCGAGCATGCAACCTGGCAGGCCGCAGGAAAAGCAGGGGGGGGGGGCGAACCAGGCCACATGCCCTCAACATTGGGAGGGTGCTTTGAGGTAGCCCCTCAATGCACCTTGTCCCCGTGTTGATGGGGAGAAGGTCCTCATTCCCACAACCCTTGCCCGATGGTTGTGGGGGTCTGTGGGTGGGGGGCTTATCAGAATCTGGAAGCCTCCTTTAACAAGGGGACCAGATCCCGGTCCCACCCTGTGTGAAATGGTAATGGGGTACAAATGTACCACTACCAATTCACAAAATAAAGTGACAAAAAGGTTAAAAAACACAAGAGGCAGTTTTTGACAACTCTTTTATTCATTTCTTCTTCTTTCATCTTCTTTCTTCTTGTCTTCCTTTGGTGTTCTACTTGTTCCTTTAACTTCTTCTTCTCCATCTTCTACTTCATCTTCTTCCTCCGCTCTTCTTGTCCCTCATCTTGCTCGGCTTCTTCTCCACTCCACCCGCACGATCGGCCTCAGTGGGAGTCTTCAGGCGTGTGATGCTTCGATTCTTCAGACACTTCTTAAATAACAGAGGGTGGGGCCACCCGGTGACCCCGCCCTCCTGATGCATGGGGACTTCCCTATGGCTTCCCTATGGCGTTATGTCAGAGGTGGGCGGGGTCACCCATCTACCCGCCCTGTTATTTAAGAAGGGACGAGAAGAGCGGATGAAGAAGAAGTTGGAGGAATAAGTAGAACACCGAAGGAAGACCAGAAGAAAGAAGATATTGAGGGCATGTGGCCAGGTACGGTGTGCTCTCTCGTCCCCCCTCTTTTCTGCGGCCTGCCAGGTTGTGTGCTTGAATAAGGGTCTGGTATGGATTTTGAGGGGGACCCCCATGCCATTTTTTTTAAAATTTTGGCGCAGGTTTCCCCTTAATATCCATACCAGACCTGAAGGGCCTGGTATGGAATTTAGGGGCACCCCCATGCATTTTTTTTATTTTGGTTTGGGGTTCCCCTGTGGGGAAATCCACATGCCGTTTTTATCAATGAACTGTTATGTGTATTGTCGGACCCGACAATTCATTGTAGCCGCGAGTAGTTTTAAATTCGTTTTTTTCCTTTAGAAATGTAATTTTGCTGTCAGACTGTTCTTAACACGGGAAACATGCGCCCCTTCACAGGCATACTATAGACACCCCCCAGGTACAAAATTTAAAGGAATTTTACACTTTTATTGTTTTACTTTAAGCATTATTAAAAATCACTGCTCCCAAAAAAAACGTCAGTTTTTAAAAATTATTTTTGCATTGATACATGTCCCCAGGGGTAGGACCCAGGTCCCCAAACACTTTTTATGACAATACCATGCATATAAGCCTTTAAAATTAGCACTTTTGATTTCTCCCATAGACTTTTAAAGGGTGTTCCGCGGCTTTCAAATTTTTTGTTCGGCGAACTGGCAAACAGCCAATGTTCGAGTTGAACATAAAGCTCATCCCTAATTACAAGGGATGTAAACATCCCTTGTAATAGAAAAAAAGCATGGCAGGACCTCTTAAATAGACAAGGCATAAGACAAGACAAGACATAGGTCAAAAAGACCTCAGATCTCATATTTACACTAAAATGCAATAAAAAAAAAAAAAACAGTATTTTATAAAAAAAAAAATGTCCCTTTAAGAGCCATGGACGGAAGTGATGTTTTGACGTTGCTTCTGCCTTGCAATGCTATGGAGCTGGGTGGGGGCCATCTTCCCTCACTCAGCTCCATACCATACACGGAGAAGGATCTGATTGCTTCCGCCGCTGCTGGCGGCACCATATTCAGTATTTTGGTGGTATTTGATCACCTCTGCAGTTTTTGTCTTTTGCGCCATAAACAAAAAAGTACCAACAATTTTGAAAAAAACTATATATATATATAAATTTTACTTTCTGCTATAAAACATATACAATAAAAAAAAATTAAAAATCAAATTTCTTCATTTATTTAGGCCAATATGTATTCTACTACATATTTTTGGTAAAAAGAATCCAAATAAACGTATTGATTGGTTTGCACAAAAGTTATATCGTCTAACAACTATGGGATTTTTTTTACTAGTAATGGCAGCGACCAGTGACCTATATTGTGACTGCGATTTTGTGGTGGACAAATCGGGCACCAACACTTTTTGGGGACCAGTGACACTGATACAGTGATCAGTGTTAAAACATATGCACTGTCACTGTACTAATGACACTGGCTGGGAAGGGGTTAACATCAAGGGTTAACTGTGTTCCTAGCCTGTGATTCAGTGTAGTGAGGGAGGTGCTTTTACTAGTGGAAGGCATGGATCTGTGTTCCTGCTTTAACCCAGGTTCACACTGAATGCGGGTTAGAAATCGTGTGAGTTCAGCTGAACTCACGCAATTTCAAACCGGCAATGCAGTCCGACTTCGAGGGCTATTTGACAGACATCTGTTTGGGTTCCTGCACAGATGTCTATTCAAATCGCCCCCGAAGTTGCCAAAAGTAGTACAGGAACTACTTTCGGGAATCGGTGTGGAGCTACTTTGCGGGACTGCATTGATTCAGACGGTGCTATTGCTGGCAATAGCCACCGATTTGACATGCAATTTTACATGTCAAATCACATTCCAAATTTGCCCAATGTGAACGTGGGCTTACAGGAACACAGGATCCATGACTTCTGTACTCACGGAACAGCAATCTGCCTTGTTTATATAGGCAGACTTCCGTTCTGCCTGTGTACCAAAGCATCGGCAGGTCCTGGCAGATATCGAGTCCACCATGCCAACCAATCAGCTCCCACTGTGCAGAATCACAGCAGGGAGCAGGACGCTGGTTGAGCGCCAGACCCGGAAGTGTCAGATCACGTACTAGGTAAATGATCTGGCCCAGAGCGGTCGCTCTGCCACAGTAAATGTACAGTGGCCAGTTCACAAGTGGTTAAAGTATAGTTAAAGGAAAAAAGTTTTTTTCGTTTTGGATAGAGTGGCGAGAGATTAGAATGCTTGTCTGTTTTTATTGCTGTCTGTGTCCCCTTTATAATTACCCCCCCCCCCCTCTCTATTTGTCCTGTTTACCATTATCATTGAAAGTAAAATAAAATCCTACATATTGGGTTGTCCACATAAAAGTAATAGAGGGGAACTCTTCCCATGGGGAAACTAGTTCTGGTGACCTGGGGTTCCCCAAAGAAGTTATTCAATTTGCAGGGACTTCTTCTCACTTCCTGTTTGGCTATGGGACAGGTAGTGAAGAGAAATCTCCACAATGGGACACAGATGGCAAAAAAAAAAAAAATCTGACAGGGTTTATAACCCTCACTTAATACAAAATGAAAAAAAAAAAAAAAAAAACTGTACTGTAAATGGTCAAGCTACAGTTTGAAAAATAACACAATTCCCAATTACATAAAAATGTACTTGCCTGTGCAACAAAATATTTAAAATGTAGCTGGGTAAAATTAATATGTCAGGCACTTGCACATTATTGCATTGATGATCAATCTGCAATAGGGATTTTGCTTCATATCACAAAGGATAACATTCCCGACTTCTTAATTATGAATATGATACTACAAATGGGAATAATATGTTGTAATCTTTGTACAAGAGAAGATGACTTCAGCTGTTCTGGATGCATTAGAGAGTGTATGGGAATCTTCAATTTGCTTGCCATTAGTGAAACACTACCTGATAATGTTTCCCTTTCTCTTCACTTTTTCATGCTCAAGTCATTTTCTGCTTCTTTCACCATTCAATATCTATTGATTTAGTACATTGCAGTTTCCATTGTCTGTAAAAGTTTGTATATGGTGCTTAGTAATTGTATTATTAATATTAAATATCTTCTACTTCTAATAAGCATTTGGAATGGCAGCAAATGTCAATAGCATTTACATTAGGAGATACAGTACATACCCTTAAATGATGCTTTGTCGTCATGAACAACTTTAAATCTGTTTTGAAACAAGGCACTGCAGTAAAAAAAAAAAAAAAAAAGTGTGTGTGTATACAGTATACTGTATATTTTGTGAAAACTAGCTTCACATGATAGAGCTTTTAAGGGCACTAACACATTTTCTTTTTTAAGGTCTTTTCTTGCCCAATTTTATTAAAAGAAAGGTCCACAAAGTTCCAGAAAAGTTGAAATGAAAGATCTTCCCTTGCAAGGGTTTTCAGCATATTCTCTCACTTGCACATCCCAGCATTGGACCCGCATTCTGTCTATCGCAGGCGCGGGGGTTAGGAGGAGGCGGGGCTGTGTGTGACGGCGAGCAGAGCGGAGGCAATTTCATGTTAGCTGTAACAGCATGCTATACCGCTCAGTGACCCGTGGCTCTCCTCTTCCTCCATGCTCTTTTCTACCAGGGCGATCACTGGGAGAACGGCTCCCGATCAACCACGCCCGCCGGCGGTGCTCACCCCCCCCACTCCCAGGCAGCCCGGCTCCTCGCCAGCTCTCATTTTCCACTCACAAAATGCGAGTAGGAGAGTGGAAAATGTGTGGGCTGTGCTAAATAGTTGATGCATGTCTTTGCTACGTCAATTTTAAAATGTAGTTTGCCACTATATTGCTGACCTTCACATGCCTTATGCATATTCTGTTCAGGTTCCTAACTATTGAGTATCAGCAGCACAAGGCCTTGGGAAATTAGCACCACTCTCATATAGTTTAACACATGTCAATATGTGAAAATGTACACTCTGGTGGATTTTTGGTGCAGCCAAATTAGCTTTAATAAATAAGCCCATATATGTGGTAATTTTATACTATGTGTTTCTACTGGGAGAACTATCACTTTATGCTTGCAATGTACCTATTTACTTTATTTGTGTTAGTAACATGCACAGCAAATGTAATTACATGCAGATGTTATATAAAAGGTATGTATTTATAAGATTACATAAATATAAGATAAACAACCACATCTTCAAAACATCAATTTCTAAGGAATAAAAAATGCTCTGAAGAAAATGTTCTCTTCTGTTTTCAATATAATTCAATAAGAACATAAAATAAAACCATGATTCTACATATAACAATAATTTCACAATCAATTTTACACTGTCATTGTGGTGTTTAAAATGTCTTGGTAACCAATATTTTCATTACTGTGCAACAGTAATTTATGAAAAATCTAAATAATTAAAAGTAATGAAAGCCGAATAAGTAATAGATTAAAATTGTATTTTAGTTACAAAAGAAAGCATGATTGTCCCTTTTGTAGTGATTCAAGTTTTAAAAAAAATCTTACATTATTTCTGAGACTCGGACTGGTTAACCGCTTAAGGACCGCTTCCTGCACATATACGTCGGCAGAATGGCATGGCTGGGCACAAGCACATACCTGTACATCCTCCTTTAACCTCCCTGGCGGTATGATTCTGGCTGGAATTTTGTGCTGAAAGCGGTACAATTATTTTGCATGGAAATTTGATGCTATGTATTATAGGCCTGCAATTCTTAGTAATTACTTACTTAAACCTGACCAAACAAGACTGTAGTAGACATCCCAGATGTGATAAAGTTTAAAACACAAAATCATGATTTTTAATTTTTAAATAATATAATTTTATTCAATAATATAATACAAACTAAAGAAATTTGTCAGACAAAGAAAGTTTAATAAAAATCCTGAGTGTGGTAAATTTTAAAACAGGAAACAGCACACAGTCCGACGTCACAATCCGGAAAATAGAACCGGCTTTCTTTTCTGATTTTTTTTTCCCTTGTCATCTCTGTTGGAACAGCAAACCACGCACATCCTGGTAGGTGCTGCCTTTTTTGCGGTTGGTGGTATATAGTCCATAAATTGACGACCTGTTAGGCGTTCTGGGTTGGCAACACCAACAGCACGTCGTCCAGCTCTGTTCGCATCTACTGATGGCATCTGGTGTTTGAGGAAAATTTGCTCAGCCACCTTCCAGATAAAATCCAAATGAACAAGAGGCCTGTCACTCCCTGCTCGGTACAAGATGTAGGCGTTCCAAAGGCATTGTTCCAGAAGATGCCTGAAAATCTTTTTGTAGTATTTTTTCTGCTGTTTCCGCATAGTCGGATAAAAGGTCATTGCCTGATCAGCTCGGTCGACACCTCCCATGGTGCAATTATAGTCGATCACGACTTGTGGCTTCAGCACATCTTTCCCACCTTTTGTGTGGACCATGGCAGTGGAGGTACTGTGCACAGTGCTCATGAGACACATGTCCTTCTTGTCTCGCCAACGTATTGCCATCATCTTACCCTTCTGCCAGGCAACACTTTCACCGGTTTTTAACTTTTTTTTGGCAAACCTAGATGGCATGTCACGTCGGTTAGGCCTAACCGTACCATAAGCATCAGTTTTGTTTTGGATCAAAACCTCAAACAGCGACGTATAAAAATTGGCCATGGTGACACAATATCCCTGGTTCAGTAATGGCTCCAGTAGTGTTAGGACAGATGATGTGGCCATCCCATAGCCGCTGTACCTTGGGTTGAATTTCATGCCTTTACCGGTGTAAATGACAGAGTTCCAAATGTACCCAGTGGATGACTCGCAGAGCATGTATGTTTTGATGCCAAACCGCGCTCTTTTGGATGCAATATACTGGATCCAGCTTAGGCGTCCCTTATAGGCCATCAAACTCCCATCCACGCTGACGTCCCTTTCTGGCACGTAGGCCCGCTGGAAATTGTTCCCAATCATTTGGCATACCTCCCAGATTTTTTTTAGCTTGGGCGCAGGATGCGTGGCCTCATCAATCTCTTCATTGTTAGTGAAGTGAAAATATTTCATGATGAGGGAAAAACGGTATTCCGACATCACAGTACCAAAAAACAGAGTGGCCAGTAACTTGTTGGTGGTCCAGTACCATTTCTGGCGCGGTTTCCCCACCACCCCCTGAAGAATAATGAGTCCGAGAAACAGCCAGATGTCCTCTTTAGTCACCGGTTCCCACCTTCTGCTTCGGGAAAACCTGGCATGCATGGTAGCGGATTGCTGCTCTTGGTAGCGATTTGTCTCTGTCACAATTTTTTGAATTACCTCCTCTGTGAGAAATAATTCCAGGTATGCCAGAGGGTTGCCACGCTCAACTTCGACCTTCATCCCAGGTGATCCAGTGAAGGGAAATCTTGGGGGCGCTACCTGGTCCGTATCGCACTCAATAGGGCACCAAGTGCGCACCTCGCTGATGTCAGGTGCAGGATCATCACCGCTGTCACCGCTGTCACGTGTCAGATCCGTGTCAGACGACAAATCTCCCCACGACTCGCTATCGCTCAGTTCTGAGAGCAACTCCGTGTCGCTGCCACTTTCGCTGTCATTCAATCAGTCAATTAGGCTCCACACATCCCGGATAGGAGAGAAGTACCGTGTAAGAGACGGACCCCTGAGCAACATCCCCCTGAGAGACCCTTGAAGTACCCCCCAGAGAGAGTCCATCGTCTCGGCATCTACATACACGCTGCTTACCTTGCAGTAGAAAGGTAATTAGGGAGGACACCCACGGGTGTCATTAGCACCGAAGACCTCAGCACTATCATCACCCTGGGCAAGCTCATCCACCACCACCCACCCCCATCTGGCACTCGGCACCATAGTGCAGCCCAGATTGGATCACATCTGCCATCACCAGCTCTACGCTTTCTATAGAGTCATATGCCATATGGACTGTCACTTATATTGTTTTGTAATTGTTGATCTTTCTAATCACATTACAATTTCACTTTTATCTGCCACTACCCCGATCACCCCTGTTTGTTGCTATTTTGTAGTACTATTGTTCACACTGGTCGTTATTACTAGCAGTATCATTCACAATTGCTGCTAGTACACTCACCAATATCCTATTGGTTTTCACCACTCCCTTCATCTTTTTTTGTTATACACCTATGGTTATTTTTATAACCTGAACCACTGATCATCACTCTATTAATACGTCATTTATTGTTTTATTGTGTCACAGCGACCTAGTGATTATACTTGCTTTTATAGTCACTCTATTCATTCACGCCTGTGTTTTATATAGCAATTCATCTATGCACCGTAGTGTGTTTTTATCACGGTTTTTGCACATTAGCCACTTTATATATATACACATGTACGTATATATTTTATGCATTTTTTATACTGATTGTTGCTCTACAGCTGTTTTCAGCTTATTGTATTTTATGTATTTGATTGTCTTACTGATGGTTTAGCCTGTGTTGCACTTAGTCACTTTAAATTTGCATATCACTCCTTGTTCACTGTTTTGACACAACATCGACTGTATGCGATTTTTATACTGACATCAGTTTAGGAGCGCGACACCATTCATTGATTTTTTCCATTTCTCCCTATTGGGTACTGTTTTAACCCTCTCGGTGTTCGCTGCACCTCACACATTTATCACATCATATTTTTCCGTTTTAGCGCGGGAATATTACTTTTATATTTCACTGCCCAAGAACCGCTGCACCACCAGGTTAAGGACGTGAGCCATACAGGGCACATGGGTCAGCTGTCCCTGTCACAGGGCGGAGAGGAGGTTGGTGCCATTGTCACAAACCACCATTCCTGGCTTAAGCTGGCGTGGCGTCAACCACCTCTCGGCCTGCCCCTGCAGAGCTGACAGAACCTCTGCCCCAGTGTGGCTCCTGTCCCCCAAACACACCAGCGCAAGCGCGGCATGGCATCTTTTTGCCTGCGTACTTGAGTAGCCCCTTGGACGCCTACGGAGCACCGCTGTTTCCGAGGACAGAGCACTCGAAGATGCCATGGAGGAGAAGAGGAGGGGGTGGAGGAGAGAGGTGTGTCACAACAAGTAGTAGCATTTTGGAGCCATGGTGGCAGAACAACCACCAACACTACTGCGCCTTGTCCTGCATCCTTCCCAGCTGCCGAAAGAGTGACCCAATGGTGACCATTCTTTGGTGTGGGTCTTTAAGGTGCGCTTTCCAACGAGCTGCATGGCAGGTCAACATATGTCTATTCATGCTTGTGGTGCCCAAGCGGCTGATGTTTTGGCCACGCGAGATACGCTTGAGACATATGTTGCAAATAGCAGCGCCTGATGCACTCGTCTCAAAAAAGGCCCACACCAAAGAACTTTTGTAATAACGTGCAGAGGCAGCGCCCTGCACAGATGGAGCTCTGCGGTGTGATTCAGTTGGTGTGCTGGCCTCAAGCTGGCCCCCGGAGGGCATCCGGCCTCGTTGGAGATGTGCCTCCTCCTCCTCCTCATCCTCCTCCTCTCTCCATTCAGGCACCCACGTGGCGTCAGTGACCTCATCATCCCCTCCCTCTTCACCACTGGAGCAAACCTGGCAGTAAGCTGCAGCTGGTGGAACATGACTGCCAGTTTGCTGTCCTTGAGCATCCCCTCTTTCTGCACTCACGCTACTGCCTTCCTCTAGCTGGGTATCATCATCGGAGCCTTCAAAACGCTGGGCATCCTCCTGGAGCATGTACCTAACACTGTGCTCAAACAGTTCGGGGGACTCCTCAGGAGGACATGGTGGGTCTAAGGAAGGGGTGCCTGATGACATTGAGTACGCGTTGGCAGCTGCTTTGCCAGTACCCTGAGCCTGGGTGAGAGAGGATGAGGAGGGCTTGGTCATCCACTCTACCAAGCCTTCGGCATGATGCTGCTCAACATGTCCAGCTGACGAAAATAAGGACAAGCGTGTCCTATGGCCACGTGCTGATGACGATGCACCGCGTCCACGACCAGCACTGTTGTCTCTAGACACAGAGCCTGCTTGCCCTGTTTTCTTGGCTCGTGACTGTCTGCCTCTCCTTGTTGGTCTTCCAGACATTGTAATGGGTAGTGTATATTGTTCTGGAGTCACACAGCACACACACTAACTCCTGCAGATGGCTGCCTTAGATGACAACAGGGCAGAAGGGCAGATACAGGGTGAGGTGGTTTAGTGTGCTGTGCTATACTCACACAGCACACACACACACTAACTCCTGCAGATGGCTGGATTGGTAGAGAACAGGGCAGATACAGGGTAAGGTGGTTTAGTGTGCTACTGCTGTGCTATACTCACACAGCACACACACTAACTCCTGCAGATGGCTGGATTGGTATAGAACAGCCCTGAGAAGAACACACTATCCCTGCCTATTTTCCTCTATCCCTACACTTTCCCCACAAGCAAAGGCTAAGAAGAATACACTATCCCTGTCTATTTTTCCTCTTTCCCTAGAATTTCCCCACAAAGAAATGATTCAAATACACTGTGTACATGTACAGTACACTATCACTGTTCCTTAAGCCGGAACACACTACACAAGGCCACCGGCCTTATATAGTGTGGGGCGTGTACTAAACCCCCTGAGCTATAATGTGGCCAATTATTGCTCTCCTCGCCGTTGGCTCTATGATTGGCCAAGCATGCGGGGGTCACAGTGCATGCTTGGCCAATTATCAGCCAGCAATGCACTGCCACTGGCGCAGTGCATTGTGGACCGTTCGCATCACACAAATTTGATGCGAACGGCCCTCAGAGTTCTGCCCTCGACGAGCGGACGAATGGCCGATGTTCGATTCAAACATGGGTTCGAATCGAACACCGGGCCCATACCTATTAATATGTAATAGGCAGTTTTATTAATCAATTGAAAGGTCCTAAGGTGGAATGGGGTGGGATCAAGCTTGACTTTTATTCAGCTTAAGTTGAAAAGGTTTGTGTCAGGTTTGCTTCAAATATAATAGGCACTATATTACCACCATCAAATTTGGTAAATTTTACTATATTAGTTTCACAGTTACTTTGATAAAAACAAAATTCCTAACAGACAAAATAGTATATTTACAAGCCAATTTATTTTTCAGGTAAGTAGGAAAGCTATATTTTTTATACGGAAAACCATTTTCTATATAGTATTATGTTAACCTATGCTATTGACCATAAAAAATACATTCCTTTGTGGTTGGGAAAGATTATACTGTATAGTAAGTTCCATGAAATGTCTGAAATGTATGTTGTAATAAAATGAAGGTTGGGGACATGGTGCCCTGCTTAAGAAAAAGGATGAACTTTGAAGTTTTTAACATATTATATCATAAAGCAATAGAATTGGTTCAGTAATTCATAGTGAATCTTGCTTGTACATATCCAGCATGATTCCCATTATGATGGGAACTCTGCAGCATAAAATGACCAAATCAATGACTGTGTGTTATATCATGTTTATGGTCTAGAGCCCTACGGACGACATGAGTAACGATGACACATAGGAACAACACAAAACTCACCAACATGAAATAGACCTGAAAGTGTGCCTTGGTCTACCGTATGGTACACCAAAATAAGGGGGCATACCCTAGATAAAGAATGATAAGAAGTAGTTATGGAATAATGTGGAATGAGTATTCAGTCTGGGGTAAGAATACTTGGAAGAGGCTTTTAAAAGGGGAGGGTGGGTGGGTATCACGCACAGGAAACCGACAAAGACCGGCTGCCTTTGGGCTGCTTAAATACCCTCCGGGCTCCTCCCATAACTTCAGGCCGGTACCCGGCCTTCCAATTTATGGTCTAGAGCCCTACGGACGACATGAGTAACGATGACACATAGGAACAACACAAAACTCACCAACATGAAATAGACCTGAAAGTGTGCCTTGGTCTACCGTATGGTACACCAAAATAAGGGGGCAAAAACCTTCAGGTAGGGGATAATTATTTATTAAAGGCAATGTCACTGAGTAAGTCGAGCAAAGGCCTGAGCCATCTCTAACTGTGGGTTAGGAATGTAGCGAGAGAAGCAGGCCGATTTCCACCGACCCAGTTTCTTGATCACATGGTCCGGAACCCCCTGTCTTGAGGCCGTCGTGGCCGCCCCGATCCGGAATGAATGCCCGGAGTACTGGCTGGGGTCCAACTGAAGATTGCCGAGAAGGACCCGGACATGTTTCACGAACTGCGACGAGTTGAGGGGTTTTACCGGAAAGGGTAGAAGTGGACTGGACCCTGGGCGGTCGGATAGCAGTGCCATCAAGCGGTTTAACACAGCAACTGGGCACCAGTTGTTGTGAGTCCTGTACAGGTGAACATCTAGTCCGGAACCTCGCTGCTGAGTTTTGGATGTCGCCAAGTGAAGGACGTAGTGATCCTGGTGGCGGCAGAGACTACTTCTATGCCAGACTGGACCGGCTGGGTGGCTGCGAGTGAACTCGCTGGGCCGTAGAAACCCATAAAACGCCATGTGTATCGCAGCCTGCAGGACGGTGCTGAGGAGGAGACCGAAAGGGGACCTATCCAGGATGTCAGACATCCCTTTGAAGATCTCCCCCGTGATAGGCAGCCGCTTCGGGCTGACTGGCGGCTGGTGTTTCTGAACTCCACGTAGTAGAGCCCTCACTGCGTGGCAGGAGAACACCGAAGGCCTCGCGGGGTCTTGAAGTGACAAGTAGTGCGGCACCCCGGCCACGTACTGGCGTATCGTGCTGTGTGACAGTGCTAGGTGAGACTGACAATAAGCGATAAACGCTAGAACCTGCTTGAGGCTGGAAGACTCCCGAGGGCGATGGGGCAGGAACTTGTTAAACGCCCTCCAGGCCGTCCGGTAGTCCCGGCGGGTGTTGCGGGCGAGCGAGGCGTTAATGATGTTGGAAGCTGAGCGTAGATGTGGGGCTAGTCCAAGGTCAGTTGTGACCAATCCGGGATAGTGGCTGAAAGATGGTAGGCTCCTGGCATCTGTTCAAAGAAAGAAATAAAGTTAAAACGGGAGAGTGCGTCCGCTGCTGAGTTAAACTTCCCTGGAATGAATGAGCAGTAAACATTGAACTGATGCTGTAGGGATAGCTGGACCAGTCTGCGGAGGAAGGACATGACGGGCCTGGATTTAGACCTGCCCTTGCTGATGATCTTGGCTGTGGCTTGATTGTCTGTCGTGAAAGCCACAGTCTGTCCAGACCAATGGTGACCCCATAGGTGAGCGGCTGCTACGATGGGGAAGAGCTCAAAGAGGGCTGACGTGGTAGTGAAGCCTGGTGTGGCTAGTGCTTGAGGAGGCCAAGGGGCGGCGAACCACAAATGGCCAAAAATGGCGGCGCATCCTGTGGATGCCGCCGCATCGGTCACCACCTGAGGTGACTGCATGGACACGACTGGGATGAACAGGGACACACTGTTCCAATTACTAAGAAAGTGTTCCCACATGGCCAGATCTGCCCTGGCTGCCCAAGGACTACTCTTAGACCTGAAGGTCGATTTGGTCGCGAAATAATATCGCTCCCTCCACTTGATGCCGTGCCAGCACCACAGGGAAGGATGAATGGGCAGCAGCTTGAAGGCGTCGGATATGTCCGCCTTCGAGAGCCAAGCACCCACCCCCGCCCTGAGAATGGCCTGGATAGCCATGTCTACCGAAGTATACTTCAGTGAGAACTCCTCGGAGGGGACGAGCGAGTTGAGACTGGGAACGACGGAAAAATGAGGCGCTGACAGATCATACACCAGACGTTTTTTTATTTTACCCTGTACAAGCCCGATAGGGCTAACCCTCCAGATGCTAAAGGGAGACTGACTGAACGGGCCTATCATGAAGTCCCGATCCAACTCCGTCTGCAGAAGGACGTCAATCGCTGGCTCATCTGTTGCTGCTGAGCGTAGGTTCGGACATTCGTGGGTGGAGTGGGGCAGGGTGATGAGCCCGGTATGAAACCCATCGGTGAAACCCCCGGATGAGGTAGCTGGCGAGTGACGGAGTGGGGTGTGAGGTCAAGTAAACATCGAGCCAAAGGACATTGACCCGGCTTAGTCACGGTTTCTTCTGTTTGACCTCACATAGGATCCTGGGGTGCGCCCTCTGGCATAGGGTGCAAACGTGCAAGAGCCGGCACTAGCTGAAATTGCAGGAGCCGTAATTGAAATTGTTGCAAATGGCGGCTCCCCCAACCATCCGCACCGGACGTCCCAACTTGTCCACCTTCTGCCCTTGCGCCGGGGCCTGCTGAGCCTGGTTCGTGCTGGTAGAGGCCGTGCTAGCTATCGGATGGACAGAGGCTATGTTGGCACACCAGACCGTGGTGTGGGACGCTGACTGACAGACAGCACATAGCGGGGAGCGTAGACCCGCGAAGTGGCGGCAGAACAACTCCGTGTCCACTACGCTCCAGTCCGTTGTCAAATGAAACTGTAAAAATCTGGCCGCGGCTTTGGCCGAGAAGGACCGATGATAATCGTAGAACGCTGAGCCACCGTATTTGTGGCCCAGGTCTACGATCAAATGGAGATAGAGGTCCAGTTCCTCCCGTCTGCCGGGGGAGGCTGAGCACAGCACGTCCCTGAACATGCCGAAGGCGAGCGTGAACTCGGGCACCGTGAGCTTTCTGTTGAGCCTCGGATCCTTTGCTTTCAAAACCACCGAGACGTCCCCCCAGGTGTAGGCCTTGTTCTCGGCCAAGTCATGGACCGAGATCATGAGTGAGGCCAGGTTAACGTCTCTGCCCTCTAAAATGTCCTTCCTTACGCTGGGTGGCACCAGGTGGGAAGGGTGGACGGTAGTCGTGGCAAGCTCACTACCTGCGGCCGGTGCACTGATGGCTGGGACCACCGCAGGGTCCGGAACCGTGGCAGCCGGGCTGGTCTCTAGACGAGACACCCTGTCCTGGACCTCAACGATTGAGGAAGACAGGGAAGACACAAGGGTGTGTAGCTGAGCGACGGCGGCTGAAATCGATTCCAGAGACGCCTGCTGGCTGCTGGGGCTTGCTGCGGCCGGTGGTGGGAAGAGGAGCCTGAATAGCTCCGCCTTCCTGGCCGCGGACGAGAAGGGTATCCCTCTGCGCCTCAGCTCGGCGGACAGCCTGGGAATTGTCCATGCCCTAAGAGACTGGACACTGCCAGCCTCGGAGGCTGACGCCGGGGATAGCGGGGTGGTGAGGTCATCGCTGCCGACTGATGACATGGCGGCTGCCAAGACCCGTTACTTAGTAGACTGGTCACGTGTCTGCAGGCTGGGCCTATAAAGAGGTGACAAGAAATGAGTTTGGACGTGTCACCTATGGTATACGTACCTGCCATGAGAAAGCAGGAGCCCCCCGTGCCCCTGCGTTTTTTTTTTTTTTTTTTTTACCTGCTGGAACCCTGATCAAGCTGGTGCAGGTGGACCTACTGAATCCGACTGACCTGAGAGAGTGTGAGAGAAAGTACCTATTTAAGAGCCTAAAACTGCTGCCGTCCAGAGCGACGGAGCCCAACGTAGATGATAACAACAGGCGATAGTGACTTA
This sequence comes from Lithobates sylvaticus, assembly GCA_028564925.1. Taxonomy (NCBI): domain Eukaryota; kingdom Metazoa; phylum Chordata; class Amphibia; order Anura; family Ranidae; genus Lithobates; species Lithobates sylvaticus. Next base: position 385,932,445 of record CM053028.1, read on the forward strand.
AGTCGACTGCCGAGACCGCTGTGGGATCAAATGACAGATAACAACACGAATGACTGACTTGACATGTTGCCTTAACTGAATGAACTTCCCGTGACAGGGCCCGGCCCGTTCGTACCGTATGGGGGTGACTGTGAGCCGGACTCTGGAGCACGTACAGAAATGAGGCAACCGTGAAATGAGGCCAACTGCCTGGGTACGCTGAGGCCGAACTGTGACATCCAGCTGCCACCGGGTCCGACTCCAAGCTCTTTTTTTTTTTTTTTTTTGTAGAAATGCGGCCGGCCTAGGGCACGCCGGCGCGAATTCGTACAGGCAGGTGACCAATTAACGCCGGGGCGTGGTAAGGTGACACAGAAATGATATAACATGACAAGGACAAGAATCAAAGTCTCATTTTTTTTTTTTTGCGATTCCGTCCCTGGCGCATGTATTGAAATGAGGCCGGGCCTAGGGCACGCCGACACGAATTAGTGCGAGGAAGTGACTGCATTCATGCCGGGCGTGGTAAGGTGACAGAAATGAGATACCATGACAGGGGCAAGAATCAGGAATGTACGCAAACCAGTGATGCGATTCTGCCCTTGGCGCATGTATTGAAATGAGGCCGGGCCTAGGGCACGCCGACACGAATTAGTGCGAGGAAGTGACTGCATTCATGCCGGGCGTGGTAAGGTGACAGAAATGAGATACCATGACAGGGGCAAGAATCAGGAATGTACGCAAACCAGTGATGCGATTCCGCCCTTGGCGCATGTATTGAAATGAGGCCGGGCCTAGGGCACGCCGACACGAATTAGTGCGGGAAGTGACTGCATTCATGCCGGGCGTGGTAAGGTGACAGAAATTAGATACCATGACAGGGGCCAGAATCAGGAATGTACGCCACCAGTGATGCGATTCCGCCCTTGGCGCATGTATTGAAATGAGGCCGGGCCTAGGGCACGCCGACACGAATTAGTGCAGGGAAGTGACTGCATTCATGCCGGGCGTGGTAAGGTGACCGAAATGAGATACCATGACAGGGGCAAGAATCAAGAATGTACGCAACCAGTGATGCGATTCCGCCCTTGGCGCATGTATTGAAATGAGGCCGGCCTGGGGCACGCCGACCCGAATCAGTGCAGGGAAGTGACTGCATACATGCCGGGCGTGGTAAGGTGACAGAAATGATATACCATGACAGGGGCAAGAATCAGGAATTTACGCAACCAGTGATGCGATTCCGCCCTTGGCGCATGTATCGAAATGAGGCCGGGTAGTCGTGCATCTGGATCGCCCCGATCGGAGCATGTATGGATGCGACCGGACCAGGATCGAAACGATGGCATGAACGCCCTGTTTAACTGATGCGAAATGATTTAGCATGACCGAATGGCCTGATACGTTAGCCATGTTTGAAATGATGAAATGATTGTCATGCTAACACGTGAAATGTTTCGACACGGTCGAAGTGATTCGTACAATTAATATGCCAACAGCGATTCGGAAAATAGCGATTCGGCACGCTCGCTGGCGCAACCGATTCGAATAATGGCAGGACATGAACAATACGTGTGAGTGCGAACGGCACCCGTGCGTGAATCATGTTTGAACGATTCAAAGACTGCGTAGCACGACCGCGAAAGGGGAACCCTTGAGTGCCGGATGCGGCATCGGTCGGAGTGTTTGTGGCGGGCGGCCCTGAATGTGCGTGCCGCTAGATGGCTCCCGATCGTGTACAACCACAAACGTGCGAGTAAGTGTTTAGGTTTCGAGACAAGCAGCGCGTGGTTCGTGAGCTACGCAGACCACAGTTTAGTGACATGATAAGCAGTGCATGAGAACGTAAAACATGGGAGCCGAAGCCCTACCTGCGACAGCCGAACCAGACTCTCTGTACAAAACTGCGACTCGGCGACACGAGTGCGACACGAAGGGACAACACAACTTACGAACGCGGGACTGCAACAAGAGGAGACGGACAGACGAAAACGGAGCTCACGAACCGGCACCAACAGCGCTTGTCTCGAACGAGTCGGTCCTAGATGTCTGACGTATCAGATATCACGCACAGGAAACCGACAAAGACCGGCGGCCTTTGGGCTGCTTAAATACCCTCCGGGCTCCTCCCATAACTTCAGGCCGGTACCCGGCCTTCCAATTAGTTTATATCATTAACTACTTAATTTAAAAAAAAATGTTTCTTTAGCTTTTTAATAGCATTAAATCCTACAACAAGTTTAGTGTTTTCCTAATAGAAATCAGCAATTTGTGTATTCAGCTTCAAAAATATCTTTGGCAATGTGACCCCATTACTTTATTCTGTTTATATTCAATTTGACAGATATATTGCCTCTCAGCATTGTACATACCAGAAAAGTTAGGTCAAGGATAACAAAACTAAAACAAAAGTTAGGTAAACATAAAAAATATATATATATATATATATATTATAACAAACAAGCACTATAAAGCTGTCTTTAAAATAATGAAATTAATAGTGGGTTCTGTGTAGTTCAATTTCTTATTTTGTTTCATAATAATCTGTAGTGCTTACATTGTTTTTATCTCTTTTATGTCTGATGCTGTACTTATGTTTCTCAGCCTTCAGATAGAAAAATGTACAACTACATTAGCGCAGAATAAGAAATTATGGTTTTGCTACCTTATCTCTAAATGTTTTGCTTGATTCTATTTCCAACCAAAACCTCAACAGAAACTTAACTGCTATCATACGCTACACATTTGGGAAAAAGGAAGCGCATGTAATAAAAAAAAAAAAAAAAAACAGTTAGCCCACCTTTTACATGATGGAATTTCTGGTGACTTTATCATGTCTAAATGTCAATAGCTCTGGGATTATGGTCAATATGCTTCCCTGGATTCATGAAAGTTTTGGAATTTTCATTTGTTTTTTTAGTGCCATGTAGGCTCCAGCTCCAGACTTTAAATAATTATGAATAAATATTGGATACCAAACTGATGATGTTATTGCTATTCATTGCATATGAACATTACATTTGCAGGCAGAGTTACAGTGCCTTGAACAAGTATTTATACCCCTTGAAATCTTCCACATTTTGTCAGGTTACAACCAAAAACATAAATGCATTATATTGGGGTTTTATGTGATAGACCAACACAAAGTGCCACGTAATTGTGAAGTGGAAGGAAAGTAATACATGGTTTTCAAAATGTTTTACAAATAAATATGTTAAAGTGTGGCGTGAATTTGTATTCAGTCCCCCTGAGTCAATACTATGTAGCACCACCTTTTGCTGCAATTACAGCTGGAAGTCTGTTTGGGGATGTCTCTACCAGCTTTGCACATCTAGAAAGTGACATTTTTTCCCATTCATCTTTGCAAAATAGCTCAAGCTCTATCAGATTGGAGGGAGAGCATCTGTGAAAAGCAAAATCAGACATATATATATATATATATATATATATATATATATATATATATATATATATATATATATATAATTTTTTACATTTTTTTTAATAATAATAACTAAATGGAACCTATATGCATTTTAGTCATGGAATGTTACATCAAGAGCAGGTCCCGCAGAAAACACCTGAACAGTGCTGATGCACTTTGAGTTAGTAATCATTAGACTGTCTTTTTTAGCTACAAGGCTTGCAAGGCAAATTATTTTTACATAAAACGTTACATACAGCTCTCAGCAAACCCCATACCAGACCTTAGAGGGGCTTGGGAAGATAAATGCAAGACTTGGAAAAGTGTTTTTTAAAGAACGCTATATTAAAGTACAGCTATAATTTTTTTTATAATTGTGTTTGTATTTGAAAAGACAGAAGGATAATAATAGTAACAAAGGGCCACAACACAGAAGGGGCCCATCTGTGAGATGCATGGATAATACAATGTACACAGGAAGTCAATAAGCAAGGAAATAATTGTAAGGAAGGAGGGAACAGCGTAAGGATAATAAGTGATGCAGGAGGGGAGCCATACCCAGACTCGTCCCATGTGTCACACACTCTATTGAATTTAGGCAGAGTATCATTTACTAAAGCAGTTAGTTATTCCATTTTTCGTACATCGAATATATGGGGAGATTTACTATAACTGGAGAGTGCAAAATCCAGTGCAGCTCTGCATAGAAACTAATCAGCTTTCAGGTTTTATTGTCAAAGCTTAATTGAACGATCTGAAGTTAGAAGCTGATTGGCTACCATGCACAGCTGCACATGATTCTGAGTGCTCTAGTTTTGGTAAATCTCCCCCATGTTTAGAAGCAGGACCAGGAAAAGGGGGCTAGGAGATAAGCAACTTAATGAGATAGCTCTCTTAGCTACCAGTAAAATGTTTGAGATTAGTACAGCTATCACTTAACACTACAAACTACAGTACGCACTGAGCTAGCCTAGGTGTCAGCATTACCTAAAAATAATAAATGTACGGGGGGGCATGGCCTGACCGGGATTCGAGATGGTCGCATAAGACAGGAGCTCCTGCACACTGAGGACATAAAATGCCTTCTCTGGGGATCCTGAAGCCACTATTGACCATGGGTAAACCTAATAGGAGCACCTCAGCACCCCACACCTCCAAAGAGACTGGAATGCAGCTCAGAAAAAAACATCCCAGAGCTGGTGCTCAGGAAAGCACGCAGCCTCACAGGCCTCAACCTCCGGCTCACCTAGTAGCGGATCCGAATCACACATGAACGGAGAAGCCCCTGTATGCCACCACCCGGATCAACCTCTGAGCCCTCTGGACCTGCAAAAAGTGGCGTCGGATATCAAAAACACCCTTTCATCTGCAATATCGGATCTGAAATCAGATATACTGGCTGTGACTCACAGACGTGGAGCAGACTTCCCAAACCCATGCGGAAGCAATCAAGCAAGTTCAAAAAACATATGACACCCAGTTATCACATATATTTGATCTACACAGACAAGTAGACGATCTAGATAACAGGGGTCATAGGCATAATATTAGAGTGCGGGGCTCACCCAAGGGAATTTATGAAAAAAGAAAGAGCTGACAATCAAAGCCCCGCTAGCATTGAAATGTATTTTTCTCAATGTAAAGGGTCTGAACCTACCAGAAAAAAAGGACGCAGATCCCATCAGCACTCACCAAACATAAAGCCCATTTTATCCTCCTTCATTTTCACTCCGACCCGATCCCTAAACTTACTAATCATATGTATCAAACATCACTACATGCTACTAGCCCAGGCTCTAAGTCTAAAGGGGTACCCATCCTAATATCCAAACACGCTGACTTTCATTTATCTGACTCTCTCATAGACCCAGAAGGTAGATACATTTTTATTAAAGGTGTGTTCAGGTGTAAACCAATCACACTTGCGAACGTGTACTGTCCCAATGATCATCAAGTTTCCTTCTTCAGAAAAACCTGCAACCTTCTGTCCTCATTCCAAGGGGGACTGGTTCTGCTAGGTGGGGACTTTAATGTATCACTTAACCCTGCTATTGACACCTCTTCAGGTACAAATGCACTACGTCAGATCAACATGCAATTGCAGGGATAATCACTTCACGATACCTGGCATACTATGTTCCCTACTGATAAAGATTACACTTTCTATTCGGCCCTCATCAAAAATACTCTAGAATAGACTACTTTTTCTAACCCAAGCGGACCTAAGATTTCTTAAACAGGCCACAATAGAACCAATGTTCTTGTCTGACCACCACCCTATTACGGTTACCCTTTCTTTCCCTGAAATGACACACGTAACCTAAACTTGAAGATTAAACCCCCTCCTACTCAAAGACCCAGAAACTGTTACACAAATACATTCCCAAATTCCAATTCAATACATTGTATTGGTTTAACCACTTTCAGACCGGACCATTTTGCTGGCATAAGACCAGAGAACTTTTTGCGATTCGGCACTGTGTTGCTTCAACTGACAATTGCATGGTCGTGCAATGTGGCTCTCAAACAAAATTTACGTCTCCCCCCCCCCCCCCCCACAAATAAAGCTTTCTTTTGGTGGTATTTTATCACCCCTGCAGATTTTTTTTTTGCGCTATAAACAAAAAAAGCGGCAATTTTGAAAAAACACATTATTTTTTACTTTTTGCTGCAATAATCCCCCCAATATCCCTCAAAAATATATAAAAATTATATATTTTTCCTCAGTTTAGGCTGATACGTATTCTTCTACATATTTTTGGTAAAAAAAATCACAATGAGCGATTAGTGATTCATTTGCGCAAAAGTTATAGCGTTTACAAAATAGGGGATAGTTTTATAGCATTTTTATTAATATTTTTTTTTTTACTAGTAGTGGCGGCGATCAGTGATTTTTATTGTGACTGTGACATTATGGCGGACACATCAGACATTTTTGGGACCATTGTCATTTATACAGCAATCAGTGCTATACAAATGCACTGATTCCTGTGTAAATGGCAGTGAAGGGGTTAACCAGGGGGTGGCAGTGTAGGGGTTAAGTGTGTCCTAGGGGCATGTTGCTAACTGTTGGGGGCGTGGCTGTGTGTGACAGTCACTGATCTCTGCTCCAATCACAGGGAGCAGAGATCAGTGTCACTTGTTGCTAGGCAGAACGGGGAGATGCTGTTTACTTCCGCATCTCCCCGTTCATCCTCCCCGTGAGACGATTGCGGGTACCCCTATGGCAATCGAGTCTGCGGGACCCGCAACCGGACTCACGGAGGACGCGATCTGTGCGCACGCGCCGCCAGCGGCATGCACACGATGGCATGGCGGCATATTCAAAGCCTGTCCGTGTCATTCTGCCAACGTATATGTGTGTGCGCGTCAATCAGGAAGCGGTTAGGAGAGAATACACATTACAAAAGCAAATGTAGGACCATTTGTCCTGTCAAAGCCAACATGGCTAAAAGAGGGATTAAACCATCAGTTGAAAAATACAATGGGATTCACTTAAATAGAAAGAAGGAAACAGGAATATACCATCACCAATATATAGCATGTGGTGCGAAAACTAAGAGACATGCATCCTGTAAAAAGTCTGATTCAGGGGTTCCGCAGAGCCTTCCCGCCACCCCAAAAGGGATCACGCTGTGGCTGGAGCTCTTACCCCCCTATTTCGAGGCTCTGGGGTCTAATGCAGTCCAATTAAAACCTGAGAGTTAGCTCAGAGGTTATGTCAAGGCACATAGCATCATTTAGATGGATATGTGAGAAGTGGTACCTGCCGAAGTATCAGCAAAATAGTATAGCAATATAGTAAATATATAGATATATAAATATATAGTAAGCAAAACAACATATGTGGACACATCATGGTAATTATTGCTAGTTGACCCACCATCAGGATTGGCTGGGTCAGTGTGGATGTGGGCCTAAGTCCAAAACCCTCAGAGAATAGGAATAGAAAGAATAGGAAAGAAGATGAAGAATAAAGAAGAGAAGATAGTGGAGGTGATAGAGAAAGAGACCGACTAGGGAAGAGCTGGAGATAGAGAGGAACAATCCCAAATTCAACTATACTTTGCGGAGAACTTACTCCACCCAAGACGTCACACCCATTATGCTGTGGGAGGCTCACAAATGTGTAATTCAGGGAGAACTCATAGCCTTAGCAACAAAAGTGAAAAAGAAACACCAAGAAACGATCAAAACATTACTTAATAAAATCAAACGTTTAGAAACTTCCCACAATCACCCTCACGGGCAACCTTGCAGAACCTACTACACACACGCTCCATGTTACTGGAGGAACTAGGAAAACATAAAAGGAGACACTATGTTCTGAGTCAAAAAAAAATTCTATGAACATGGCAATTAAAATGGGAGGCTACTAGCACGTACGGTACATGCTTCTAAAAACTCGTCTACGATCCATCATATACAAAATAAGCAGAGCACGCTCTTCTCTAAAAATGAGGACATAGCCAAACAATTTGAATTATTTTACTCCAAGCTTTAAAATTTGGAGTCTGCAAGCCCATGCGCGGAAGGCTCTAAGATGGTCGCTTAAGCGAGGAGCTCCATGCTGCCAAAGACACCCGGCGCACTTAGCGGGGGACACGGGGTCCCGAGACCCATGATACTGGCACCATCTGACGGCGGACAGCCCGGGGCACACGTCTATGTCCGCGGGCTTAGCCAGAAGAGACTTGGGACCTCAGTTTAGAGCCGCAGCCGAGCGAATCCAAGATGGCGGGCGCCATGCAGCCACACGCACCAAGCGCCAAGGAAACCCCTGGATCCAGGCAAACCTTTCATCCAGCAAACCTCACCAACACTCCTGGGACACCCGTGAGTACCCACCTGAGCATGGCTCACTCCCCGACCTCTACGGAATACCTTATTGAGCACTCTATGGAGGAGCTCCTGGACTCTTTCCTCGGGCCTACCTCAAATCACACAACAAACAGGCCTACCCTGTAAGTCATATCCCCCTACTCAATACTCTCAGCCTCGGAACTATTTTCACAACTGTCAGCATTACTAGACAGGGGCTTAGCTCAAACAGCGGACAAAATAACAGGGGGCATAAGGGAGGACTTCCAGATCCTGGGCACAGGGATGGAAGCTATAGAGAATAAACTCGACCAGACAATCTCCGAAACTATCCAGAACTCTGATCACATCCAGGTACTCCAAGATCAATTGGATACAGCATTATCCAGGATCAATGACCTGGAAAACAGGTCCAGAAGAGAAAATTTTAGAATCAGAGGCCTCCCAGAATCGATCACCGACACCATGTCTGTAGTGCAAGACTTCCTCTGACAGCTGATCCCCAACATCCCCCCACAAACTGGAAATTAATTGAGCACACAGAACCCTAGGCCCCCCTAGAAAAGATGGCTCCCCCAGGGACATTATGGAGAAACCCCCCTACTTCTCGATAAAGGAAGAAGTGATGAAGCTGTGTCAATACCAATCCCCCCTCACTTACCAGGGGCATGCTATTCAAGTTTTCGCGGACATCTCACCGACCACGATCCAAAAAAGGAGAGAGCTATGAAATGCCTCCTAATGGCACTGTCTCAACACAACATAAAATACAGATGGGCCCTCCCCTTCGCTTTGAAGTTTGACTTCAAGGGCAAGACGCACTTCTTCCACAGCTTCCACGAGGGGGAACATCTTCTACTGGACCTACGCCTCATCTCGCAGGAAGCAGTGATGGACCTTGACAACTCAACTGCCGGATCAGCCAAGCGCCCATCTCTCACAAGCTCCTTGACGAGCGTTTGGGACAAACCTAAATTCAAGCGATCCAAGACACAAGACCACCCTGACATTCCAAGTCAAGCCCCCTGCCAACAGTCTAAAAGGACTTACTTTCTCTTCTCCCTCCTGAGATCCAGGAGGCATTGGGGCAGGTAGCCCCTAACCACTACCCAAACAATTTTATTCTTTTATTTTTTTTTCCCCAGGAAGCCTCCCAAGTTCGCAAAGTTGTATTTGCCACGAGTTTAAGCTGGCTTACCTGAATGTTTTTTCACAATGCCATCTTATATACATTGATTAGTTTATCTACTTTATGCTGAGGACCCACTTCCCTGTTGCACGTCCCTGGGGGACTTGGACCCCCCTCTTCGGAGGGGGGGAGCCCCTTAGGGAGGTGCTCTGGGACCTCTTTTTTTTTTTTACAATAAAAGGTTTTTATTGGTATTTTCAACAGTATACAAGGTAATAACAATACAGAAAATCATATAGAAAATCAAAAAATAAAATAATAGTTAGAAACTAGAAGGAGAAGCACATGACCACGTTGACAATTCTCTTTCATCCAATTATACATATCTAGATATAATTATACATTGTTGTAGGTATTGGTCCATATTTCCCACAATTTGTCAGATCTATGACATTTAAGTGAGTTAATTGCTAATAATCTTTCAAACGAGTAGTTTTGTTGCACTGCTCTTGTGACATCTGTAACATTAATAGTGGGTGTGACCTTCCAGTGTCGAAGTATCAGAGATCTGGCTGCTAAAAATATATGCGATACCACATGTCGCATATCATGTGGATAATTTTCTAAGCCAACATGTAGTATAGCCATTGCTGGACTGGGGGATGTAAGAATTCCCGTAAGAGATGAAACCAGTTTGAATACTTGGTTCCAAAAGCTAGTTAAGTTGGGACATTCCCAGAACATGTGGAGAAGATGGCCTTTGTGTCCGCAATTTCTCCAACAAAGGGGTGAGGTGTCAGGGAACATTTTGGAGAGTCTGTATGGGGTGTATTGCCAACGATTAATAATCTTAATCATTGTTTCTCAGTGGCCAATGCAGTGCGACGTGCGATGTATAGTTTGGTGTGCAAATTTCCATTGATCTTCTGAGATAGGGGTACCTATATCCGATTCCCAGTTTGTGTGTGCTGTCATTTTTTTAAACACTCTTTTGTTCTGAAGTATGTTGTAGTAGAACGATATTCCCTTATTGCGGAACGTACTATTAGTGAGGTGTTGCCATATGCGGATCTGAAGGTGGACAGTGGGAATCGGGTGGGTATGCATGAAGTGGGATACTCTTATACAGGTAAAAAGCATTCGAGTTGGCATGCTAAATTCAGTCATTAGATGTTCTGCTGTTTTTGGGCAGCTGTTGTGTAGTAAGTCGTGTACAGAGGATATCCCCTGGGATGGAAATGTTTTTAGATATAGCATAGGAATATTGGCTTCAATTAAACTAAGAGGGAGATTAAGGGTCAACACCTGATCGTCTATTTGTTGGCTAGATATCAGGAATCTCCACGCTAGCAGAGACACGTTGACAGTGGGGGGTAGATCTTTTAGATTCCAGTCCCCCATTAAGACTGCCTGTAGGTCCAGTATAGGAGTGAGGGTTCTTTCTATTTCTACCCATAATGGTGTGTCAGTAGGGGAAAACCAATATTTCAATTGGTCGAGTCTTGTAGCCCAATAATAGTCGTGGATATCTGCTAATCCCGCCCCCCCCCTACGCTCTTGTGAGGGATCAAATAAGTACGCGAGCATCTGGCTTTTTTCGTATCCCATAGTAGTTTCCATTGGAGGTTATCCAGGGAAGTACGGAAGTGTGCAGGTATGGGTATTGGAAGCGCCCTGAATAGATAAAGGATTTGCGGTAGTATAAGCATTTTGAATGCCGCTAATCTTCCCATCCACGATAGTTCATGTTTGGCTATGCTTTTGGTTTGGGGTACTATTTTGGCTAAAAGGGTATTCATATTAGTGGTCGCAAGAGAGCAGACATTATTCGTTATGGTAATGCCCAGGTAAGGTACACCCTTAGTGGTCCATGAGTATGGTAGGGATTGATGTAGTTTGAAACGGTCTGTATCTGACATTCCTAAGTTTAGGATGAGGGACTTGTTAAAGTTTACTTTATAATAAGAGATGTCACCAAAGGACTTCAGGGTATCGTGTGCCATAGGGAGTGAGATGAATGGGTTCGTTAGCAATAGTATCACATCGTCCGCAAACAAATTGATCACATGAGGGGCAGATCCAAAATGAAAACCAGTGATGTTAGCATGGGATAGGATGGCCTCCGCCAGGGGTTCAATCATAAGATTGAAGATTGTGGGTGATAAGGGACACCCCTGGCGGGTGCCATTAGTTATCTGAAAGGGGGTGGATAGCATGCTGGAGGTGTAAACTCGTGCCGAGGGGCAGGAGTATAAAGCTAGTACAGCATTCAGAATATGCCCACTAAAACCAAACTTGGACAACGTCATTGACATGTATTTCCAGTGTACTCTATCAAACGCCTTCTCTGCGTCTATGGATAGCAGCAGAGAAGGCGTTTTAGTTTTTTCCACATGGTGCAATATATTTACATTTCTCCTTGTTGCATCGGAGGTTTGTCTCCCCTTCACAAAGCCCATTTGGTCGCGTTGGATAAGGAATGGGATAATGTCCGTCAGTCGTTTCGCTATCAGTTTCGCATAGATTTTGATATCAGTGTTTAGTAAGGAAATAGGGCGAAAATTGGGTGGAGTGTTAGGTTCCTTGCCTGGTTTGGGAAGGGTGACAATGTATGCTTGTAGCATTTCAGGAGGAAATGTTGCTGTGTCTGCAGCCTTCGTGAAGACCTGTTGCATATGTGGTGCAAGTTGGGAACTAAAGGTTTTGAAATATTCATTGGAGAACCCGTCAGGCCCGGGTGATTTACCATTCGGTAAAGTGGTTATGGTAGCTTCTATTTCGGTTAAAGTGAATGGGGAATTTAAGGAGACAATTTGAGAGTCTGAGAGGGAGGGTAGATTCAATTTCTGTAAAAAATCCTGAATGTGTTCAGTTGTAGGTTGGTGTGTGGATGGATCATCTTTGATATTGTACAGAGTACTATAGTAGGTAGAGAATTGATTCGTAATATCTTGTGGATTTGTTATTTTGTGTTTGAGAGTGGGGTGAATCAAATGAGCAATTCTAGTCTTTGTGTGTGCTGCTTTAATTATGTTGGCTAGATATTTGCCAGCTCTATTGGCATTGGCATATGAGCTTAACTTCAGGCGTCTAAGGTGAAAATCATATTTCTAGGACAGTAGGTGTCTAAGTTTTTCTCTCAATTGAGAAAGCTGCTGGGAAAGGGTGCTGTTGGGTGTTTGCTTGTTTTGGGTTTCTAATCTGTGTATATCAGTCAGTATGGCACTGAGATTGGCAGTGTATTTTTTTTTCTCTAGCACCGATTTGTATCAGTATGCCTCTCATGTAAGCCTTATGGGCATTCCAAAGGGTGAACGGATTATCTACGGATCCTGCATTAAGTTGAAAGAAGATGTGAATGTGCTGAGAGATTGATTTGGCAGTATGAGGTTCCTGTAATAATTTGACGTTGGTGCGCCAGATGGGTGAGGAAGAGGAGACAACCTGGTCATTAATGGCAATAGTAACAGCTGCGTGATCAGACCATGTGATGTCATGAATCTGTGCTGAGGAAATTTTCTGTAGCAACCATTTATCTGTTAGGAATAAATCAATACGTGAGTAGGAACAATGCCTATGGGAAAAGAAAGAATAGTCCCTTTCATTCGCGTTCATGCATCTCCATACATCAAACAGTTCTGCATGGTGTATTGTTTTGCTTAGGTATGAGGAATTACTAGATTTCTGAGCGGAAGTATCCATTTTTGGATCCACAACAAGATTAAAGTCTCCGCATATGATGAGATTACCATATTGTTGAGATTTGATTTTCCGTAGCAGTCTGCTAAGAAAACTTATTTGGTGTGAGTTTGGTGCATAGAGAGATACTAGGGTGTATGGATTGGAGTTGATGTCCCCTTTCACAATAATATATCTGCCATTGAAGTCTAGGATAGTTTCCTTGTGTTGGAAAGATAGGGTATCTCTCAGTGCGATCAGAACTCCTCCTTTTTTATGACCAGGAGTGCAAGCTAGGAAAACCTGAGGGAAGGCTTTGTGCGAACATTTTGGGGCATTGGACTCCTGAAAGTGGGTCTCTTGGACACATAAGACATCAGCTTTGTGTTTCAAGGCATCATCTCACATAGAGCGTCTCTTTACAGGGTGATTTAGACCCCGTGCATTAATAGAAAGGCAATTAATAGTCATGGGAAAAAATATGGAGTTGTCTGCGGTGTCGTGAATTGTGTGTACTCACTGTGGGCACAGGTGATATCTAAAGAAGGATCACTGGTTCTGGCTGTGTCCATGGTGCCGGAAAAGTTCAGTGCTGGTCGGCGTGCTTCAAACATGGGATATGCAAAAAAAAGGTAGTAAGATAAACAGAAAGTCAATAATGCAAAAACAAAAAACATGTTAACAAAAGGATCTATTAACCGATCCATGTGCAGGAGTAACTGCTGCTAGAAGTAGTGAGGGGAAGGGATTGCAATTGAGAACCCCTGTGTCCGGAGAGAACTTGTTGCATAGCTTGTGAATATCTAACCGCTTCCACCTGTGTTTTTCTTGGAAGAGCGTTTGCGAGAAACTACATGCCATTCGTCCCGAAGCGGGGGTGGTGTCAGGACATGGGTAGTCGGAGGAGCACAGTCAGGTAAAATACCCCATTGTCGCAAAGCTGCTATACCCTCATCCAACGTGGAGATCAAAATTGAGATTCCATTGTGGGTCACTGAAAGCTTGGCAGGGTATTTCCACTTGTGGGCAATGTGGTGGTTCCTCAGAGCCTTAGTTATTGTGCCTGGACAGATCAGGAAGTAGTTGCAGTTCAGCATATTGTGGGTGTCTGTCATCCCTTTTGCGGGAATTCATCAGGATTTGCTCCTTAACCTGGTAGAAGTGTACTCTGAGTAACACATCCCTGGGATTATTTTCTGGAAGGAAGGAGGGTTTGGGGATACGGTGGATACGATCCACAATGAGGTCTTGTGGCGATAGGGATGGCACTAAAGTTGAGAACATTGCTTGGGCATATGACAACAGCTGTGTAGCAGGTATGGCTTCAGGGATCCCCCTGATTTTTAAATTGTTCCTCCTGGAACGGTCTTCCAAATCAGAAACCTTGTTTTTCAGCCAGGCAATCTCCTCAGTGTGAGAATTGTGGGCATCCACCATCGTGTTAAAGGATGAAGTGAAGTCGCTCATGCTGCGTTCTATGTGATCCACCCTGCTGCCTAAGGCCTGTACTTCCCTCTGGCAATGATTGATCCCTGCAGTCATGTCAGCATGTAGGGAGGCTTTTAGGGATAGCAGCATTTCTTTAAGGACACTGTCAGATATTGGCCTGTCAGATGTGGGGAATGCTGCTATGGGATCCTGTGGTGTGTGAGTTCCTGTGTCTCCCTCATGTGTAGGCCTGCTTACCTCCATGGCTGTGTCTGTCAGCGGCCTCACAGGTGAGGTAACCCTCTGTTTCTGCTTGGCAGGGCTTCTTGTGGATGGGCTGGAGGTCCCAGATGATGAGCCGCTATGCAGGAGGGTTCCTTGTTGGTGTTCCTGGCGTCCGGAACGGCCGTTAGATTCGATCGCGGCCTTCGGATCCGTCCGTCCTCCTGAGGCGCCGGCGCCATTTTGTTGGGGCCCGCGCGCTCGGAAGAAATCCTGCATTTTTTGGGGATTCTGAGGATTTTTACGGTGGCGGGTCATCTCCGCCGATGCTGCGGGATCCAGGGATCCTGTTGATGCCGTTTAGCGTGCCGATGTAGCCGGTGGTCGCGTATTGCTGTGGATTCTCTCCGGCGGCTGAGCGAAGCTCTCAATTAGGCATCCATGCTGGAGCTCGGTCGCCACTCCCCCCCTCTGGGACCTCTTGATCCCTCAATTCACAATGATGTTAATTATTTGCAGTTACATTTAAGGTGCGCCGAGGCTGCGGCAGTTATGCCATGTCTCCCCCCTACCCACTGACTTTTTCCCTTGGTTAGGTCTCCGCCCCTCCTGAAGGGAGTGGACAGGTGTTTTCTTTTTCAAGCAGTAGGCCTTTGCTTCCCTACTGCCTACTCGGGCCTCCAGCAGACCTGAGACCCCTACCTTACCTTCCCTTTCTTTCCTCATTACTCACCCCTCTCTTTTAGCCAACCGCCAGACCCCCAGCAGTCAGCCCAGCCAAAGATGCGTGCCGGACTCACAACGCGCAAGACACCAAAGCCAAAATCTACACTTCCCACAGGTGAGTGACGGTAAATTGGGGATAGGTCCGACTCTCCAGCTCCATGACTAGTAACGACCCACAAGCTACTCCGTTGAAAGTGGCAACCCACAACTCCCAGGGAATAAATTCACCCACCAAACACAAAAAGGTTCTAGACTACGTGAAATCCTGCAAGATAGGTGTCCTCTTTCTTCAGGAAACACATTTCCCGATCTGGTACAAGCCTACATTCATTCATGCCCAGTTCCCCTCGTTTTTCTTATCCAGTGCAGAAGACAAAACTAAAGGGGTGGTTGTTCTCATTTCAAGGAGCTGCAGATTCCCACTGAAGTCAGAAATGAGGGACCCCAAGGGTAGATTCATCCTAATCAAAGGCACAATAGATCACCACCTTTACTCATAAGTATCGTATTATGCCCCAAACTCAGGCCAACTGAACTTTTTATGTAAACTCTTCAAGACCTTGGGCCCCCAGCAAGAGGGCTTGATAATCCTAGGAGGGGACTTGAATATGGCCTTTGACCAAGGCTTAGACAAGTCAAAACCCACTCATGTACAAATTATTTGCCCAACCAGGAGCAGTTCAAAAATTGCCAAAATGATATTTCAACAGGGCCTTACGGACATTTGGAGAGAACTGACCACCTTTTGGTCTCTAATGCCCTCATCCCCTCTGTTAATAAAGCACAAATTACTGACACGGTCTGGTCAGACCACTCCTTGATCAGTATCACAGTCAACAACCGAGCACCTCAATCTAAATTCCCCAACTGGAGATTTAATGAAGCCACCCTCTCAGACCCCATCAGGAAATCTGAAATTGAAAAGGTCCTCTTCAAATACTTCCTAATAAACTTCACCGTCGACATCTCGGCAGAAACATTATGGGCGGCGCATAAAGCCACAATTAGAGGCAAAAATCATACAAATCGCATCCCAATTAAAAAAAGCTAAACGGGCAGACATTGAGAAGCTGGAAAATAACTTCCTCTCTCTCTGCCTGGAGCATAAGAGAAACCCATGCCAATTCCCCACGTCCCTCCTAGGCTTAGCCCACTTAGACCTCTAACAGCTAACGCAGAGAAAAGTATTAGGTGGCACAGGGAAAAATACTACCATCAAAGGGACAAGCCAGGATCCCTCCTAGCTTCCAGACTTGCACCCGCACACACACCTTCCCCAAAATAAAAATAGCAGGCAAACCACCACTGGCGAACCCCCTTAGCATCATGGAGGCCTTCCATAAGTTCTATGCTAACTTAGAAGAGCAGTGGATATTGTTTCTCTCTTACAATCTGGATGGGATGGCAGTCATAAACAAGCCGGGATGTTGCTGTCTTTAGACCTACAAAAGGCATTTGACTCTGTCTCATGGTCTTATTTGTTCTCCATAATGGAGCTCTGGGGCTTTGACCCTTGCTTCATAGGGCTCCTCAAGTCCTTATACTCTACCACCAAGGCCAGGATTAGACTACAAGGGCTATACTCAGACCCCATTAAAATAGCTAGAGGAGGTTGCCAAGGATGCCCCCTATCCCACCCCACACCCTAGACTTCCTCCTCTGGTGCTCGTCCACTAATCGCCCCCCCCATTCTCTCACCTTCCCTTCCCTTTGGCAATATGGGATAAGCTCAGGCAATCCCCATCTCTAGGGTCATCATGTAAGCCCTTAACCCACATATTCCACAACCCAGATTTCCACCCAGGATTGGACATTAAAGCTTTTTGATGGTGGCCGAATAAGGATTGGGCACTTCTTTACCTCTGCAGGTCCCATCTCACTTCCCCACTGCATCAAGACTCTGGATCTTCCCGATTTAGAACGATTCAGATTTCAGCAATTATCACACTACCTACACTCTATCTGGTCTACGAAACCTAACCCACCTCAATTCACTCCTTACGAACAATGGTGTGGTCAAGACATGGAGCAGAGGGGAGGGATTTCCATAATTTATTCGTCACTTGCCCAAAATAGCCGGCAACCCCCCTATATGTTGGCTTGGGAAGTGGAACTACAGGAAACTTGGGAATTAGACACCTGACACAGAGCCTTCTCCAGATCATTCAAGGGCATCCTTAACATTTCCTTATCAGAAGCTAGTCTGAAGGTCATCACCAGATGGTACATGACCCCCACCAAACTCTCCACTATATTCAACTCGGTATCCCCTCTCTGCTTTCGAGGGTGTCATTTGAAGGGAACCATGATGTACATATGGTGGGACTGCCCCAAAATCTGAAGCTTCTGGAACAAGATTTTCCAAATAACATCCAAAGTTACAGGACTCACGATTCCCAAGTCCCCTTCGACAGCTCTCCTGAACCTTTTAATCCCCAAGATCCCAAAATTCTCTCAAAAACAAATCTTCTTTATTTTTCTAGGCCCCAAACTCACCAGAGCTAAAACCTGGAAACACTCCAGGGTCTCCATATTAGCAGCCAAATTTAAAATATCATGGATCATGTCCCAAGAGAAGATGGTGAGCTAAATATTAGACACTTCTGCTCAGTTCAAGGAGACTTGGGAACCCTGGGCCAACTATGTGGGGGCGGGCAACTCCCCTAGCATCTTTCAATCCTAAAGATCACTTTTAGGGTCTAGACGGCTGGCTGTGTATCCCCCTACTCTTCTCTTCCTCCTTTTCTTCCCCCTCATCTGGCCCCCCACCCTCCCCACACCCCGACCTATACTATTGGGGTTCTGTCCCTCCACGCATTGTTTTGTTGTGGTCACACACTGTTATTCCTTTAACTGGGAGGCATTACCCTCACCATGCATATTAGAACCATGAGCGGTACATATACACAGTAAATCCCTGTTGATCACAGAGCCCCCATGACCCCCCACAGTTACTCAGGAGCCTTTGCGGGTGGAGGCCAGGAGGAAGGGGTTCGCCCACTCCCCTTCTGCACAGTTAGTTCCATTTTGGGGTGAAGGAGGTGAAAGAGGTTAAACCCCAGGACCCTCTGGGTCTCCGGTTTGTGAGGCATCACTTTAGCCGGCTCCTCAATATCCAAGTTGTTAGCTCCATACCACAGGTTCTGTCTCACACTCATTCTCCTATGATAATGTACTGCTGTCTATTATGTCCATGCATCTGTGTGCTATGTTTACCAATAAAAAAACATTCAACATAAAACTTGGAGTCTGACATCCAAGCTTCTCAGAGGCCCGTACCCTACATAACAACACTGCGGTTTCCTTATAAAAAGCACCAACTGGGAATGGAGATCTCCATTCCCAGTTGATGCTTTTTACAAGGAAACCGGTCGGTAGGAGAGCTGTCTGTCGTCACCACATACCAGCAGGCAATGTGAATAATTTTTTTTGCTGCTGAATGTTGTTTTACATTATCCTTTTAAATGTGCTTGAAAAAGTTTTTATTGTTGGAATAAACTTCTAAAGACTTTACCGCACATGAGTTCCCCTCTATTTTTTCTCCTTTTATAAAACCTGAATGGAACCTCTGAGCTGAGCTGATAAAATAAAGAATCACTTTATTTTTTTGCTAAAACACTCTATGGAAATAGTTGTGAGGCCTGTGGCTCAGCATCCAGGAAAACAGCCCAGTGATTGAGGAGAAACACAGGCAGGTGTGCATGCAGATTAGTGGAGAGCTGGAGACCAGAAGCTGATTCTTTTATTCACTTTTGCAAGAACGACTCCCGTAATTAGGAGTCCATCAGATCTGGTAAGAAGCCTCCTGGCTGCTTGTTTTGTCCCCTACAAGGATCAATGTGCAATATCTGATAATACTGTACCTGTGCAGGATGAATATGATACGGCCACAGAGTTTGTAGGATCACACCAGCTGTTTTCATCTCCCTGTTCTGGACTTTTTTTCTATATACACATATATATATATTTTACATTTATATATATTTTTTGTTTTTGGACTTTTTTGATGTTTTATCATTATACATACACATTTTTATACGCACTTGTGTGTTGAATTGTTTACTATCTATTTTTGTCTGTAGGTTGGTGTGTTTCAAAAGTTTTTTTCACTGTCATTATTTTACATGCAACATATATGACCCACTTTACTTATTTATTTTTTTGATATTTTTCACATGGTCTTTTCAATTTTTAATATAGATTTTTTGAATTCTTATACATAAATAATTTTTTGTATTTTTATCACGATTTTTATAAAATTACATTAATTATTTCAAGGGTGTTTTTATACACACACATGTTCACTATTTGTATTTGCGCAACTTTTTGTGTTTAGTAATATTGTTTGGATTAATTGTTTAATCTTATAAGTTTGCGGCATTTATAATTTATATTTTCACCTTTTAGAGACGAGTGCAGAATTTATTTACTTTTACATATGGGGAGAATTTCACTCTTACTATAGTTTATGGAGAGGCCTGGACATAATCTGAATTTGTTGAAAATCGTTTTGATAGTGGACATATCGGAGGAGGGGTTTGCCAAAAATATAAGGACATGGGGGACATGTAGATTGCATTGATGAGGTGGGTGAAGGGGCCTGTGAACTCCATTTTTGACATGGAGAGCCTATCGAAGCTGACGCTATCGATGGCTTTCTCCGCAAAGCTCTCCTCAACCCCAGGTCCTTTGACTTCGCTGAGGGGAAACCCTAACTTTCCCCCAGGGGAATCAAACTCATTCTTACGACAAGAATGGTCATATGAGGAAATGCTCACACACCAGTTCTTCTCACATGGACATCCACACACGTACGAACATTTGGTGTCTCCGTTAGGGATGAGCCGAACACCCCCGGGTTCGGTTCGCACCAGAACCTTCGAACGGACCAAAAGTTTGCGCAAATTTTCGAACCCTATTTGTTACAATGGACGCGAACGTTCGAAATCAAAATTGCTAATTACAACGGCCAATATGCATGTTAATGTCATACAACAGGTTTGGGGACACGGGTCCTGCCCCAGGGGACATATATCAATGCAAAAAGAACTTTTAAAAACTAACGTTTTTTCGGGAGCAGTCATTTTAATGATGCATAAAGTGAAATATTCCTTTAAATATGGTACCTGGGGGGTGTCTAAAGTATGCCTGTGAAGTGGCATGTGTTTCCCGTGTTTAGAACTGTCCCTGCACAAAATGACATTTGTAAAGGAAAAAAAAAAAAGCCATTTAAAACCACTTGCGGCTTTAATGTCATGTCTTGTCCTGGCCATATGGCTAAAAATCCTTGAGAAAAAATGGCATGGCTACCCCATCACCCCCCCCCCCCACCCCCACCCCAGCCCCTTTGGGTCTTGTATGGATATTAAGGGGGACCCCGCACCCAAATAAAACCCTATACCTACAACCCTATATACTCTGAACAGCAGTATATAGGCGGTGCAAACAAGAGAGGGACTGTAGGTTTGTTCTTAAGTAGAATCTGAACAGGTACATTATGAAGTGTAGCTCCATCCCAAAAAAATCTATTTTTAAGCTTTTTGAAGAACATAGGGAGGGGTTATCACCCCTGTAACATTTGCTGTCTTTGCACATCTGTTCAGAACATTTCACCTCACTTTCCGTCCCAATGACAAATGTTTTTGGAAAAGTGGGGTTTTAATTGAAACAAGGATTGGTGATAAAGCATCAGTAGAGAGGAGATACCTTTTTCCCAAATTAAATCTAACAGGATCGAATTTCCCTTCCTAGGAGTAGATTTCCTCTCACTTCTTGTTTTCTCCTTCCGTTTGCAAGTAGGAGTCGTTTGTAAGTTGGATGTTTGAAAGTAGGGGCCTGCCGTATATACTCTGCAGAAATTTGCCCCATTAGATGTTGGTGTAGCCACAAGACTGTAAGCCCTCACAGTTACTCTTGGTGGGCACAGGAATGGGCCCTGCTGTGAGTTATTAGATCAAGATTTGTAATTGCATGCACCTGTTGAACAGGGCAGAAAAATTGGGCCTTTGGTGGTGGTGGTGGACGGTGTTGCCACAACACTGTAAGCCCTCACAGTTACTCTTGGTGGGCGCAGGAATGGGCCCTGCTGTGAGTTATTAGATCAAGATTTGTAATTGCATGCACCTGTTGAACAGGGCAGAAAAATTGGGCCTTTGGTGGTGGTGGTGGACGGTGTTGCCACAAGACTGTAAGCCCTCACAGTTACTATTGGTGGGCACAGGAATGGGCCCTGCTGTGAGTTATTAGATCAAGATTTGTAATTGCATGCACCTGTTGAACAGGGCAGAAAAATTGGGCCTTTGGTGGTGGTGGTGCACGGTGTTGCCACAAGACTGTAAGCCCTCACAGTTACTCTTGGTGGGCGCAGGAATGGGCCCTGCTGTGAGTTATTAGATCAAGATTTGTAATTGCATGCACTTGTTGAACAGGGCAGAAAAATTGGACCTTTGGTGGTGGGGGTGGATGGTGTTGCCACAAGACTGTAAGCCCTCACAGTTACTCTTGGTGGGCGCAGGAATGGGCCCTGCTGTGAACTATTAGATCAAGATTTGTAATTACACGCCCCTGTTAAACAGGGACTGAAAAATTGGGCCTTAGGCACTGGTGCTGGTGCCACAACACTGCAACCCCTCACAGATACTGTACTCTGAGCACAGCAATGAGACCTGTTGCAAAGCATTGCCTAAAAATTGTAATTACACTCCCCAACAGGGGCTGAAAAATTGTGCCTTAGGCACTGGTGCTGGTGCCACAACACTGCAACCCCTCACAGATACTGTACTTGGAGCACAGCAGTCAGACCTGTTGCAAAGCATTGCTTAAAAAATTGTAATTACACGCCCCTGTTAAACAGGGGCTGAAAAATTGTGCCTTAGGCAACGGTGCTGGTGCCACAACACTGCAACCCCTCACAGATACTGTACTTGGAGCACAGCAGTCAGACCTGTTGCGAAGCATTTAAAAAAAAAACTGTAATTACACGCCCCTGTTATACAGGGGCTGAAAAATTGTGCCTTAGGCACTGGTGTGGTGGCACCCAGAAACAAAAATGTTCTTCCAAGCTATGAAGGAATGGATCATTGAGGAGGAGGAAGAGGATAGTCAGTGAACATAACAGGACAGTCACTCAGCATCATTTTAATGAAGGTCAGTCGATCAACCGAGTCGGTGGACAGGCGCACCCTGTGATCGGTGACAAATCCTCCAGCAGCACTGAATGTGCGTTCGGAAAGAACGCTGGATGCAGGACAGGCCAGTAGCTCAATTGCATACTGTGCAAGCTCTGGCCAGTGATCCATCCTCAAGACCCAGTAAGCCAGAGGATTTTCGGTGGGAAAGGTGTCCAAGTCTGACCTTGCCCCTAGGTATTCCTGCACCATGTATATCAGACGCTGGCGATGGTTGCTGGAACCGATCATACCTTGGGGCTGCGGACTAAAAAATTGTCTGAACGCATCGGTCAGACGTCCACCTTCCCCACCGCTCCATCTGCTACTGACCGAAGCCTCAGCAACTCGTCGTCCAGGACCAGGAGTTTGTAACCTCCCAGTTTCTGGGAACGTGTTGCACAGACCTTTCTGCAAGGCCTCCCTGAGATGTCTCATCCTCTGCTCCCTCTGCGACGGCAAGATAAGGTCTGCAACCTTACCCTTGTACCGTGGATCAAGGAGAGTGGCCAGCCAGTAATGGTCCCTCTCCTTGATCCAAAGAATACGTGGATCCTTCCGCAGGCTTTGCAGGATAAGGGAGGAC
This sequence comes from Lithobates sylvaticus, assembly GCA_028564925.1. Classification (NCBI taxonomy): domain Eukaryota; kingdom Metazoa; phylum Chordata; class Amphibia; order Anura; family Ranidae; genus Lithobates; species Lithobates sylvaticus. Next base: position 385,955,604 of record CM053028.1, read on the forward strand.
ATGCAACGTAGGTTAGCTGAGGCATTCGGTCCGGAGTCTTCTGGGTCACTGAGGACGACATGATCCGCAGCCACCTCCTCCCAGCCACGCACAAGTCCACTGGTTTCTTGGGACTGTAAATCATCCCTAAAAGACTGCTGCTGCTGATGCTGAGTGCCAGGCTCCACCTCCATGCTCACACAATCCTCCTCCTCCTCCTCATCCTCTTCCTGTGTGATGGGTGGGACAGAAGGAACACTGTCTGGATAAAGGGGGCCTTGAGAGGCAAGGAAGTCCTCCTCTTCCTGCCTCTGTTCTGCCTCAAGTGCCCTGTCCATTATCCCACGCAGCGTATGCTCCAACAGGTGGACAAGAGGTACAGTGTCACTGATGCATGCACTGTCACTGCTCACCATCCTTGTGGCCTCCTCAAATGGTGACAGGACAGTGCATGCATCCCTGATCATGCTCCACTGCCGTGGGGAAAAAAAGCCAAGCTCCCCTGACCCTGTCCTGGTGCCGTAGTCGCAAAACTACTCATTGATGGCCCTCTGCTGCGTGTGCAGTCGCTGCAGCATGGCCAACGTTGAGTTCCACCTGGTGGGCATGTCACATATTAGGCGGTTCTTGGGCAGGTTCAACTCCTTTTGCAGCTCAGCCAGCCGAGCACTGGCATTATACGATCGGCGGAAATGCACACAGACTTTCCTGGCCTGCCTCAGGACATCCTGTAAGCCTGGGTACCTGCCCAAGAACCGCTGCACCACCAGGTTGAGGACGTGAGCCATACAGGGCACATGGGTGAGCTGCCCCTGTCGCAGGGCGGAGAGGAGGTTGGTGCCATTGTCAGAAACCACCATTCCTGGCTTAAGCTGGCGTGGCGTCAACCACCTCTCGGCCTGCCCCTGCAGAGCTGCCAGTACCTCTGCCCCAGTGTGGCTCCTGTCCCCCAAACACACCAGCGCAAGCACGGCATGGCATCTTTTTGCCTGCTTACTCGCTTAGCCCCTTTTACGCCTACGGAGCACCGCTGGTTCCAAGGACAGAGCACTCGAAGAGGCCATGGAGGAAGAAGAAGAGGAGGGGGTGGAGGAGAGAGGTGTGTCACAACCACTAGTAGCATTTTGGAGGCGTGGTGGCGGAACAACCTCCAACACTACTGCACCTTGTCCTGCATCCCTCCCAGCTGCCAATAGAGTGACCCAATGGGCCGTGAAATACAGATAACGTCCCTGTCCATGCCTGCTGGACCATGAGTCAGCAGTAATATGCACCTTACCGCTGACGCCCTGTCCAGCGAGGCCTGGACATTGCCTTCCACATGCCGGTAGAGAGACGGAATCGCCTTCCGTGAGAAAAAGTGGCGTTTGGGAACCTGCCACTGAGGAACCGCACATTGAACAAACTCACGGAAGGGGGCCGAGTCTACCAACTGAAAAGGCAGCAGTTGAAGTGCTAGCAATTTAGCCAAGCTAGCATTCAACTGCTGGGCATGTGGATGGCTGGGAGTATACTTCTTTCGACGGTCCAGCAGCTGGGGCAGGGAAATTTGCCTGCTACAATCGGACGTCGGTGTACTGCAAGTACTTGGTTGTGACACACCTAATTCTACACCTTCAGTCCTCTCAGAGCAGCTTTCAGAGAGGACTGAAGATATAGTGGGGATGGAGATCCCAGCTGATGAGGAGCAAGGAGAGGTCCGCTTTGTTCTTTGGTGTGGGTCTTTAATGTGCGCTTGCCAACGAGCTGCATGGCAGGTCGACATATGTCTGGTCATGCTTGTGGTGCCCAAGCGGCTGATGTTTTGGCCACGCGACATACGCTTGAGACAAATATTGCAAATAGCAGTGGTGCGATCTGATGCACTCGTCTCAAAAAAGGCCCACACCAAAGAACTTTTGTGATAACGTGCAGAGGCAGCGACCTGCACAGGCGGAGCTCTGCGGTGTGATTCAGTTGGTGTGCTGGCCTCTAGCTGGCCTCCGGAGGGCATCCTGCCTCATTGGACATGTGCCGCCGCATCCTCATCCTCCTCCTCCTCCTCCTCCTCTCTCTTTTCAGGCACCCACGTGGAGTAAGTGACCTCATCATCCCCTCCCTCTTCACCACTAGAGCAAACCTGGCAGTAAGCTGCAGCTGGTGGAACATGACTGCCAGATTGCTGTCCTTCAGCATCCCCTCTCTCTGCGCGCACACTACTGCCTTCCTCAAGCTGGGTATCATCATCCGAGCCTTCAAATGGTTGGGCATCCTCCTGGAGCATCTACCCAACACTGTGCTCAAACAGTTCGGGGGACTCCTCAGGAGGACATGGTGGGTCTAGGGAAGGGGTGCCTGATGATGCCATTGAGTACGCATTGGCAACTGCTCTGCCAGTACCCTGAGCCTGGGTGAGAGAGGATGAGGAGGATGAGGAGGGCTTGGTCATCCATTCTACCAAGCCTTCGGCATGATGCGGCTCAACATGTCCAGCTGCCGAAAACAAAGACAGGCGTGTCCCATGGCCACGTGCTGATGGCGATGCACGACCACGTCCACGACCAGCACTGTTCTCTCTAGAAACAGAGCCTGCTTGCCCTGTGTTCTTGCCTCGGGACTGTCTGCCTCTCTATCAGAGACGTACTTACCCAGACCGAGATGCTGAGAGCGGTTCACCCTTACGACCCGGCGCAATCTGCCCGCTGGTGATGAGACAGGGAACAAACGGCACCAGGAGGCACAGGTCACCTCCGTCAGGTGGGCGGAACTGGTGAGAGGCCTGGAGGAGATGTGGACCTGGCCCGGGCAGACCGGCAGATGGCAGGAAGGAGAGGCAGGAGCCCAAACACCCGGCTGAGAGTCTAACACCGGTCACTGAGCAGCCAGCTGCTACGCAAGTCCAGGATGCGGGCTGAGGGTCAGGCACAGGATCAATGGCAAAGTCCGTGGAGGCAGGCCGAGGGTCAAACACAGGATCAATAGCAAAGTCCGTGGAAGCAAGCCGAGGGTCGAACACAGGATCAATAGCAAAGTCCGTGGAAGCAAGCCAAGGGTCAAACACAGGATCAATAGCAAAGTGCATGGAAGCAAGCCGAGGGTCAAACACAGGATCAGCAGCAAAGTCCTTTTGAGCAGGCAGGGGTCAAACACAGGAGGAGTCACAAGTCCGTTGATCAAGCCAGGGGTCAAACACAGGAGGAAGCAGCGGAGTCCGTTAGCAAGCCAGGGGGTCAAACACAGGAGGATGCAGCAGTCCGTTAGAGCAAGCCAGGGGGTCAAGACACAGGGGGAGATCTGTTTTTTTACACAGGGATGCACAGGCACTAAGCTGGAAAGACAGACCAGCAAAGTGCCTGTGCGTCAGGCAGCTTTATATAGGATTTAGAGGACGCTAATTGTGCGCCATAGCTGTTGCTGTCATCTAAGGCATCCATCTGCAGGAGTTAGTGTGTGTGCTGTGTGACTCCAGAACAATATACTCTACCCCCTACAATGGCGCGAGCGCCAGGCCGCCGAGCCGCGAGTGTGCATGCGCCGGAGCGCCGGGACCCCGCGCATGCGCACTGGAGAGAGGGTCGCTCGTCTGGCGCCGGAGCCCTGACACTCTCCTTGGCGGTCTTCCAGCCATTGTAGTGGGTAGTGTATATTGTGCTGGAGTCACACAGCACACACACTAACTCCTGCAGATGGATGCCTTAGATGACAGCAACAGGGCCCTATGGCAGATAGAGGCTGCCTTAGATGACAAGAACTGGGCTGACACACACACAAACACTAGCTCCTATGTGTGCTGACACACACACACACACACTAGCTCCTATGTGTGCTGACACACACACACTAGCTCCTATGTGTGCTGACACAAACACACTATAGCTCCTATGTGTGCTGACAACACACTATAGCTCCTATGTGTGCTGACAAAAAAATATAGCTCCTATGTGTGCTGACAACACACTATAGCTCTTATGTGTGCTGACACAAACACACTATAGCTCCTATGTGTGCTGACAACACACTATAGCTCCTATGTGTGCTGACAACACACTATAGCTCCTATGTGTGCTGACAACACACTATAGATCCTATGTGTGCTGACAACACACTATAGCTCCTATGTGTGCTGACAAAAAAATATAGCTCCTATGTGTGCTGACAACACACTATAGCTCCTATGTGTGCTGACACAAACACACTATAGCTCCTATGTGTGCTGACAACACACTATAGCTCCTATGTGTGCTGACAACACACTATAGCTCCTATGTGTGCTGACAAAAAAATATAGCTCCTATGTGTGCTTACACAAACACACTATAGCTCCTTTGTGTGCTGACAACACACTATAGCTCCTATGTGTGCTGACAAAAAAATATAGCTCCTATGTGTGCTGACAAAAAAATATAGCTCCTATGTGTGCTTACACAAACACACTATAGCTCCTTTGTGTGCTGAAAACACACTATAGCTCCTATGTGTGCTGACAACACACTATAGCTCCTATGTGTGCTGACAAAAAAATATAGCTCCTCTGTGTGCTTACACAAACTCACTATAGCTCCTTTGTGTGCTAACAACACACTATAGCTCCTATGTGTGCTGTCAACACACTATAGTTCCTATGTGTGCTGACAAAAAAAAATTGTTCCTATGTGTCGCTCGTCTGGCACCGGAGCCCTGACACTCTCCTTGGCGGTCTTCCAGCCATTGTAGTGGGTAGTGTATATTGTGCTGGAGTCACACAGCACACACACTAACTCCTGCAGATGGATGCCTTAGATGACAGCAACAGGGCCCTATGGCAGATAGAGGCTGCCTTAGATGACAAGAACTGGGCTGACACACACACACTATCTCCTATGTGTGCTGACACACACACACACACACACTAGCTCCTATGTGTGCTGACACACACACACTAGCTCCTATGTGTGCTGACACAAACACACTATAGCTCCTATGTGTGCTGACAACACACTATAGCTCCTATGTGTGCTGACAAAAAAAAATAGCTCCTATGTGTGCTGACAACACACTATAGCTCTTATGTGTGCTGACAACACACTATAGCTCCTATGTGTGCTGACACAAACACACTATAGCTCCTATGTGTGCTGACAACACACTATAGCTCCTATGTGTGCTGACAAAAAAATATAGCTCCTATGTGTGCTTACACAAACACACTATAGCTCCTTTGTGTGCTAACAACACACTATAGCTCCTATGTGTGCTGACAAAAAAATATAGCTCCTATGTGTGCTTACACAAACACACTATAGCTCCTTTGTGTGCTGAAAACACACTATAGCTCCTATGTGTGCTGACAACACACTATAGCTCCTTTGTGTGCTGACACAAACACACTATAGCTCCTATGTGTGCTGACAACACACTATAGCTCCTATGTGTGCTGACAAAAAAATATAGCTCCTATGTGTGCTTACACAAACACACTATAGCTCCTTTGTGTGCTGACAACACACTATAGCTCCTATGTGTGCTGACAAAAAAATATAGCTCCTATGTGTGCTTACACAAACACACTATAGCTCCTTTGTGTGCTGAAAACACACTATAGCTCCTATGTGTGCTGACAACACACTATAGCTCCTTTGTGTGCTGACACAAACACACTATAGCTCCTATGTGTGCTGACAACACACTATAGCTCCTATGTGTGCTGACAACACACTATAGCTCCTATGTGTGCTGACAAAAAAATATAGCTCCTCTGTGTGCTTACACAAACTCACTATAGCTCCTTTGTGTGCTGACAACACACTATAGCTCCTATGTGTGCTGTCAACACACTATAGCTCCTATGTGTGCTGACAACACACTATAGCTCCTTTGTGTGCTGACACAAACACACTATAGCTCCTATGTGTGCTGACAAAAAAATATAGCTCCTATGTGTGCTCACAACACACTATAGGTCCTATGTGTGCTGACACAAACACACTATAGCTCTTATGTGTGCTGACACAAACACACTATAGCTCCTATGTGTGCTAACACACTATAGCTCCTATGTGTGCTAACACACTATAGCTCCTATGTGTGCTCACAACACACTATAGGTCCTATGTGTGCTGACACAAACACACTATAGCTCTTATGTGTGCTGACACAAACACACTATAGCTCCTATGTGTGCTGACAACACACTATAGCTCCTATGTGTGCTGACAAAAAAATATAGCTCCTATGTATGCTCACAACACACTATAGGTCCTATGTGTGCTGACACAAACACACTATAGGTCCTATGTGTGCTGACACAAACACACTATAGGTCCTATGTGTGCTGACACAAACACACTATAGCTCCTATGTGTGCTGACAAAAAAATATAGCTCCTATGTATGCTCACAACACACTATAGGTCCTATGTGTGCTGACACAAACACACTATAGGTCCTATGTGTGCTGACACAAACACACTATAGGTCCTATGTGTGCTGACACAAACACACTATAGCTCCTATGTGTGCTGACAAAAAAAAATAGCTCCTATGTGTGCTCACAACTAGACATGGGAACTGTCAAAAAATTTGTTTTGTTTCGTCCCGTTTCTTATATAAAAAAATTCGTAATTCGTAATTCGTGTACGAAATTCCGTTCAAATTCGTACGAAATACGAATTTCGTACGAATCGTAAAAATGTTTTTGAATTGTTACGAATCATTAACGCGGCTAATGAATTGTCGGTTCTCATTACACAGAGAACAATTCGAATCCAACTACAAATATCGAATTTCAATTTCAAGTTACGAATCGTTACGAATAGTTACGTATAGTTAGTAAATCCAACTACAAATATCGAATTTCAACTAATATGAAAGAAATGATAATAGCGGATATAACAAATGCTTCGAATGCTTCAAATGAATTCGAGATTCAGTATGTCTAATATAGAGAACTGTTCCTGCACAAAGTGTCATTTTTGCAGGAAAAAAAGCTATTTAAAATCACTCGCGGCTAATAAAAAGTTGGCTACGTAAAACAGAGAGTCAAAAACAGAGAGTCATTCATTGATAAAAAAAAAAAAAAAAAACGTAGGGGTCCCCCCAAATTCAATAACCAGGCTCTTCAGGTCTGGTATGGATATTAAGGGGAACCCCAGCCAAAAAAAAAAATGGCGTGGGGTCCCCCCCAAATATCCATATCAGACCCTTCAGGTCTGGGATGGATTTTAAGGGGAACCCCGGCCAAAAAAAAAAAATGGTGTGGGGTCCCCCTCAAAATCCATACCAGACCCTTTATCCGAGCACGCAACCTGGCAGGCCGCAGGAAAAGAGGGGGGACGAGAGCGCCCCCCTCCCACCTGAACCGTACCAGGCCACATGCCCTCAACATTGGGAGGATGCTTTGGGGGTCTAAGACCCCCAAAGCACCTTGTCCCCATGTTGATGAGGACAAGGGCCTCATCCCCACAACCCTGGCCGGTGGTTTTGGGGGTCTGCGGGCGGGGGGCTTATCGGAATCTGGAAGCCCCCTTTAACAAGGTGACCCCCAGATCCCGCCCCCCCTGTGTGAAATGGTAAGGTTGTACCCCTACCATTTCACCAAAAAAGTGTCAAAAATTGTAAAAATGACAGGAGGCGGTCTTTGACAATTCCTTTATTAAAATCTTCTTTCTTCTTTCTTCTGGTCTTCTTTTCTTCATCTTCTCCTTCAGGCATCTTCTTCCATCTTCTTCTTCCTCCGATCCGCTTCTTCTTGCGCCAGTCTTCTCGTCCTTCTCGTCCGGCATCGGCGTCTGTTCTGTCGGGCCGCTCCGCGCAATGGGAGGCTCCCGCTCTGTGAGGCTTCGCTCCGGCTGACAGGTCTTTTATAACTGAGGGCACCTGGTGACCCCGCCCCCCATCTGACATCATGGGGAAAGCCATAGGGAAGTCCCCATGACGTCCCCGTGCGTCAGATGGGGCGGGGTCACCAGGTGCCCTCCATTATAAAAGACCTGTCAGCCGGAGCGAAACCTCACACAGCGGGAGCCTCCCATTGCGAGGAGAGGCCCGACAGAACAGACACCGATGCCGGATTAGAAGGACGAGAAGACCGGCGCAAGAAGAAGCGGATCGGAGGAAGAAGATGACGGAAGGAGAAGATGAAGAAAGGAACTCCAGAAGAAAGAAGATTTTAATAAAGGAATTGTTAAAGACCGCCTCCTGTCATTTTTACCATTTTTGTCACCTTTTTTGGTGAAATGGTAGGGGTACTTCTGTACCCCCTTACCATTTCACACAGGGGGGGCGGGATCTGGGGGTCCAGATTCCGATAAGCCCCCCGCCCGCAGACCCCCATAACCACCGGCAAGGGTTGTGGGGATGAGGCCCTTGTCCTCATCAACATGGGGACAAGGTGCTTTCGGGTTCTCAGACCCCCAAAGCATCCTCCCAATGTTGAGGGCATATGGTCTGGGACAGTTCAAGCGGGAGGGGAGCCGCTCTTGTCCCCCCCTATTTTCCTGTGGCCTGCCAGGTTGCGTGCTCGGATAAAGGGTCTGGTATGGATTTTGAGGGGGACCCCACGTCATTTTTTTTTGGGCCGGGGTTCCCCTTAAAATACATCCCAGACCTGAAGGGTCTGGTATGGATATTTAGGGGGGACCCCATGCCATTTTTTTTTTTGGCTGGGGTCCCCCTTAATATCCATACCAGACCTGAAGGGCCTGGTTATTGAATTTGGGGGGACCCCTACGCTTTTTTTTTTTTTATATCAATGAATGACTGTTCTCTGTGTTACGGAGCCGACATTTCATTTGCCAGCAATAGCCGCGAGTGATTTTAAATAGCTTTTTTCTCTGCAAAAATGACACTTTGTCATTCGAATCATTCGAATTCATTCGAATTCATTCGTTATATCTGCTATAATAATTTATTTCGAATTAGTTGAAATTCGATATTGGTAGTTGGATTCGAATAATTTGGAGCTGAAATTCGTAAACGGAATTTTTTCTGCAAAAATGACACTTTGTCATTCGAATTCATTCGAATTCATTTGTTATATCCGCTATAATCATTTCTTTCATATTAGTTGAAATTCGATATTTGGTAGTCGGATTCGAATAAATTCGGCGACGAAATTCGTAAACGGAATTTCGTATTCCATACGGAATTCGTATTCGAAAAAATTCGTACTACGGATTCGTAAATTCGTACGAATTTCGAAAAATTTGTACGAATTACGAATTCGTACGAAACTAATCGCACATGTCTACTCACAACACACTATAGGTCCTATGTGTGCTGACACAAACACACTATATGTCCTATGTGTGCTGACACAAACACACTATAGCTCCTATGTGTGCTGACAACACACTATAGGTCCTATGTGTGCTGACACAAACACACAAAATAGGTCCTATGTGTGCTGACACAAACACACTATAGCTCCTATGTGTGCTGACACAAACACAATATGGCTCCTATAAATCCCTGCCTGGGATGGGACAGAAGGTTGGGACAGAAGGTTGGGACAGAAATTTGGGGTGCAATGCTGTTCTAACAGCACTGCGATTGGTGCTACTGCAATGCTGTACTAACAGAACGCACACACCAGACTAATCCCCAGCAGCAGATAATGTCAAACTCAGCAGTGCAATCAGCAGCAATGATCAGTATTGAATGATTTAGCAATGGTTTAGCAAGGAAGAAATCAATCAGCAGACTGCCTATTCACTCTTCTAAAAGCCGGAACACATGTGCCCTGGGCCGATGGCGTGGCGGCCTTTTATAGAGTGGGGCGTGTACTAAAGCCTCTGAGCTTTAATTGGCTACAGGCGTCCTGCCTGTAGCCAATTATTGCTCTCCTCGATGCCGGCGCTGTGATTGGCCAAGTATGCGGGGTCACAGTGCCAATCATCAGCCAGCAATGCACTGCGCTGACCGCAATGCATTGCGGGCCGCTCGCATCACACGAATGTGTTGTGAACGGCCCAAATAGTTCTGGGCTCGCCGAGCGGGCGAACGCCCGGTGCTCGATTCGAACGTGGGTTCGAATCGAGCACTGGGCCCATCCCTAGTCTCCGTCGTGTTCTAATTAATTTCCCTTCTGGACATACAGACAATTGAGGCACTTTTTCTCAACACATGACCCTATCACCACCTGGAATAGACAACTCACACCGTTCGAATTACTTTGCACACAGAAATCACCACAAAGACATTTGATCTCCTATATCTACATCCTTCTTCAAGAAGACCCTTCCCCCAAATCGGATGCGTCGCAAGTTTCATGGGTAAAAGACTTACAACTGACTCACTGATGAAGACTCGGATAACATACATGACTATGCACACAAGGGGTTGACGAACGTAGCGATTCAGGAAAATTGTTATAAAATTGCAACTAAATGGTATAGAACGCCAGCGTGTCTCCACAGGTCCCCCCCCCACTATCCCTAATGTGTGTTGGGGATGAAAGAGGGCGGGAGGTACTATGCGCTACATCTGGTGGGATTGGGACATGCTCCAACCATTCTGAAGTACATGAATTGATCACACGAATTACCACATATACACTGGACTATAATCCCACACAATTTCTCCTACATCACACGACCCTACCCAAAAAAGTATATTTTAAATCACTGGCTATGCATATGGTGAATGCGGCTTGACTTTGTGTCCCTGTACACTGGCGATCCATGGACATACCATCAATGAAATAATGGGTAACTAGACTGACTAAAATTGAAGAGATGGAGGAATTGATCCATACTGCCCACGAGCGAATACAAACATTTTCGAACACCTGGGCTTGCTGGACTCACTTCAAGACCACTAAGCGCTTTGGCTCTTATTTCCCCTAATCTAGACACTTACCCATTTTCTCTGACAGAGGATACTACATACTCTCTCTGGAGGGGATAACGAAATGTGGAGCTGCCCCTACCTTGCCCCCCCCTTTTCTTTACGCTCTCATCCCCTTCTTTCTACAGTCTTTATCAACTCGTACACCCCACTACAGTTCTCCTAAATACTTCCTGCAAATAAACATGGTGGGGATATTACCACTACTATCGTCCCTACTAGTAATATTGATGTTAATGGTATTGTTACTACTACTACTACTACTAATGCTCTACTCCAAAAATAACCTAGTTACTAGTGGTCCCTTTATGGTTATGGGTCATGCTATGTTTAAAACCACTTAGTAGCTTCTGTTCTGAGTAATGTCTAGTGTCACAACACTATGACACTTTGAGATGATATATATACTTAACTAAAAGCCTTGCACTTGGAGCATAGATCATTTTATTTTTATCTGTTGAATTAGGTAAAAATATATGTAAGGTCATGTAAGTTATACTGTAAAAAAAACAAGTTATCATTGTATATATCTGAACATTAATTCTGGTGAAACAAACACATTCGATGAGAGGGCAAATTTCCACTATCTTTACAATGCATCAGAGTATATGTTGCTGAGAAACTGTAATTTCCACTTTATTTACAGTCTGAATGTGGCGTTGTTGGTCACCATGCAATTTACTATTTAATTTTCTGCAAATGGCGTTCACAGTGACCTTTTGATGGCTAGTGTCTCTAAATAAAAGAAACTGTGTTATGCTTTACAGCTTTTCCTTTTCAATAGTGTTTGAGATTAGTAAATGTTATATAGTTTTACCATATATTCCCTGAGCCAGTGCCCAGTAGGCTGCATTTTACAAAAGTAAATTCCTTTTTTTTTTTGTAACCTTTAGTTACTGATATGTCTTTCATGAGATTCATTTCTTGAGCTTTGTCTCTCATTTGGTGAAATAATTTGTTGTTAAAGTGGTATACAACTCCAAAACAAGAATGTATTTTCTTGTAGCTTACCTATACTTAGATGTGGTGGCTGCATTGGTTTTCTTTTTTGGGCTTCTTTTTTTCTTTATTTTCAACTGATGACCTGGCCAGTAAGTTTATCGTTTTTAACAGACTAAGTTGTCCAGCAAACATTTCAGTTAGAGGGTGGGGGTAAATTATTTAACACTGCCAGGGCTGCTAACAACAAATGTTATTCTTTTGTGTAAACCCTTTAAACCAAAATGGAAAAAAAAGTGGTTTCTGTAACTGCTTAAAAAATGTAAATTGGAGTTCAACTGTAATTTGTAAGTTAGATTTATATAAACCTGTTAGTAAATCTAGCACGATTTTCTCCCCAGATTTACAATGCTGGTGTCCAAAGGTTGCCCCACTGCTCCTCTATTAAGTTTTGAGACACCCTAAGACAGAAATCGTGTTCCTGGCTGGATAAACAGGTGAAAAAAGAGAATAATAAATGAATGCAGCTACCACTCTTAAAAGTTGGTAAGCTAAAATTTTTAAATTTTTTTATTTTTATACAGCATTAAAATTGCTTTAGAAGCATGCACTAATATGTTTCTTAACCAGTTCCCACCTGGCCTATAGTCAAATGATGGCCGGGCGGGACTTTCATCATTTTTTTATTTTTATACAGCATTAAAATTGCTTTAGAAGCATGCACTAATATGTTTCTTAACCAGTTCCCACCTGGCCTATAGTCAAATGATGGCCGGGCGGGACTTTCATCATTCAGGATGGATGCAATATGATGTCCACCCCAAAACACGTCTCTTGTGCAGCTGCAGGGTTGTGCTGCAGCATGATCTGTCACCAGGATAAAGAAGGTCATCCTGCGCCAGCACAAAGAGTAACAACTAATAACTGCAGTGCACACTGGGGGAAATGTCTTTACCCAGAGGAAATATGTATGGAGAGTAGTGGCGCGCAATAAAATTAAACTAGACTAAATGATAAAAGATAGTAGGTCATCAAGTAAAATAAATCAAGTGGCTATAGAAATAGCAAAGTCCAGGTATGTCACTAGAATGCAGTGCAACAAAGGTAATGTGCATCAGAGTAAGATAATAATCATCAGTAAAAACAATCTGAAAAGATCAATGTAACATTTAGGAATTGGTGTCAGCAAGGAATGTCATCTAACCGGCCAAACAGTGTTGCTCCATTTGCTCCATTTCCGGCAACACTGTTTGGCCGGTTAGATGACATTCCTTGCTGACACCAATCTCCCTAGAATAATAGCTCTATTATAACCAACAAAATGGGCGTCGTTTCATATCCGGCAACTATTTCCGCTATTTCCGGCGATCGGGACTTCGGCAAAATGGCCGCTCCAATACACAATTATACAGCCTATTTAAAGACACTTCCATAGGCACTAGGTATCCCCTGATGAAGTCACATGACCCGTGACGAACACGCGTCTGGACTCACCTATACCTACCAGAAGTGATGCCAATCGAGCCCGCCGCTCGTTTATATTCTGCCTATTTTTACCACTGATTTGTGAGTACCTATTTTAATGTTAATATTGCTTGAATAAATACCGTTTTATAAAACTTACTACACCATAAGGCCTACTTCCTTTCCCTAAACATACTGATGAGAACCCCCCAACCTGGATACACCTACACCTTTATGCAAGGTAACATTGATGGGATACTGATAGGAAACGCCAAACAGGATCTGGGCCACGCATCTGGGACCTATAGGAGGACGGTCACCAAGGACCACAAGGGCTTATACACCCATGCTGTAACCTTACAGCTGTAAGGTAAGGGGCCACCTATACTACCCCCACTAGGATCGCACAGGACACGAGAAATCGCACAGGATACCCACGGATCACACTGCATTCACCACCCCAAATTCCAGCACTTGCACTTTTATTTATTGGATTGATGGAAACTAGTTGCACCTTATGATGTTTATGGACTAATTTATACACGATTTCTAATTCGCTGCACCATATGATTTTTTCTATGGATTTCCTTTATACACGATTTTTTATTCGTTGTAATCTATTCATCTAAATTTTACTTGCTCTATTTATTTTATAAATATTTTATAGTTTTTTACTGCTCCAGCAACAGATTTTCTACTATTTTTATTCACTTTATTTATCACTACCACTGGCACACAGCCTAGCCAGCATTTGGCTGTCCTTTATATATATTCTTCACGGATTCTGTGTTTTTATGCACCTTTATTGTTACACTCCTAAATGTTACATTGATCTTTTAAGATTGTTTTTACTGATGATTATTATCTTACTCTGATGCACGTTACCTTCGTTGCACTGCATTCTAGTGACGTACCTAGACTTTGCTATTTCTATAGCCACTTGATTTATTTTACTTGATGACCTACTATCTTTTATCATTTAGTCTAGTTTAATTTTATTGCGCACCACTACTCTCCATAATGTCACCACTTATGTCTGCTGGACACAGCTGATTACTGATCACTGTATCGGCATCATTTGATCACTGTGACCAATCACATAAGGTCACATGACAATTGTAAGCAATCAATGGCTTCCTTGTATGTCATTCATTGTATACAATTGTGTTGCTAGCTGTGATTGGTCACAGTGATCACATGGTACAGACAGGACTAATCACAGCCCATCTGTACCATGTGATTAGCTGTGGCCAATCAGAGTTAATCACAACAAAACTCACAGAATTAATCAGTTTCATTCAGTAAAAATGGTTGAAAGTGATTGCTTAGAAAGGTATATATACACACACACACACACAGGTACCCACTTATGTAATTATCTTAGATAGAAGCAACAGGTGGGGTGGGGCAGTAGGATTTTATCACTACCATCATTGGACATTACAAAAGGTTTAACCACTTGATTACGGGGGGCTTAAACCCCCCTTCTGCCCAGACCAATTTTCAGCTTCAGTCATACAACCCTGTACCCAAATTACATTTTAATTATTCTTTTCCCACGGTTAGAGTTTTCTTTTGGTGGTATTTAATAACAGCTGGGGTTTTTATCTTTTGCTAAACAAACAAAAAAAGATGGAAAATTTAAATAAAGAAAAAAAAATCATGTTTAATAGTTTGTTATAAAATTTTGCAAACAGGTAATTTTTCTGCTTCATTGATATGCGCTGATGAGGCGGCACTGGTGGGCACTGATGGGCACTAATTAGCACAGTTAAGGTGGCACTGATAGACACAGATAAGGTGGCACTGATGGGGACAGATAAGTCGGTACTGATGGGCACAGATAAGGCAGCACTGATGGCCACTGATAAGATGTCACTGATGGGCCCTGATGGGTGGCACAGATGGGCGGCACAGATGGGTGGCACTGGTAGGTACCACTGATAGATGGCACTGATAGGTGGCACTGATGCGCAGCACTGTTCTTGAGAAACTGATTGTGGGCACTGATAGGTGGCACGGTGGGCAATGACAGATGGCACTGTGGGCACTGATGGGTGGCACTGGTGGGCACTGGTAGGCGGAACTGTTTCCTACTGCTAGGTGGCACTTGTAGGGGGCACAGGTGGGCAATGAGGAGCTGGCGGCAGCTCGCAGTGATCAGGACTGATGTCCCTCTCACTGCCGCTGGTGATCGGCTTTTTTTTTTCTCCTCGTGCTGTCAGCGCGAGGAGAAAAAATAGCCGATTACCGGTTGTGTTGACATCACATGATCAGCTGTCATTGGCCGACAGCTGATCACGTGTTAAGGGGTCGGGATCGACCCCTTACTCTGATCTGTGATCCAGCGAGTCTCATAGACTTGCTGATCACAGAGCTCAGGGGGTGTGCAGGCCGGCAATGCAGGTCCGCGCTGTAGCCGTCATTCGGCTATAGTGCGGATCTAAAGTGGTTAAAATCACAACATTTTTTTTAAATATATTTTACAAAACTAGAATCATAAATCATACAAACAAATACATGTAAAAAATGTATATCCCTCTTAACGGCTACTACACTCCCAAAACCTGGGGTCACTCCTACCTAGGATGTTAATCCAGCGAAGAAATATAAGTGTAGGCAGTCACACTTGACATTTTTTCGTGGCCGCCAGCCTATTCAGGAGAGAAGTTTGAGGGAGCAGAATACTTAACAATATAATATTATATATATATAAAATAAATAAATAAATACATTATATATATATATATATATATATATATATATATATATTTATTATATCTCTCTCATCATAATACCAAAAATCTAAATATAAAGAATCATTGTACTCATGAATATAATTGATACAACAGACAAAGGCTGAGAAGTGTGGTCTAGAGAGCACTTACCCCAAATAGGCAGGCTGAATTGGCCAACAACCACCATGGATTGGGGTCACTTGAGTTCTATATATATAATTATATATACAGTATATAAAAATATCAGTGGTTTAAATGATATTCAGAAATACAAGTAGATGAGGAATATTTAATTGCAAAATACATACCAGAATGATTAATAAAATAAAAAAACAATCCTCCACTATGGCAATGGGATGGATGGATCTCGGTTGGGCTTCACAGGATAGAGGAGGTATAGCAGATATTAAATACCTACATGGGTAAATAGCCCCTTATTTAGGCTTTGCGTGTATTTATATCCTGACGTTTGTAGCATATATAAAGATAAACAAGATATATAAGTGGACTAATAAAGTACTAATCCCTCATATATATAGCATTACAGAGACCAAACAAGGGCAGTAAGCACTCACCCAAGAGAAGACTGAAAAATGCACATATGTGAAACTAGATAATGAGCCAATAAAGATACTCTGAGCACAGAAGGCCAGAATCCTACCCATTAGGGGAAATCCTATAAAGAAAATAGCAACAAGTCACATTCAGCCAGGCAGCCTTGTAACCAATGCACATGCCCAGAACTGAAATAAAAAGGACAGAAAGCTGATCCATAAATACCGAGAGAAAGAAGTCCAATCTCATGCATCCGCCGCCATGCTACAAGTGAAGGAAGTGTGGCCCTTATATTATGCTCATGCCCAGTGACGCCATGCTGGCCTACTAATGATGTCACCAGACTCAATTCGCGACCACCCATGCATCAAACCATGGCGCCAACCAAGCACACATGTTGTTATTTTCCGAACCACTATGGGACAGGCGGAGAGCCACAAAGCGACCACCTGTATAGGGAGCGATTGTGATTCCGGCTGATGACATAGCCAGAAGGAGACACCAACTGTGAATACGTCAAATGAGCAGCCCATGCGCAATGCCATTTCCTCGTCCAGTGGTCAGAGGCAAGGGGGAGGAAACAGACCGGTAGATCTCCTAGTCTCCTCCCCCCCTTCGCAAATCACATTCTCAACCTACAAGGCACACCAGTGATGCCCCCCAGGGACTGCCCAGCCAACCCGACAGCAGGCGTGGGGGAAAAAACCCAATCCACATGTCTCAGCAATATACACACAATGTACACAATATAAACAATGAAAACATCTCAAATCAAGTACATAGACAAATAAATTGAACCTTCAAATCCTATATACAACATTAAATATTTATTCAGCATTGGCCCTTTTGAACCTCTTTAAAGAGAAGGCTAATTTATTAAATACTTTCTTCAGCTCTGTGTATACAAAGGAGCATGGGGGAGCTCATGTCCACAATGGGGTGGTAGTGACACAGCCCCAAATCCACAATGGCTCAAAAGTGATATGGTCCAGAAATATTTAGACAGAATAAAGGTGGATAAAGCACCTGGACCTGATGGCATCCACCCACGGATCCTAAAAGAATTGAGCTCTGTAATTCCAAAGCCATTGTATCTAATTTTTAGGGAATCATTAATGACAGGAATAGTACCACTGGATTGGCGCAGGGCGAACGTGGTGCCTATATTTAAAAAGGGAACAAAGTCTTTACCAAGTAACTATAGACCTGTTAGTTTAACTTCTATAGTTGGGAAGATACTGGAGAGATTATTAAAAGACCACATAGACGAGTTCTTGCAGGAAAAAAATATTTTAAGCAACAGACAGCATGGGTTCATGAAAGACAGAAGTTGTCAGACAAACCTCATTTCTTTTTATGAGGTGGTAAGTAAAACCTTGGACAGAGGCGTGGCTGTGGACGTGGTATACTTGGATTTTGCAAAAGCGTTCGATACAGTTCCCCACACACGGCTCATGTGTAAGGTAAGGTCTACAGGTTTGGAAATATCGGTTTGTAAATGGATAGAAAACTGGCTAAAAGACAGAATTCAGAGAGTCGTGGTTAATGATTCTTACTCTGAATGGGCTAAGGTTATCAGTGGTGTACCCCAAGGTTCAGTGCTGGGACCCTTACTTTTTAATATCTTTATAAATGATATTGGGTCTGGGATCAAAAGTAACATTTCTGTCTTTGCAGATGACACCAAGCTATGCAGTGGAATAACGTCCTTACAGGAGGTCTCCAATTTACAAGCTGACCTCAATGCTCTGTCAAATTGGGCGACTATGTGGCAGATGAGGTTTAATGTTGATAAATGTAAAGTTATGCACTTGGGGGCTAAGAATATGCATGCATCATACATGCTAGGGGTAGTACAACTGGGGGAATCCGTAGTGGAGAAGGATCTGGGGGTTTTGGTAGATCATAAACTCAATAATAGCATGCAATGCCAAGCTGCGGTTTCCAAAGCGAGCAAAGTCCTTTCTTGTATTAAGAGAGGTATGGACTCCAGAGAGAGAGAGATATCATTTTGCCCCTGTTCAAATCATTAGTAAGACCTCATCTGGAATATGCAGTTCAGTTTTGGGCACCAGTTCTCAAAAAGGATATTGGGGAACTGGAGAAAGTGCAGAGAAGGGCAACCAAACTGATAAGAGGCATGGAGGAGCTCAGCTATGAGGAAAGATTAGAGGAACTGAATTTATTCACCCTTGATAAGATTAGATTAAGGGGGGATATGATCAACATGTATAAATATATAAGGGGTCCATATAGTGAACTTGGTGTTGAGTTATTCACTTTACGGTCAACAAAGAGGACAAGGGGGCACTCTTTACGTCTAGAGGAGAAGAGATTTCATCTCCAAATAAGGAAAGGTTTCTTCACAGTAAGAGCTGTGAAAATGTGGAATAGACTCCCTGCAGAGGTGGTTCTAGCCAGCTCAGTAGATTGCTTTGAGAAAGGCCTGGATACTTTCCTAAATGTACATAATATAACTGGGTACTGACATTTATAGGTAAAGTTGATCCAGGGAAAATCCGATTGCCTCTCGGGGGATCAGGAAGGAATTTTTTTCCCCTGCTTTAGCAAATTGGAGAATGCTCTGCTGGGTTTTTTTTTGCCTTCCTCTGGATCAACTGTGGGTATAGAATGGGGTATATGGGATTGTATGATATATATATATATGTATATATATATTTTTTTTTGTTTAATTTGTGGTTGAACTGGATGGACTTGTGTCTTTTTTCAACCTAACTATCTAACTATCTAACTATCTAACTATGTAACTATGTTACCAACTAGAAGGTATATTTATGGAGGGGAAAGAGAAATTAACAGCTCAAAACAGGGAGGGGGGTGAAAGGGAGAGCAGAGGGGAAAGAAGGGGGAAGGGGGGTAAAAATGGGGGGTAGGAGGGGGTTGGGGAAAATAAAGGGGAAAAGATGTGACAACAGAGATGTCTTAGCAGAAAAGATGTATAAGTATGCATCTCATTTAAACCTGGGAGGATGATTGCATTTAAACACTCTATCCAGAGCATTTCACGCTGCAAGATTTGTTGATCACAGGGGAAACCATCGTATTTTCATACCGGCGTAAGGAATTTGTGAGTGAGACAGGTGTTTGAAAAAGCTGGCTTGAGCTACTGAATTCTCTCTCTCTCTCTCTCTCTCTCTCTCTCTCTCTCTCTCTCTCTCTGCTCAGAAATTGCCCAAAAGTTTTGGGATTGTGATACTCCATGCAAGTAAAGTTTGTGAGATGCAGTTTGTATTGTTATGCTTGTTAAGATAAGTGGACTTTGTTTTATGCCGATGTGCTGAAGAAAGGAAGTTTCTGTTTGCTGTTGGAAGCATCATTTGTTTGCCTTTGGTTTTTGTCATTATGCGGCCGTGCTGGTGTTCCTTAACACCTTAAAGTGGTTGTAAATCTCTGGCATGAAATATGAACAAAGCATATCCCTTCATAGTGTGTACCTGTCTCAGTCCAGAGCACTATGAGTCATTTCTGTCTGCTTCCTCATTGCCTTGCTATCAGCATGAGTCACTACTATTCCTGAGACCCATAGAAAAAAGGTGACAGGGAAGGGAGCCCTAGCACACAGCCTGTGATTGACAGCCCCAGTCCTGTGTGATGTGTGCAGGGAGTGTGTCCCTTCCCTCCAATCAGCTCTCACTGAGCTCCGCACAGTGTAACTTCAGCTCCCTGTTCCCTGTATCCTGAAAGCTCAGACAAGATATATACATTTTGGACTTTGAACAGCTGTAGAGGCGAGAAGACTGCAGGTAAACAGGTACAACTTATGTAGGAGGATTTGTTTAATCTCTGTGTATCACCTGTGGCTAGTCACATCACTGATACTATATGAAAGGGTTTACAACCACTTGAAGTATATATATATATATATATATATATATATATATATATATATATATATATATATATATATATATATATATTATATACACACACACACATATACATACACACACACACATACAGTATCTCACAAAAGTGAGTACACCCCTCACATTTTTGTAAATATTTTATTATACTTTTCATGTGACAACACTGAAGAAATTACACTTTTCTATAATGTAAAGTAGTGAGTGTACAGCTTGTATAACAGTGTAAGTTTGCTGTCCTCTCCAAATAACGCAACACACAGCCATTAATGTCTTAACCACTGGCAACAAAAGTGAGTACACCCCTAAGTGAAAATGTCCTTATTTTCCCTCCCCGCTGTCATGTGACTCATTATTGTTACAAGGTCTCTGTTGTGAATGTTGAGCGGGTGTCTTAAACTTGGCGTTATCACTCTTACTCTCCAATACTGGTCACTGGAAGTTCAACATGGAACCTCATGGCAAAAAACTCTGAGGATCTGAAAAAAATAATTTTTGCTCTACATAAAGATGGCCTAGGCCAGAGGTAGGCAATCTCGGCCCTCCAGCTGTGGTGAAACTACAAGTCCCATGAGACATTGCAAGACCCTGACAATCAGAGGTATGACTCCTAGATGCAGAGGCATGATGGGATTTGTAGTTTGAAAACAACTGGAGTGCCAAGGTTGCCTACCTCTGGCCTAGGCTATAAGAAGATTGCCAAGACCCTGAAACTGAGCTGCAGCATGGTGGCCAAGACCATAAACCTGTGGTTTAACCGGACAGGTTTCACTCAGAACAGGCCTCGCCATGGTTGACCAAAGAAGTTGAGTGCACATGCTCAGCGTCATATCCAGAGGTTGTCTTTGGGAAATAGACTTATGTGTGCTGCCAGCATTGCTGCAGAGGTTGAAGAAGTTGGGGGGGGGGGGGGGGGGGTCAGCCTGTCAGTGCTTAGACCATACACCGCATAAAATTGGTCTGCATGGCTGTTGTCCCAGAAGGAAGCTTCTTCTAAAGATGATGGACAAGAAAGTCTGCAAACAGTTTGCTGAAGACAAGCAGACTAAGGACATGGATTACTGGAACCGTGTCCTGTGGTCTGATGAGACCAAGATAAACGTATTTGGTTCAGATGGTGGCAACCACGTGAGGAGTACAAAGACAAGTGTGTTTTGCCTACAGTCAAGCATGGTGGTGGGAGTTTCATGATCTGGGGCTGCATGAGTGCTGCCGGCACTGGGGAGCTACAGTTCATTAAGGGAACCATGAATGCCAACTTGTACTGTGACATACTGAAGCAGAGCATGATCCCCCTCCCTTCGGAGACTGGGCCACAGGACAGTATTCCAAAAGGATAATGACCCCAAACACACCTCCAAGATGACCACTGCCTTGCTAAAGAATCTGAGGGTAAAAGGTGATGGACTGGCCAAGAATGTCTCCAGACCTAAACCCTATTGAGCATCTGTGGGGCATCCTCAAATGGAAGGTAGAGGACCGCAAGGTCTAACATCCATCAGCTCCGTGATGTCATCATAGAGGAGTGGAAGAAGACTCCAGTGGAAACTTGTGAAGCTCTGGTGAACTTCATGCCCAAGAGGGTTAAGGCAGTGCTGGGAAAGAATGGTGGCCACACAAACTATTGACACTTTGGGCCCAATTTAGACATTTTCTATTAGGGGTGTACTCACTTTTGTTGCCAGCGGTTTAGACATTAATGGCTGTGTGTTATACAAGCTGTACAATCACTACTTTGCATTGTAGTAAAGTGTAATTTCTTCAGTGTTATCAAATGAAAAGATATAATAAAATATTCACAATGATGTTAGGGGTGTACTCACTTTTGTGAGATACTGTAATATATATATATGATTAATTCAACTCAAGTAGCAGGTGCATTTACAATGAGCTGCACCAGTCCAAACTGTCGTTTTAGGGCATGGCAGCCCACTTTTATTGAATAAAGGAAAGTTCACTTATACATCAGTTGCCGACGCAGGCAATTCTTCCCCATAACTTGAATTGACGAAAATACCAAGCCACCTGGTGTACATGTTGGAAGCACGGCTGCTCCTCTTATCAGTCCTTTGACTGTGTCATTCAGCTCCCTCAGAACACTTGGCTCTCTAGCCTTCAGTCACAGTGCCCTGCTGCGTGGCCCACCTCTGGCTGAAGGATTGGGGTTCTCCTGACACCCCTGATGGGAGCTGACCTGACTCCTGGGACATGCTGGCTTGTTGCTGGGTCCTCTGACCCCTTGATAAGACTTCTGTCCCATGGCTTCCTTCCTGGGCCCTCTGACCCCTCGATGAGACCTCTGTCTCGTGGCTTCTGGCTGGGACCCCCTGGCCTCGGGTGAGACCTTCCATTTCCCCACACTGGGAGCGGTCTCCAAACTGGAAGCTGTCTCCAAAAATTAGAGCCTTGAGCAATTCTCAGACCTGACTATATAATGACCCTGCACACCTGTGTAGTAAGCCAGGTTGCAGGCCTCTAGCAAAACCTGGACCCAGGATTTAATGTTCTGATTCAGAATCTGGAGAAATGATAGTTCTGAACCTTGCATTAACCCTTAATGAGACTCCTGGGTCACCTTTTCCTATAAACTTATAGGGACAGAGCCTCTCTCTGTCACATACCTCCCCCCTTTGTTTCCAAACGAAGGGCAGGAGACACAAGCTTCTAACTCTGGCACCATTAAAGGGGAACTCTGCTCCATTTGACCCATGTAGACCTTTCAAGGTCTTCTTCCTGACATGCTTCCACAAGCACTTTTGAGACCATAACCAGGTCCTCCTACCAACCTTCAATCTTAGGGTCTTAAGAATACCTTTGTTTTCTTGGTATATTTTGGCTTTCCTGACACCTTTTCCCAACTTATTGATGCTGTCATGATGCTGTAGGGAACCTCCTGTGCTTAACCCCAAACCCCTTTCTTTCTCATTTGTATCAACTTCAACCACTCTTTATGTACCTTTGGATTCATTAACCCTTCTGTGATTACTCTTGGCAACCAATACCTCATTTGCAATAACGTGCAACATCAGTTCATCCATTTCCCTGTTACTGTTACCAACACTGTTAATTTCTGTTAGAGTGGCTCCAGGTACATCAACTTGTACCTCTTTGTGGGTGATGGGCATAATCACCGCTACTGCCACGTCTGTTTTGGGCCCTTCCTTCACATGAGGCCTAGTGGTTGAGACAGTACACGTGCCATGTACCAACCACTGCTCAGCCGCACCTTGGACCGCAACAGCAGGAATGCACCTCATCACATCACCATAAGGGGAGACTTCACCCATGTCTATCATTTTTGATTGCTCTAGCAGTTCCCCTGAGCACCTTCCACACACAACTGCCACTGGTAGAACTCTTGCAGAGAACCGTGAGACCACTTTCCACAAAAGTCACCCACATTGTAGTAACCAATACCAATTTCTATCAATATTTCTTAACATCGCCTGTACCCCTTGTCTCCACTGATTGGTACTACGCAGTACCAGACCACCCATCTGTGGTGGATACACACAGTTGTATAACGAAAAGGATTGCACCAATTCCAGCATTTCTAACAACATCTCAGTTATTTCCAAGGATCTCACCTCCAAACATAGAACTTTAGGGACTCTTCCCTTGCTAGCGACATGGAGGGGCTCATTTGCTAAGGCTTGATAGGCCGAGATACTTGAGGAGACCTCCACCTCAGAGGTAACTGACACACCATGCGGCTCCCTCTGAGCACTGCTAAAAGAATGCGTCATATTCTCCTTCTCATTTTTAGCAATACTGAGCTTTTCCAAATAATTATCCTTTACACCGTCATTCTAACATTTAACATTGCTAAACTGTTTTGTTGTGGACAAAACGTCTGCTATGTACATGCCCTTTTCCGATCCTTCTGCCCGAAGAGGGTTAAGTTCTGCAACAGCCAATGCACCAGTGTCTACTGGCTTTGCAGCCTCTTCATTTGTCACAGTAGCAATAGTGTCCACCTTACTATCACACATGAAGGTTTCCTTCAATACTACCATTAACTTTCTTGTCAAACTATCCCAGTCTATCCTGTCTGTGCTCCAGTCACCAGCACTCCATAGTACTGCTCCAATTACCCAAGGAGACACAGGCAGACAGAGTGGCTTGGTAGCCGATATCAGGCACAAGTCATCGTTAACCACATTTGACTGCGATAATACATGCTCCACCATTTGAGCTATTTTCCCATTTTGTTCCCCCTGAGCAGTATCAGAGCTGTCCTGAACCACCACTGGCTCCAACACAGGGAGTCCTTGTGAGATTTCCAGGGACAACTCTGCAGAACTGCCTGTGGCTGCTATGGGAAAACCATCATCAACATTGTCAGAAATACATTCCTCATCATCATTCCTGACTTTCACAGGCTGTCCCAGCTCATTACCAGCTTGAGCCTGTGGGATATTTATTACATCACTTTTTAGTTTACAAGACACTCTCTCACCCGTCAGGGTGGCTACACAGTCATCTTGGGAAACCTCAAGCTCAGACACCATGAAATTCTGGCAGGTCTCCAGGGACAATATTGTTGCACCTGTCATGGTTGCTAGGGGCAATGGCACATATCTGTCAGTGGTCACCCCTGACCTATCTACTTCAGGACTCTGCTGAATCAGTCCTGTCCCTTGCACAGAACAGTTTTCACTTTTAAACATCAACATAGAGGAAAATATATCACCATTTTCAGACTTCTTAGTACACACCACATCATTAGGTTTAGCTCTAACCCTTGTCTCGCTGTTATAAAGGGAATTGCACAGAGACAAGTCCTTAACAGTCCTCAAGCTTTCTGCAGGTTCAGCTTCAAACTGTAATTTGCTACTAGATAGGGTATTCATTTGCATCAAGTCTCTGAAAGCAGATTTTTTCACTGGACTTACTCCCACCTCACAGGGAATAGTCCCCTAACCAGTCTCTCTTACATTTGTAACAGCCTTACCATTTCATTTGGTAGGTGTTGAAAGCTTCAATTGTGGGTGTTCCCCTTCTTTGCTGTGCTCTCACAAGCTAATGTTCCCTCATGGACACGGGGCAATATTGCTTCTTGGATTTTCCAACATTCCCTGCAGGCCAAACATGTTTCATGTTGCCAGGGGTAATAGCAGACCCACACACATGGTCATACCCCTTGCAGGATGCTGGATACTGTGCCCTCTTCTCTGTGCTGACCATTTCACACAAGCAGCCATACCTTAAAACCACTGGTTTCTTGAGCTCTCCCTCATCCCCTGCAGGCTGAACAAAATTTCCTTCATGGTTGCCAGGGGTGACAACAGACACTTTTGCACAAACCACTTCACTCAGAATTTGAGCCACATCTCCGCTATAGCTCCTTCTGTCAGCAAACAGACTTGCTCCAATTGCTAAGCGAGACCACATTCTCCCGGCAGAACTTTACCAGTGCTCCATAGATTGGATGGCTTCTAGATAATTATCAGTCATCTCGCTCATGACCCATCAAGCAGTACACCCATTGGTACTTTTGCATCATAAAAGGTTGCACCAATTCAGCCCAGCGGCCTCTGGGCCACCCTTGGTAGGAAGCAATCATCACAAATTCAGCAAAAAAGTCTTCAACATGTTAAAAAGGCAACATAGGCTGTATGAAGTCAGCCGTACAGATTTCTCCTTTGATGCCACGGGCAACCGTACCCACCTGCTCACTCCTTGCAGTGATGGTTTTTCTGTTTTTCTTTACTCCAGTGCGGCCAAATGCATCTTGCACCAGTCTGGGGCTTTGTTCTGTCTGTAACAACCCCACCACCCACAAAGTTCTGTCTCTTATGTCAGCAAACGTTGATTTACGTTTTGACCATCCCATCTTTACAGTCACTCCGCTGCACAGCTAATGCATACTTGTACAGTTCAACCTGGAGTATTGTTTCTTTAAGAGCTGAGACACACGCAATGCTGCACACACTGCAGAGCATATAGAGTTATGGCTTTTGCGTGTATCTAGAACTCCACTGTCATGCCCACATTTGAAAACCAATATGTGAGATTGGGGAATTAAACTCAAGTAGCAGGTGCATTTACAATGAGATGTGCCATTCCAAACTGTAGTTTTAGGGAGTGGCAGCCCACTTTTATTGAATAAAGGAAAGTTCACTTATACATCAGTTGCCCACGCATGAGATTCTTCCACATAACATGAATTAATGAAAATACTAAGCCCCCTGGCTTATCTGTTGGCAACACAGGTGCTCCTCTTACCAGTCCTTTGACTGTCATTCAGCTCTCTCAGAACACTTGGCTCTCTAGCCTTCAGTCGCAGTGCCCTGCTGCGTGGCCCACCTCTGGCCTAAGGTTTGGGGTTCTCCTGACACCCCTGATAGTAGCTGACCAGACTCCAGGGACCTGCTGGCTTGTGGTTGGGTCCTCTGACCTCTTGATGAGACCTCTGACCCCTCAATGAGACCTCTGTCTCATGGCTTCTGGCTGAGGGCCTCTTGATTCGCGTGAGACCTTCCGTCCACCACACTGGGAGCGGTCTCCAAACTGGGAGCTGTCTCCAAAAATTAGAGCATTGAGCAATTCTCAGACCTGACTATATAATGACCCTGCACACCTGTGTAGTTAGCCAGGTTGCAGGCCTCTAGCAAAACCTGGACCCAGGATTGAATGTAACATTAACCCTTAATGAGACTCCTGGGTCACCTTTTCCTAACTTATAGGGACAGAGCCTCTCTGTCACAATATATATATGTGTGTGTATATATGTGTGTGTGTATGTGTGTGTATATATATATATATATATATATATATATATATATATATATATATATATATATATATATATATATATATATATATATATATATATACACACACATACACACACACACATATACACACATATATACACATATATACACACACACACACACCCACACCGAAATACACTGCAATACTCTTTAATACTACATTAAATCTTGGTTCACTTTGAATAAACCATCATGTGTAAGAAAAATTCAAAAAATTGATGAACGGATATGATTCAAGCAAATGTAGTTTCAATGTGTTTACTATGCTAAGTGAATATTTTTCTTGTGAACCAGAGCCATGTTTTACAAGATATGTACAGTATAAGTTATTAATTTGTAATTCTAATTTCTAACGGTTAATTCATGATCAATATCCATCCTTACTGTCTTTGAATGCAAAGCATAGAAACATTACAGTACAACATTATTTTGTTGGAAGATTTACTTGTATTTTTTTGTTTGGAAAGAATGATATTTGGGTTTAACTGTGTGCGGTACAATTGGCAGAAGGGCATAATTTACAAAAAAGTTTTTTTTACTTCGAAATGTAAGGTCCTACTTTTAATATTTACATAATGTTTGTATATATTACAAATTCCATGATTACAGCTGTCTAGCATTAAAACTGAATTGTGTTCATTAAATAGGAACTAATGTATCAAGCAAGCTATAATGTCTATTCATTTGTTTCTCAATTAATACTCTTTTTACAGGCTTAATCTTTATTTCTATGATGGACAACCTACAAACCAGGAAACATATTCTGTTCATAATTGTGCTCAATATATTCGTTACTATTTTAATTGTATAAGATACTGCATTAATATGATCACTTCACTCTCCCTTTTTGAATACTTGTCCTATACGTCCTTAACACAAATTGGTAGTGAAATTCATTTTTAACCTGTAAATGTCAGAAGACCTTGTAATGCATCTTCATTTGTTCTTTAGGGATGGTAATTACATCATTATTATAGTCAACCTCCAGGGTATTGTATGTGCAGACTACAGACCTATTAATGATTGAACTACAGTGCTTCTATTGATAAAAATGTCCTCTTTGATATCATATAAATTATTAAAATGATGCAGCACAGATGCATTATATATCATAGGACCCTGTCTAGGTTTGCTTTTGTAATATTTTTGCTGAGGAATGCAGATAAGGGTTGAACTCTTATAGTGCTATTAGGCGAAATGTGATCAATTAATTAAACTAGATCCCACCATCTTTCCAAGAATGTCACTGACAATGAATTATTTAATGTATGTTTGAATTAACCTAAAACAAAATAAATTGTTGACAAACCATTGTCACCTAGCTTTCTGCTTTTCCACAAGTTTTACAATATAATTTATGTAAGTATTTAATTTAAAGAAAACACAAATTTTGCAATGCCAATGTATTTTCAGAAAGAAAAATCCTTTATGAAGTAAAACTGCTTGCAACCAAACCCCCCGCCCCAGGCCCATAAACATAGAAACATACTTGGACATGTATTTGGGTTGCAAGCAGTTTTCTAAAATATTGTAAAACTTGGGGAAAAGCAGAAAGCTAGGTGACAATGATTTGTCAACAATCGATTTTGTTTTAGGTGAATTCAAACATTCATTAAAAGATTCATTGTCAGTGACATTGGAAAGATAAAGTGGAATCTAGTTTAATTTATTGATCACATTTCGCCCAATAGCACTATAGGTGTTCAGCCCTTATCTGCATTCCTCAGCAAAATAATACAAAAGCCAACAGACTGGGTCCTATGATATATAGTGCATCTGTGCTGCATCATTTTAATAATTTATATGATAACAAAGATTAAATTTTTATCAATAGAAGCACTGTCGTTTAATCATTAATAGGTCTGTAGTCTGCACATACAATACCCTTGAGGATTACTATAATAATGATGCAATTACCATCCCTAAAGAACAAATGAAGATGCATTACAAGGTCTTTTGACACACGTTAAAAATTAATTTCACTACCAATTTGTGTTTGGACATGCATATGGCTACCCCTTATCCACCGGCAGGTTTGATAAAAATCATACTTTTTTTTTCTAGAAATATGTATCCAGTGCAGAACATGTTCACATATTTGTCCATTCCTATGTACAGTTTCTTACTGCCAGCCACAGCTTGATGGGAGATTGGTAAAAGAAACTAGCTAAAACTTACAAGAAATTTGACTTAAAGTTTGCCAGGAGGTATGTGGGATATTTTTAAGTCACTTGGAAAAAGGTTATGTAAATTGATAAAAGGTAGAGGCGAAATTGAAGGCAGCAATATGCTAGAAATCCTGCAGTGAAATTTGATGCAGTCTGCAAGAAATCCAAGACTTTAGAGAAGATGAGTCTTCATGAAAGGTAATGACCCTAACCAAAAAGTGAAAACTACACAAGAATGGCTTAAACAATTATGTTGATGTGCTACAATGGCCCAGTCTGATCATATTCCAAAAGAAAGTCCAAATGAATCAGACCAAACTTTGGCAGTTCAAATGAATGCACAAACTTTTGCCCATACGGTGGATGCTGAAAAAAGCTGCATTTCTGCTTCCATATATTAAAGGTTCCCATTGTCACTGGTTCCTAAGGAAGCCATGGTTCCTTTCACCTGTAGCATCCCTAGGAACAACTAACATTACAGGGAATCCCTGCCACTTAAGCAAAGGGAAGGTGATAGCAGTGACATCACTGCCACTGGCCATATTTGGGTAATGACATCGATCAAGCATGTTCATGGCTATACTTGTTCAATGATGTCTCCATCACCCCCAATCTTTCCATTATATAGGTGATGACAGCTTGGGGAGCTGTCCCGTGCAATGTTTCTTATATCCCTTTAGCCCAGAAAATGGGCATTTTTAATTTGACAGATTTGTCTCCAATTGTTTTCAATGGGGTTTGGGTTCAGCATCCAATCTTCTTTGAAGTTTTTCCAAACCATGCTTGAACCAAACCCAACGCAGTTCAGTACACCCCTACTCATGATCCCCAAAGAGGAATGTGGGAAAATCTGCAGTGTCCAGAGATGGTATGTTGATTGAGCGTGGAAAAGTCTCTGTTTCAAGGCTGTGATTGCTGCCAGGCACATCTACTGACCTGAAGTAAATACCATATATACTTATCTTATACAGTCAGTTGTTTGGGTTTTTCATTATTCATAAATATAAACAATTTTGTAAAGATATATTTTAACTTCAGCAGTCTTTTTTTCTATTATTCAGGGTAAAAACAAAAGTATGGTATATCCATTGTGGATCAATGAACTATGGCAATAAAACAAAGTGTCCAAGGGGCAAATCTTTTTAGTATGAACTTTACGTACACTAACATGCGAAAATATAGCCAGTATCAGATCTCTGGTTTATGGTGTACAATTCGTTATTAGCTGACAAATAAATAAGTGAAGAATATCTTATTGCATACAATTCCCAACAGAAATATTTTATTTTAATACAAAGAATAGATAGTGAGATGTCATTCAATGCTCCCCAGCATACAGTGGTGTGAAAAAGTGTTTGCCCCCTTCCTCATTTCCTGTTCCTTTGCATGTTTGTCACACTTAAGTGTTTCGGAACATCAAACCAATTTAAACAATAGTCAAGGACAACACAAGTAAACACAAAATGCAATTTGTAAATGAAGGTGTTTATTATTAAAGGTGAAAAAAAATCTAAACCATCATGGCCCTGTGTGAAAAAGTGATTTCCCCCTAAACCTAATAACTGGTTGGGCCACCCTTAGCAGCAACAACTGCAACCAAGCATTTGCGATAACGTGCAATGAGGCTTTTACAGAGTCCTGGAGGAATTTTGGCCCACTCATCTTTGCAGAATTGTCCTAATTCAGTTACATTAGAGGGTTTTCGAGCATGAACGGCCTTTTTAAGGTCATACCACAACATCTCAATATGATTCAGGTCAGGACTTTGGCTAGGCCACTCCAAAGTCTTCATTTTGTTTTTCTTCAGCCATTCGGTGGTGGACTTGCTGGTGTGTTTAGGATCATTGTCCTGCTGCAGAACCCAAGTTCGTTTCAGCTAGAGTACACGAACAGATGGTCGGACATTCTCCTTCAGGATCTCTTGGTAGACAGCAGAATTCATAGTTCCTTTTATCACGGCAAGTCTTCCAGGTCCTGAAGCAGCAAAACAGCCCCAGACCATCACACTACCACCACCATATTTTACTGTTGGTATAATGTTCTTTTTCTGAAATGCAGTGTTCCTTCTACGCCAGATATACTTGGACACACACCTTCCAAAGAGTTCCACTTTTGTCTCATCGGTCCACAGAATGTTGTCCCAAAAGTCTTGGGGATCATCAAGATGTGTTGTGGATAAATTGAGACGAGCTTTGATGTTCTTTTTGCTCAGCAGTGGTTTTCTCCTTGGAACTCTGCCATGCAGGCCATTTTTGCCCAGTCTTTTCCTGAGGGTGGAGGCATGAACGCTGACCTTAACTGAGGCAAGTGAGGCCTGCAGTTCCTTGGACGTTGTTGTGGGGTCTTTTGTGACCTCTTGGATGAGTCGTCTCTGCGCTGTTGGGGTAATTTTGGGCGGCCGGCCACTACTGGGAAGGTTCACCACTGTTCCATGTCTTCGCCATTTGTGGATAATGGCTCTCACTGTGGTTCGCTGGATTCCCAAAGCTTTGGAAATGGCTTTATAACCCTTTCCAGACTGATAGATCTCAATTACTTTCTTTCTCAATTGTTCCTGAATTTCTTTGGGTCTCGGCATGATGTGTAGCTTTTAAGGATCTTCTGGTGGACCTTACTGTGTCAAGCAGCTCCTATTTAAGTGATGCCTTGATTGTGAACAGGTGTGGCAATAATCAGGCCTGGGTGTGGCTAGAGAAATTGAACTCAGGTGTGGACAACCACAGTTATAGTATGTTTTAACAAGGGGGGCAATCACTTTTTCACACAGGGCCATGATGGTTTGGATTTTTTTTCACCTTTAATAATAAACACCTTCATTTACAAATTGCATTTTGTGTTTACTTGTGTTGTCCTTGACTATTGTTTAAATTGGTTTGATGTTCCGAAACACTTAAGTGTGACAAACATGCAAAGGAACAGGAAATTAGGAAGGGGGCAAACACTTTTTCACACCACTGTATATACAGTATATGTAAATAACCCCTTCTTTGTGTATTGTAGACATGTGCACACTGAAATATTTTGAATACTTTTCAATAGACAGTATTAACCTTTATCCTTTTATCAGGGTCATATACATACATTTATTTAGTTACTCCCGAAATTCGTTTTTATTTAAATTTGTTTTTCGTTAAAAATTGCATTCGTCCGAAAATTTAAATGAATTAAGGTCGAATCTATCATTGAAGGCTTAAGGTGTCTGTCGAATGTTCAAAGAAGATTCGACAGGGCAGCTAAACTGTATGACTCTGTATAGTTTAGCTGCAATTCCACCCAATTCCAGCAGGAATCTTTCCTCTCTACGTCGAATTTTTCCTTTCTACGTCGAATCTTTCCTTTCTACGTCGAATCTTTCCTTTCTACGTCGAATCTTTTCTCTCTCTATGTAGAATAATCTAGGACTAATACAGTTAAGTTTAGGCACATTCGACCACATGTTCAATGGACACAGATTGTTATTGTCAGCGTCGAATCTCCTATCTATATCGAACTGTTGTTACAACGAAAATAAAGCATTTGTTTATGTCGGATCTTTCGTTTTTCGGATTCTGCACTTTCGTTATCGTTTGTTAAAACGATAACGAAAATACCTGAAATTCGGACGAAAATGCATTCGGAAGAAAACGAATGCACATGTCTAGTGTATTGCATGCCTACATGGCAGGCATTTAAGGCAATGCCCTTGTGCTAGGTGTTTAAAGCATTCACAAGGCTTTTGAATACTTTTCAATAGACAGTATTAACCTTTATCCTTTTATCAGGGTCATATACATACATTTCAGAAATAGAACTGCACAGAGTTTCCCCAATAGCATTATGTATTATTTTAGCTCCATGAAAATTGTATTGAAATTATTCAAGGGAGCACAAACAAGAACAACAATGCCATCAGTGATGACTCAAAGATTTATTTTAATTTTTTTAAAGATTACATGTAAACAACAAAATATGAAGTTTGCCATCTAAGTGCACATGAAAAAGTAGCTCAGATATTTATGCATGATAATGTAAGATCATAAGAAAGTATATATGAGAAGACTATCAGATTGTAGGGAACCATAAAGAAGGAAACAGCAGGCATCAAATATGACCACTAATACCAGTGTTCAGGCTCCAATAGTGCATTACTCAAGATTTGAGTTTCACTAGACCCTGAAGCATAATGAACTGATATATTGACTTAACTTTTTCTGAACAAGCCTGCTGTGCCTGCAAGTATATTTAGAACTGCGTGAGGTCAATTTATGCACTGCACATGCGCAATCCGCATTTGCGCACGTTCAACTGCTTTGGTTCACTGCGCCAGCAAAATCTTAGTAAATGTCAAGCAACGTAAATGCATTGGCATAGGTTGAACGGGCGCACCTCTCAACTCAACACTTCTATAATGGAACCGTGCGTCAGAAGAATTGTCAGAAGAAGAGGAGCGTCACACAGTGGGAGCCTCCCATTCATGTGGAGCGGCCCGAGAATGAAGCAGGGAAGAAGAAGCTGTGGAGGAAGATGCCGGACGAGAACACTGGAGCAAGATGCAGAGGATCGGAGGAAGAAGCAGAGGAAGAAGAAGATGGAGGAAGAAACCGAAAGATGAAGGAAGGAATAAGGAAGAAGACCCGAAGAAGATGGAAAGAAGAAGACTTTAAATAAAGGAATTGTCAAAAACTGTCTCTTGTCATTTTTAAAATTTTTAAAACTTTTTTTGTGAAATGGTAGGGGTACTTTTGTACCCCCTTACCATTTCACACAGGGGGGCATGATCTTGGGGTCCCCTTGTTAAAGGGGGCTTCCAGATTCCGATAAGCCCCCCACTGCAGACCCCCACAACCACCGGGCAAGGGTTGTGGGGATGAGGCCCTTGTCCCCATCAACATGGGGACAAGGTGCTATGGGGGGCTACCCCCAAAGCACCCTCCCAATGTTGAGGGCATGTGGCCTGGTACAGTTCAGGAGGGGGGCGCTCTCTCGTCCCCCCTTTTCCTGCTGCCTACCAGGTTGCGTGCTCGGATAAGGGTCTGGTATATATTTTGGGCGGGACCCCACGCCTTTTTTTTTTAAATTTTGGTGGGGGGTTCCCCTTAATATCCATACCAGACCTGAAGGGCCTCGTATGCTCTTGGAGGGGAACCCATGCCAGTTTTTTATTTAAAATTAAAGTCGCCTGGCCTGGGGGCAACTTAAATTTGTGTTGTAAGTCGCCCAAGTTGTGCTGTGATTCATACTCAAGTCGTGTCCAAGTTGCCTCCCAAAGTCGCGCTGGAATTCGTGTTGCCTCTGTGTGAATGGACACTTAATGATACGGGGTGCGCTATTATCAATGTCATATTATTATTGCTGTTGCGCTTATGCGTGTTACGGTTCACACGCTCAATTAATGATTTATCTGGTGCACCAATTAAGGTATGAACCAGCGCAGCACATTCATCTTAGTAAATGACCCCCATTGTGTTTTCCATATAATCAAACCCTTATAAACAATGTCATATGAATAGCAAGATATCCATAATGAAAGAATATTAGGGGGGAAATCTAGAATCTAAAGAATCCAGGCATGGCAGCAAGGGAAGGAGTCTGTTGACAAGAATCTTACTATACAATTTTAAGTCTGAAAGACTTAAAAGAGGGAGATTGGCCTATAATTTGTCACCTGCACTGAGTCCTCCACTTTCTTGTGTATAACTGTTATGTGTGTTTCAGATATTTATGGTGATAGCATCTGACCTTTTGCTATGGAATTATAAGCCAACATCCAGTATGGTGCTAAAATGTCTAGAAATCTTTTGTAATACAACAATGTCAGACCATCTGGATCCAGATTCACGGTCTTGATAGTCTGCCCCAGTTCCTCAACATTGAGAGGTTTATCCAAGGAGGCTACAGCACAGGCATAAATAGAGGGCATTCCTCTCTTGATGACAGATTTCACAATATCTGGTGTATTGGCACATTGTGCTTTAGACATGTCCTCCGATTTTACAACTGGGGCATCTCTGGGACTTTCCAAAAGTTATTTTAAGTGGATCTTTTATGGCAGAGGGCAACTGGTCATGATCTACTGATTCAATGATCCTGTGTCCTTTTTCCAACACTCTCTGTTATCTAAATCTTCCAGCTTCCTCTGCATCTCCATTAGCTGGAAATAATTCCACATGGTGTCTTTGTGGAAGTCTCGCATGTCCTCTTCATGGCAGCTCACCATGTCCTCCACCACTATTAAGCAATCTTCAGCCCCCTAAGTTCTTCCTTTAGATCAGTGCCCTCAGTTCTTCCTTTAGATCAGAGATAGCATCGGAGAGGATATTCTTATTATTTGAGACAATAGTCTGTAAATCAGACATCTTCAGCATCTGCTGAATAAGCCAAAGCATTGGGGTAAATTCTGTCCTTGCTCTTCTGTGATTGCTCTGTCTACCTGTGAGAAGCTATGATGGGAGTATAGCTGGGCTGTGAAGGCTGAGTCCTGAAGATTTCAGGCAAATGATGACCCAGTTGCAAATGGGGAGTTGGTGGAAAAACTGGCCTCCCTATTTTGCCCATTGTAGCCAAAGAGATGGAGAAAAGCTGAAAGAATTATGTCGTAGCCACAAAGCTGCAGGTTCAGGCATCCAACTCTATGTAGCACCAAGCCATGCCCCCCTATGTATGGTCATCTGCTGACACCCGCTATCCCATTGGTATGTATGTATGTCTGTATTTCATCAGAAAACGGATGGATGAAATACAGACATACGGTTCGCATGTGTGAAAGGGGCCTTAAAAGGAAATGTGTTTATACAAATGTCAGAAATAATCTAAATTACAAATTAAATACAGGGTCTTGTGATTCTTTAGGTGCATCCAGATTCAGTAGAGGTACAAAGATTGAAGCACCCAAGGGTCTGGTATTTCCATATTTAGTGGAGGAAAGAAGAAAAAGAAGAAGAAAAGGATGAGGGTGAGTCATCCCCAGCCTTGTCTATGGACAGAACCATGGAAATATGAGAAATAGCACTCAGTCAATCAAGCTCTGTGCAGGAGCCTTCAATGCCCCAACAGCCTACCTACCCGAGTGATGCAGTACTGATTGCACACTTTTCTGCCCTTCTACATGAAGAACTGTCTAAAGCTTGGGACATACTTACTACCAAATTTAAATCTGATATGTCTAATATAGGTGAGAGCCTCGATACTATTGAAAACACGCTAGTTAGCACTATCTTGAGAACCAGAATTCAGACATGATCACAGATCTATAATCCCAACTTGACCAGGTTAAAGCGAAAAAATAAAAACTTGGATAATAGATCCAGGCACTATAATGCCAGCATTAAGAGGCTTTAGTCAGCTGGGGCCTCCCATGGAGGCAGAGTTGTTGAGTTTATTTATTTATTTTCTCTGGTCATCGGACACTATGATCGAAGATGAGTGGACATTGTGGGACAGTTTTATTTATTTTTTAAATAAAGGACTTGTCCCAAATTATCTACTGTCATTTTTACCATTTTGACACTTTTTTTGGTGAATGTGTAGGGGTACAATGTACCCGATACCCATTCACATAGGAGGGGAGCTGGGATCTTGGGGTCCCCTTGTTAAAGGGGGCTTCCAGATTCCGATAAGCCCCCCGCCTGCAGACCCCCACAACCACCAGGAAAGGGTTGTAGGGATGAGGCCCTTGTCCCCATCAACATGGGGGCAAGGTTTTTTGGGGGCGACCCCCTAAGCATTCTCCCCATGTTGAGGGCATGTGGCCTGATACAGTTCAGGAGGGGGGCGCTCTCTCGTCCCCCCTCTTTTCCTGCATCCTGCCAGGTTGCGTACTCAGATAAGGGCCCCTTAACATTCATACCAGACCCAAAGGGCCTGGTAATGGACTTTCATTTTGCTGTGGTATTGTTCTAAACATGGGAAATATGTGCTACTTTACAGGCATACTAAGGACACCCCCCAGGCACGATATTTAAAGGAATATTTCATTTTTATTGTTTCACTTTAAGCATTATTAAATCACTGCTTCTGAAACAATGGCCATTTTTAAAACTTTTTTTTTGCATTTATACATGTCCCCTGGGGTAGGACCCAGGTCCCCATACACTTTTTATGTCAATAAATTGCATGTAAGCCTTTAAAATTAGCACTTTTGATTTTTCATGTTCATGTACCATAGACTTTAACGGTGTTCGCTTGTTCGTACAATTTTTTGCATGTTC
The DNA here is from genome assembly GCA_028564925.1 of Lithobates sylvaticus. NCBI lineage: Eukaryota > Metazoa > Chordata > Amphibia > Anura > Ranidae > Lithobates > Lithobates sylvaticus. Next base: position 385,993,098 of record CM053028.1, read on the forward strand.
TGGTGTGAACCAAACTGGGGAGTGTTTGGCTCATCCCTAATTGTTATGATATAGTTTTATTAGTTTGAGCTGTGATGGCTGGACTCATATATGTATAATAAATACAGTTATGGTGTATCAATATTAAAGATATGTATATGCAATAAATGTATTATTAATACCAACAATAAAATGGGCTGTGACCAATTAATACCAAATTTGGTTTATAGTCTTATAGTCTTCATTTTAATATTAGAAAATCTATTTCTGTATTCATTCCCATTACTATTAATACATTAAAATGTAATATTGCCATTTAAGAGCATTTACATTTTACAAAAAAAAAGCTTAAAACGCTGGTATACTGAGGCCTTGGCTATATAACTAATAGTATGGTAGGAATATACTGTAAACAAAAATGACTAAAATTAGGTTATAAATACATTCACTGAAATACTCAGCCTGACAATACTCAAACTTGTCTAAAGACTAACATATAGCTGACCACAGAGTTAAGATTAAGTATATGCTGTTGGAAGATGATTCATTTGATGGATAATACAATTATAACTGTTTATGATAGCATTCTGGCTGGTTGCATCTTCTGAATGGTCCCTAGATACAGCTATGGTTGTATGCATGCTATCTGTAGGAGACAGACTTTATATGTGGAGCTCTGCATTACATTTTCCTGTTTAATTCTTACTTACATCTCTCCAGCTTGTTGCATTCTTATTTATTTGTATGCTCTGTATGGTTTGTTTATATCTTGAGGAACACTTGCATGGTGCTAGACACGAGTACAGCCTCATGCTGAGCATCTATCACTGCCTATTGCTCCATACTTATTTACTCACCATTCATTTATCCACATCATGAGAGGCTATCTGTGCAACAGTGATTTATGTTTATTGTCTAATAAAAGAAAAAACGTCCACAAATCCTGTGTACAATCCTAACTATGTGCTTGATGCTAATTGATGTTACTTCAGCCAAATACATTGTTTGAAGAATTCTTAATATTATAAATATTTTTACAGTGTCAACAGTTTATGCAGCACATAGAAAATGAAGACAGGCAGGACAGTTACAATACAGTTCAATACAAGAGGAAAAGGAGGGTGCTGCTTGTTAGAGCTTACAATCTAAGAGGGTGGGTCAAGTGATACAAAAGGTGTGAGAGATGAGCTTCTGGAAAAAGTACAGACTGTTTATTAGTTTGAAGTAGAATAAGCTTGTGTAAAGGGATACATTTTCAAGGATCACCTAAAGATGAATAGAGTAGAAGATAGTCAGACAGAATGGGGTAAGGAGTTCCAGAGGATGAGAGAGGCTATAGAGAAGTCCTGGAGGCAAGCATGGGAGGAGGTGACAAGTGAGCTAGAGAGAAGAAGTTCTTACAAGGACCAAAGATAATGGTTTTGTTGGTATTTTGAGACAATGTAGGTGATGTAGCTGGGGACAGAGTTGTGGATGACTTTGTAAGATGTTATTAGTATTTTTTAATTTTAATAGTTGGGCACGCAGCTGTTGGGGGATCAGCAGAGAGAGGTAGCATACACTGAATGGTTAGTAAGGTTGATGAGCATGGCAGCAGCATTCACGATGGACTGAAGGGCATATATAGCCTATGAATAGTTAAGCCAATTAGGATTTCAGTAGTTGGGGCAAGAGATAACCAAGGAGTGAGTTAGAAGCTTTGTGGTGTCCTTGGTTAAGAAGGGGTGCCTTTTTGAGTTGTTGGAAAGGTTGAGGCTAGCACCCTGGTATGTGGAGATGGACTGATAGTTGTGCCATAAAACTTGACAGAGAAGTCAGGGGAAGGGCACATGAGGGAGGACATGTTATAAGCTCAGTTTTGGATAGATTTAATTCTAGAAAGTGGTGTGACATCCATATTTATATGTCTGTGAATAAATTTGTAATGCGTGAGGTAACTGATGGGGTAAAGCTGAGGGGTAAAAATATAGAATAAAGTGTCATCAGTAGGGATGAGCTGAACAGCCCCCGGTTCGGTTTGTACCAGAACCTGCGAACAGACCCAAACTTTGCGTGAACTTTAGAACCCTATTAAAGTCTATGGGACTTGAACGTTCAAAATCAAAAGTGCTAATTTTAAAGGCTATAATGCAAGTTATTGTCCTAAAAAGTGTTTGGGGACCTGGGTCCTGCCCCAGGGGACATGTATCAATGCAAACATTTTTTTTAAAAATGGAAGTTTTTTTAAGGGGCAGTGATTTTAATAATGCTTAAAATGAAACAATAAAATCGTAATATTCCTTAAAATTTCGTACCTGGGGGGTGTGTATAGTATGCCTGTAAAGGGGCGCATGTTTCTGTGCTTAGAACTGTCCCTGCACAAATTGTAATTTTTGCAGGAAAAAAACTAATTTAAAAGCACTCGCGGCTATAATGAATTGTCGGCTCCCCGTAATACAGAGAACAGTCATTGAAAGTCATTGATAAAAAAAATAAAAAACTGCGTGGGGTTCCCCCCAAATTCAATTACCAGGCCCTTCAGGTCTGGTATGGATATTAAGGGGAACCCCGGGTCAAATTTAAAAAAAAAAATAACGTGGGGTTCCCCCCAAATATCCATACCAGACCCTTCAGGTCTGGTATGGATTTTAATGGGAACTCCACGCCAAATAAAAAAAAAAAATGGCTTGGAGTTCCCCCCAAAAATCCATACCAGAGCCTTTATGCGAGCACGCAACCTGGCAGGCGGCAGGAAAAGAGGGGGGGGCGAGAGAGCACCCCCTCCTGAACCGTACCAGGCCACATGCCCTCAACATTGGGAGGATGCATTGTGGGTCTGTGACCCCTCAAAGCACCATGTCCCCATGTTGATGGGGACAAGGGCCTCATCCCCACAACCCTGGCCGGTGGTTGTGGGGGTCTGTGGGCGGGGGGATTATCAGAATCTGGAAGCCCCCTTTAACAAGAGGACCCCCAGATCCCGCCCCCCCATTTGAAATGGTAAGGGGGTACAAAAGTACCCCTACCATTTCACAAAGAAAGTGTAAAAAATTGTTAAACACACAGACACAGTTGGGAAAAGTCCTTTATTAAAAATAATAAAAAAAGATTCCAGCGGTGGTAATTCACTCTTGGTATCCAGAGATGGCTGATCTCTTCTCTGGGGTCCAGCGATGGGTGATCTCTCCCGATGGTCCAGCGTATCGAATACTGTCGCCACCGGAGACAAAGCGGGAATCCCGGCTCCTAACATGTCTTAGCTGAGGAGGACGGGGCCACCCGTCAGCTGACCCCGCCCCCCTCTGACGCAAGGGGAAACTCAGGCTTCCCCAGTAATGTATGGGTGACCTCGACCCCTCTGATGTAACACAGGTTTCCGTTACATCAGAGGGGGGCGGGGTCACCCACACGTCACTGGGGAAGCCCGGGTTTCCCTTGCGTCAGAGGGGGGTGGGGTCAGGTGTTGGGTGGCCCCGTCCTCCTCAGCTAAGACTTGTTAGGCCATCACCTGGATTCCCGCAGTGTCTCTGGTGGAGACAGGATGCGCTGCGCTGGACCATTGGGAGATCACCCATTGCTGGACCTTGGAGAAGAGATCAGCCATCAGCCATCGCAAGAGTGCATTACCACTGCTGGAATATTTTTTTATTTTTAATAAAGGACTTTTCCCAACGGTGTCTGTGTGTTTTTGTACCCCCTTACCATTTCAAAGAGGGGGGCCGGGATCTGGGGGTCCCCTTCTTAAAGGGGGCTTCCAGATTCTGATAAGCCCCCCTCCCGCAGACCCCCACAACCACCGGCCAGGGTTGTGGGGATGAGGCCCTTGTCCCCATCAACATGGGGACATGGTGCTTTGAGGGGTCACAGACCCCAATGCATCCTCTCAATGTTGAGGGCACGTGGCCTGGTACGGTTCAGGAGGGGGCGCTCTCTCATCCCCCCCTCTTTTCCTGCAGCCTGCCAAGTTGCGTGCTCGAATAAAGGGTCTGGTATGGATTTTTGGGGGGGGAACTCCACGCCATTTGTTTTTTAAATTTGGCGTGGAGTTCCCCTTAAAATCCATACCAGACCTGAAGGGTCTGGTATGGATATTTGGGGGGAACCCCACATCATTTTTTTTTTAATTTGACCCGGGGGGGTTCCCCTTAATATCCTTACCAGACCTGAAGGGCCTAGTAATTGAATTTGGGGGGAACCCCACAATTTTTTTTTTTTTTTATCAATAACTTTCAATGACTGTTCTCTGTATTATGGGGAGCCGACAATTCATTATAGCTGCGAGTGCTTTTAAATGACTTTTTTTCCTGCAGAAATGACACTTTGTGCAGGGACAGTTCTAAGCATGGGAAACATGTGCACCTTCACAGGCATACTATATACACCCTCCAGGTATGAAATTTAAAGGAATATTACACTTTTATTGTTGCACTTTAAGCATTATTAAAATCACTGCTCCTGAAAAAACGTCCGTTTTTAAAACTTTTTTTTTGCATTGATACATGTTCCCTGGGGCAGGACCCAGGTCCCCAAACACTTTTTATGACAATAACTTGCATATAAGCCTTAAAAATTAGCACTTTAGATTTCTCCCATAGACTTTTACAGGGTGTTCCGCGGCTTTTCGAATTTGCCGCAAACACCCCAAATTGTTCGCTGTTCGGTGTGAACAGGAGAACAGGCAATGTTCGGGTCGAAACTCAAAGCTCATCCCTAGTCATCAGTATAAAATGGTATTGGAAGCCTTGGGAGAGGTCCAAGGACAGAACCTTTGGGGGACCCCAATGGAAAAAGGAATAGAAGAGGAGCAGGATTTTCCTATGCAGTCACATATATCGATAAGTTGTTTTCAGCAACAGAAACAATAATCAAGTGGTAACTACCTGCTTATAAATGCCAACATTGTTTGAAAAATGTATTTTATTACACATATAAAAATAACTTGAACAAAACAAAAATACACTTATAGACCCAAGAGATCACAATACATATGCAGCCAAAATCATTACTGTGTTAAGCTGACCGGCAAGCCACTAGAAAAGCCCAAAGAAGGTGCCTCCCTTAGCAAGACCCAAGGTGCCAATGCTATTTTAAATAACCATCAAAGGAAAAACAGAGCACTAGGAATCTAAAAATCTCAGTGTTAATATACTTTCATAATCCTCATAAATGATCAAAATGCCTACCTTCTATATAAACATTACTTGGGATAGTCACCATTTTAAACATATTATGCACTATCTCCCAGCTCCAAACAATAGCCAGGTCACCAGAAGCCTGATGGATGCTAAAAAGCAAATTTATAAATATGCAAGTATCCCCAAGCTAACATGTCACCATACTGTATACATCTTCAATACTTCCTTCATCAAAGATTGCTTATATTGACGCAGTGATCAGGGAGGTTTGCTAGTCAGCTTTTTAACACAGCAATGAAATGAGAATGAATTCCCCAAGAGTTTTCATGCAGCAAAAGTCAAAAAGTTGAACAAATACCAAATAATGTTGTAAAATGTATAGTTTTATTACTCCTACGATTGAAACCAACATTTAGATTAAAATATGAGCTCTGGTTACATTGCAACCTCAATATGACACAGAAACAATGATAACCCTGATAAAGACAGGTGCTAACTTGTATTTAGGAATTTCCTCAATGTTGATCCTGCCAACAGATACCCCAACGCGTCTTTAACACAGCAATAATCTTTGTGGCATTGCAGTTTATAAGTGTATATTTTGTTGATTATATATGTAATATTAATTATTCTTTAGCTTGCAGATTCTCGTTTCCCTGAGGAAGACGTTAAGTTTATTTGAAAAGTGTTGAGAGTGAAGAGAATTAGATCAAATGTGTTCTGATCATTGTTGTGGCTTTATGTATTGCCTTGATTTTTATTGTGTATTTTTATACGTGTAATAAAATACATTTTATATACTTACTCTATATAGGTGTATATGTAGAATGCCTGAAAAATCCCACCCAAATATGGAATTGTTCTTAGCAACCAAATTATATATGAATATGATCACATACTACTATTCAAGCTTTTACAATGTGACTTTTCCCCCAAGATTTTCATTAGGTTTAGAATGAATTTGTTTTAAAGTTACCTACAGTATATTGCACACTACTACAAATCTCGCCCGACATCCCACTATTATTTGAGAAGTAGCAGTGTAAATTTGTCTAACAGGATGTGATCCAAATTTCTTATTTTTTAATTATATACTAGTTTCACATTTTGCCATTATCTCCCTTTGCAACACATTAATTGTATTTGCACGCAGGTTCCTGGGTGGTACATCACACTGCAGTGATTTTTATTTATGTCTACCATGAACCCTGTATTTAATCAACTCAGTACTGAGTCCACACAAGATTATAGTGATCACATGCAGGGCCATCTTAAGAGCATTATAGGCCCCCGGGCAATACAGTGCACCGGGGCCCCTGTGTGCACTACACTACATACCGCACTGACCACTACACTACATACCACACCACACTGACCACTACACACCACACTGACCACTACACTACATACCACACCACACTGACCACTACACACCACACTGACCACTACACTACATACCACACCACACTGACCACTACACACCACACTGACCACTACACTACACTACACACCACACCACACTGACCACTACACACTGACCACTACACTACATACCACACCACACTGACCACTACACACCACACTGACCACTACACTACATACCACACTGACCACTACACTACATACCACACCACACTACATACCACACCACACTGACCACTACACTACATACCACACCACACTACATACCACTACACTACATACCACACTGACCACTACACGCCACACTGACCACTACACTACATACCACACTGACCACTACACTACAAACCACACTGACCACTACACTACAAACCACACTGACCACTACACTACAAACCACACCGACCACTACACTACATACCACACTGACCACTACACTACATACCACACTGACCACTACACTACATACCACACTGACCACTACACACCACACTGACCACTACACTACATACCACACTGACCACTACACTACATACCACACTGACCACTACACACTGACCTACCTGAATCCTATACTGACCACTACTACACAAACTACACTACCCACTGACCACTACATACCACACACCACACCACACTGACCACTACACTACATACCACACTGACCTACCTGAATCCTATACTGACCACTACTACACAAACTACACTACCCACTGACCACTACATACCACACACCACACCACACTGATCACTACACTACATACCACACCAACCACTACACTACATACCACACTGACCTACCTGAATCCTATACTGACCACTACTACACAAACTACACTACCCACTGACCACTACATACCACACCACACAACACTAACCTACCTGATTCCTATACTGACCAGTACACTACACACTGACCACTACACACCACCCTACCTGATTTCTATACTGACCACTACTACACAATCTACACTATCCACTGACCACTACACTATAAACTTCTCACAGACCACTACACAATACACTACATACTGACCGCTACAGCATACTCTATCCACAGACCAATACACCACACACACACACACAATACACTACACACAATACATTACACTATTCATTACACTACACACAATACATTACACTATTCATTACACTACACACGATACATTACATTACACTACACACAATACATTACACTATACACAATACATTACACTATACATTACACTACACACAATACATTACACTATACATTACACATTACACTACACACAATACACTATACATTACACTACACACAATACATTACACTATACACAATACATTACACTATACATTACACTACACACAATACATTACACTACACACAATACATTACACTATACACAATACATTACACTACACACAATACATTACACTATACACTGACTTTATGGCTTCTCCCTCTCCCCAGACCATATCTACTCCCCCCCCCCCCCGGCCAGCAAAAAAAAACTCACGAGTGAGTCCCTTACCTTTTTTTTCCTTCCATTTCTGCTCTGCGCCGCCTGTCACACTACCAGACTGCCTGCCCCAGCGGGGACATGATCGGTGACCCGGAGAGGAGGAGGCGAAGATAGCGGCCACAGCTCACAGTGAAGGCCAGCCCGCTCTCCCACGATCGAGGACAGGCCAGCCCCACCTGCTGCACATGACCCCTTTCGCCCAATCACAAGGCGCCAGGGGCCGGCCTGAGACTGGACATGGCGGCCGGAGCGCGGGGTCACAGGCAATAAAAACGAGGGTGACACATAGATGATGCTTGGCTCGCTGGGCAGGTGGGGCCCCCCAGGCAAATGGGGCCCCCGGGCAACTGCCCAGCGTGCCCAATGGAAAAGACGGCCCTGATCACATGGACCTATTGTTAGCTATAAAGTCGTCTTTGGGCACATTTTATGTATTCTCAGCCAGATTTTTAAAAAAAAAACATTTAGAGCTATACTTCTAACAATGGGTACACAAATGCTTGCTCTGCAGAATTGGTACAAAGCATAAAACAGTGTGAAAATTCACTTTATTATATATTGTGGTGACTATAACAGAATGTGCAGACTTCACTTAATGAACTTTGATGATTAAGTCTGCACCCATTTGATAAAGACTATTTAGGAAATACTATTTATTTTTTATTAAATCACCTAGTTCCAGAGAATAACCAGTTAATAAGTGAAAATATTATGACAACACTGTTATGCGATCAGATATAGTACTAAAAAGAATATTGACAAGACTAATTTACACTTCATTCACACACATTGCATCAGCTTTTATTGCTAAATGTCTGCAGATGGGCTGTGTTTTAGAAGAACCCCATTTAACTGGCATAAATGGTAAAATGCAACTCAGTGCACCAAAGTTCAAGATTATTTTCAAGTATACTGCAAAGCAAATATGTAAGTGGGAATGGTTTCTATGCCTCACAAAATGATTTACAATGTGGGTTACACTTGAAGCAGTCCTGTCAACTGTAGCTGTTAAATTATTATATACTACTGGATGTAGCTGTGTACAACCTTTTCCTATTTCTACTTGGGGCAGTTATCATTTTGACTTTTGTTGCTGTGCCATTTTTTGTAGTCATTACTGGGAGTTCTTTTTGGGGGGGGTTTCGCTGTAACTGCTCTTTTAAAATTTTGATCTAGTTGCTGATATATGTGTATATATATATATATACTATACTATATATACATACATACGTATTGTATATTTCATGTTTAAATATAAATTAATTGTCACAAATAACAGAAAAGATATCTCAATAATATTGAAGCTACTGTTAATTTAATGCTTAACCATTATTTTAAAAGTGGATTGATTTCAAATTAGGTGTTGAAATGAGAAAAAAAAAATTATACATAGGCATATATATTTAAAGTACAAGTTTCTCAAAGTTGTTCTGTGCTTGCAAGAGCAAATGCAAGTCATAAGCTGCACTGACATTTGAATCCTTAATAAAAAATCATCTATATAGTTAGTGCCCGGTCTTTAATATCAATATGCATTATGTATTTGCATTCACACTGGTCAACTTTCTCTGCATTACAGTTTGGTTTCTTCTGCATTATGGTTATCATTCAGAATGCTTCAGCTTGATTGGCTGTTGTTACCATCTCTGGAGTGCTCACTTGGGTCTTAGAATACTGCTTTCAGTAACCCAAGATGTGTATCCCTGTCCTGAACGACTTTCTGCTACTCAGCTTCATCACACAACCATTCAAAGTTAATGCAGAATCTTCAGCTGAAATGAAGAAGGCAGAGCAATCTGTAAATATTGGTCTGTTCCTTCCTAGACACACTATTCTATGAAGACATTCATTAGATATTATTTAAGTATTAAGAATGAACTTCTGATGATGAAAGGTTAACCTTTTTAAAAATGTCTATTTATTCAACAAATCCTTTTTATCTGGGTTCTTATCTCATACAGTATAATACTAGAGTAAGCCAATGCATAGAGATGTAAGGTGGATGAAAGTTTAAAAAATGAAAGACCCCATATTACTTTACTTAGTTTCTCTTTTCTCACATATAAAAAATACAACTCTGATTCTGAACACTGCCCTATTCATAACTTAAACTTAATAGTTCTCATGCTAATCTTGTTAAAGTTGTGTAAAATGCAGTATTGATCTAACAGCCTCATCACCTTTCACTGAGCAGATTGCTTTTGGATTCTGCTGTGAATGAATACTGATAGGGAAAAACATGTTTACCCTGCTAATAGCAGCAAATGATGGCAATACGAGTCTGGCAAGAAATACTAAACAGACTGCATTCAAAAATAATGTATGCCACATAAGGTACAAATACTCTGGATGCACATATGTCATTGAACTGGATATCATAAGACAGCCTAGTTTGGTAAAAATCTATCATTCTTAATATAGAAGAGACTCTCATTCAATAAGAGTTTCATTTTCTTTCCATATAAAGTATCAGAAGGAAACCAAAAACAAACTTTTCAGCAAGAAAGGAACTTTACTGAGTACTCTAATACACATCCCAATCACACACCCTTGCTAACCAATCAAAATTGAACTTCCAGCCAATGAGCTCTTCAACGTTCAGCATACCAGTAAATTGCTTTTTATTTTTTTTTATTATCAGAAACTAAACTTTGCTTACTCCCTCCTTCCTTCCTTTTCCTTCTATCCCCCTCTTCCTTATTCCTCCCTCCTCCTTCTCCCAGCCTCTCCTTCTCTTACTCACCACCCACCCCCACCCCCCCTCTCGACTTCCTACGTTTTCATATACCCTCAGTAAAGTCACGTGCAGATCTCCTTGGCTATAATCTCTGTTGTCCATTTTTTCCTACAGTTTTGCTGAGTCGTACAGAAAAGTAAAAAATTCACCCTTTCCTTGTCATTGGAATGCATCTCACTTAATGGTGTTTGGGATATTCTACAGATAGGCAACACCTATCCTCATATTGATTAGTGGTTCCAAATGTATAACTACTGCAGTAGGGAACAGACAAATGATACACCCAGCATCTTTCCAAAATAACTTTTCTGTTTATTTTTACGCAATTGAAGGTTTTTATACACATGATTACGTAGATATCACATTGATATTACAATTGTACTTGTATGGTAACAAGGGGCATAACATAGGCAGACTAATTCTAATCAGGACTCAAAAGAATGCAAACATGTAATGAAAACATTATTAGTACCGTGTGCACAGTGAGTGTAGTGTGCAATACATACAAAATAGAATACAATTATATACAGAACTTACAAATTTCCTTTACAATCTCCTCTCTTTTGATCAATATTTTGATCACTAACAATAACAGCTATCACCTTTTAACCTGGAACCTCCACCCACTTAGGTGAAGGTAGTCCTGGCCAAAGAGGCAAACCCCATTGTGGAGAATATAACAGCATTTTCATTACAAATTACTTTTCATTGTGAAAAATAAAATGATTGATAATACATATTTACAGAGTATTGGCTGTACACTCCTGTGGCCAGAATGGCCTTCTAGCTTAATTGTGGACATGCTGACTTATCAGCACAAGTAAACACAGACAATTCTACATAAAATGGAAGATGTATAAATGATAATATGACTTTAACATGGCTGAACTACTTTTCAAATCACATTATATATATATATATATATATATATATATATATATATACACCCCTTAAAGCATTTGATTAAATAGTACCCCAAACTGATTCCAAGAGGAAAACAAATCAAACATAGAGATACTTTCATTTAGTCATTTTTGCAGTGTCTGGTGTGGATCTTCATTTTCCCATCGCACACATTCCTGGAAATGCTCTCACCACATGCCTGACAAAGGGGCCCTGCGTGGCTCCGAAACGTTGCACTATCCTTGTGTTGTGATCATGCAATAAATCACCCTTTTGGATGCTATTTGTGTCACTCCATGGTGTGCTGGCAAATATCTTCATGGTGTGGATCTAGGTGACTTTTCCTTCAAGTTTTGCAAAACTGTACATGAAATAGACTCTGTATTGAGACTCCAAACATTTCCTTTATATATAACAGTCTCTTAACAATCCACATGTCACCTGGCTTTAGTTTATGAGATCCTTCCAAACTGTTATGCCACGTACACACTACCAGACTTTTTGACAGCAAAGGTCAGACGGAACGATTCCGATCGTGTGTGGCTTCAACGGACCTTTGCATGGCTAAAATCTGACGGACTTTAGAAATAGAACTTGTTTTAAATTTTCCAGCCGGAACTCCGCCAGAGCGAGTTTCTAGCGGGAAAACCGTTCATCTGTATACTGGTCCGACGAACCAAAATACGACGGAAGGACCGCAACAGCACCTGCCCGCGAGAATGTTTCTCGGTGACAGGGTACTGTACATCTCGCGCTGGCTGCAATAGGAAAAACACATTTTCCTATAGCAGCGAGCGCTAGAGGGAAAGCCCTTTGGTCTGGTATGGATTTTAAGGAGAAGCCCCTACACGGAAAAAAATGGCGTTGGGATTCCCCCCAAAATTGATAAAAGACCCTTATCCGAGCACGCAGCCCGGCCGGTCAGGAAAGGGGTGGGGACGAGCGAGCACCCCCCCCTCCTGAGCCGTACCAGGCCGCATGCCCTCAACATGGGGGGGTGCTTTGGGGAAAGGGGGGCCCTGCGCCCCCCCACTCCAAAGCACCTTGTCCCCATGTTGATGAGGACAAGGGCCTCTTCCCGACAACCCTGGCCATTTGTTGTCGGGGTCTGCGGGCGGGGGGCTTATCGGAATCTGGGAGCCCCCTTTAATAAGGGGGCCCCCAGATCCCGGCCCCCCACCCTATGTGAATGAGTATGGGGTACAATGTACCCCTACCCATTCACCTAAGGTGTAAAAGTGTAAATAAAAAAACACACAATTTAAAAAAAAAAATGTATTGCACAGCTCCGGGGGTCTTCTCGCCGGACTCCTCTGCTCTCTTCTGCTCTTTTACCTAGCTCTTTCACGAGCAGAGGAGCCGGGCTTTCTTCTTCGTTGCCGTCGTCTGGGGGCTCGTTCCGCCTTCGGGTGTCTTCCGGGGTCTCTTCTGTTCTTGCCGCTGTCGCCTTCTTCTTCTTCCGATGTTACCTCGTCGCTCTCTCTGGCCGGAATGGCAGAGACAAGCTGTGTTGTGACTTATATAGGGACAAGGAGGCGGGGTCACATGCTCATGTCACATGGTGACCCCGCCCCCATTATGTCACAGTCCCAGCATCCTCCGGGACTGTGACATCATGGGGGCGGGGTCACCATGTGACATGAGCATGTGACCCCGCCTCCTTGTCCCTATATAAGTCACAACACAGCATGTCTCTGCCATTCTGGGAAGAAGAAGAAGACCCCGGAGCTGTGCAATTAAATATTTTTTAAAAATTGTGTGTTTTTTATTTACACTTTTACGCCTTAGGTGAATGGCTAGGGGTACATCGTACCCCATACTCATTCACATAGGGTGGGGGGCCGGGATCTGGGGGCCCCGTTATTAAAGGGGGCTCCTGGATTCCGATAAGCCCCCTGCCCGCAGACCTCGACAACCAACGGCCAGGGAGAGAGATGACAACCGCTCCAGAGGGATCCTTCAAGGCGAATGCTTCTACTCCTAGTGTGGAGCTCCAGGTGCAGGCTAATAACAAGGTAGTTAGAAAGTAACAAGGGGAACTCTGGACAGCCGCACACCAGACGAAGATGAAAAATCAAATGGATTTATTTAAAAACAGGAATCACATCAAAGTCCAAAAACACAGCAAAACAGGGAGGGGGGCACACAGCTGACGCGTTTCATGCTAAATACAGCGTTTACTCATAGCTAGACAAACATCTGTTGTCTAGCTATGAGTAAGCGCTGTATTTAGCGTGAAACCAGACCCTTACCAGATACCAGACCCTTATCCGAGCACGCAGCCAGGCCAGTCAGAAAAGGGGGTGGGGATGAGCGAGCGCCCCCACCTCCTAAGCCGCATCAGGCCACGTGCCCTCAACATGGGGGGGTGCTTTGGGGAAAGGGGGCCCTGCGGCCCCCCCACCCCAAAGCACCCTGCCCCATGTTGATGAGGACAAGGGCCTCTTCCCGACAACCCTGACCGTTGGTTGTTAGAAAGTAACAAGGGGAACTCTGGACAGCCGCACACCAGACGAAGATGAAAAATCAAATGGATTTATTTAAAAACAGGAATCACATCAAAGTCCAAAAACACAGCAAAACAGGGAGGGGGGCACACAGCTGACGCGTTTCATGCTAAATACAGTGTTTACTCATAGCTAGACAAACATCTGTTGTCTAGCTATGAGTAAGCGCTGTATTTAGCGTGAAACGTGTCAGCTGTGTGTCCCCCCTTCCCTGTTTTGCTGTGTTTTTGGACTTTGATGTGATTCCTGTTTTTAAATAAATCCATTTGATTTTTCGTCTTCGTCTGGTGTGCGGCTGTCCAAAGTTCCCCTTGTTACTTTCTAACAACCAACGGCCAGGGTTGTCGGGAAGAGGCCCTTGTCCTCATCAACATGGGGCAGGGTGCTTTGCGGTGGGGGGGCCACAGGGCCCCCTTTCCCCAAAGCACCCCCCCATGTTGAGGGCACGTGGCATTATG
>CM053028.1:386012722-386177571 GCA_028564925.1 Lithobates sylvaticus
AATATCTGGGTGTTCAGGGAGTATGTCCTGCACTGGGCTCACAACAACTGATTCCTAATACATGTGGTTTTCTTTGTCTCCAGCCTCCTCCAATAGAGGCAATAAGGTGGCTGGATTAAAATGTACGCATTTTTCATTGTAAGATTGGTACATAAAAAACAATACAAATTCATATTTTGAACCTTTCATTAGACAAATATTTAGTTAGCTGTTTGAAATATTTGCTGTGCAGAATGTGGGACCATTAAAAATGAAAAAACTGACCAAAATAATTATCAGAAAAATGTGTCCAGTAGCACCTTGCTACTACTACTCTGATATATTGGAGTGAACCCTTCATTACTAGATCCAGCTTGCATATATATATATTACAATGGCTTGATTTTTCTATCATGCTCTTTGTGAAAGAACTCCAGTTTTATGTTTCGAAAAAACAACTTTTTCCTGGCAAAATAATAATTTCTCGTTGCTTGCTCTGTTGTTAGTTTTAGCAAGATAACACAAGTTCTTAGTTTCCACCTGACATTATTTTCCTGATGTCATAACATAATAAATGATAACAGTATTGTGCGCTCATGCAAAGATGTCCATAAATTCAGCCTGACCTCTGCACTTACAGGGAACAGGGGCACATAATTTCACAATTCACATATTCTGCTTTGGATTTCAAAAATAAAAATAAATAAAAACAAAAAGTACCAACAATAACAGAAATATCATCAACCAGATCAAAAACTATAAAACAGCTGGCTGCAGGTGGCATCTATCCTAAATTTTATTTAAATTTTTATTTATTACTCACATTATTATCAAACCTTTAGATTTCATTTTTGTAGAAAAACTTCTTATGTATCCCATCCATCTTGGCTTTATTAAATATTATGGCAGCTGTATTTCAATTAACAACCTCATCTTAATCTAAACTAAACCCCATATTAAAATTTTCCCAATAACCTGCATTTCATTTCCAACCAAAGGTTGTCTAAACCAATTACAATATATCTATATTATTAATAAAATTGTTAACATCATATCAGAAATTAATACTTAAGTGATAATCACAATATCACACCCTAATTCCAATTACACAGATATATATATAGGAGGATGTTTTATTTAATTTCCCTCGTTTTTTTAAATGCACTGTTTCCACTATAAAATTTAATTTGTGTTATTTTATACTTTGTGCACTTTTCTATGCACACGTTTGAATGTAACCTTCATTGTTCCATGTTTGGAAAACAGATTCAAAATAACCGTGATCACATTGTTTATCATAAGAGTAATTAACTAGGCACATATAGTTATGATAAACGTGCAGTCATATCATGGGTGTCCTTGTCAGTTATCAATAATGTCTCATCCAGCTACATTCTTTCATAAGAGGGCAAAGGAGGGGGTCTGCACAAAGTCAACATGACACACACAAGATGTAGAACTAAAGGTTCCAGCATTCACACACATACACAATTATTTCTCTAAAATTGCTTACATTTTCCCATTTGTACACAATACATGCATATAGTTCTCTCGCTTTCTTTTAACTCTCTTTAATATTTCCCTATTTAAATTAGTTTTAACTCCATAAATTCTGCTTTCCTTATTTTGTTCTGATAGCCCGTGCATCCCTAGTATTGTAATCCCATACTTCACTTACAGGAGCTTCTATGATCAGAGGGCAGCCATAGTGCTCATCCCATCTTCCCTCTCTGACAACATATAAAGTATTATGTTTTGACTCTCATTTCTCCGTTTTGGCTTTTTCTAATGTTTTTAGAATTTACTAGTTGTAGTGCCTGACCCTAAATTCATACCACAACATCAAAATTCCCCTTTCTGTCTACTGTTAATTTGTCTGTCACACTTGATCCATCTTGCTCTCGTAGATAGCTGTTCTTCTAGCTGTTTAATCTGCATAATTCTTAGTTTTCTGAGTCTAGGGACTCAGTATAGGCGGAACTGCACCTTCGTTTCATATAATTTATAGTGCTCCTCTTGCACTGGACATTTTTGAGGGTCTCTTACCCTTCATTCTCTTACTTAATTTAATGCCAATAATGACTGGCCATTCGTTTCTTCTCTACTTGTGCCTTTACCCTCTTGCATCTAAACTACTATTACAGTTAGGTAATGTTAGGTGTATGTTGCCTGTGATGTTTTTGTATATTGTATGAAAAAGTAATAATAAAGAATGATCTGATTCAAAAATCCAAAAAACTACTTTTACAACAGATGTGTACTTAATTTTACCTTTGAACAGCACTATTCTTCCCTTTCTTATCTATAACACTTTTATGGACAGTAGACAGTAGGGATGAGCCGAACACCCCCCTGGCTCGGTTCACATCAGAACATGCGAACAGGCAAAAAAATTTCAGGAACAACCGAACACTGTTAAAGTCTATGGGACATTAACATGACAAATCAAAAGTGCTAATTTTAAAGGCTTATATGCAAGTTATTGCCATAAAAAGTGTTTGGAGCCCCGGTTCCTGCCCCAGAAGGCATGTATCAATGTGAAAAAAGTTTTTAAAACGTCTGTTTTTTCAGGAGCAATGATTTTAATAATTCTTAAAGTGAAACAATAAAAATAAAATATTCCTTTAAATATCATGCCTGGGGGTTGTCCTTAGTATGTCTGTAAAATAGTGCATTTTTCCCGTGTTAAGAACAGTACCACAGCAAAATTACATTTCTAAAGGAAAAAAAGTCATTAAAACTGTAATGTATTGTCGGATCCCGGCAATATAGATAAAAATCATTGAATAAAATGGCATGGGGACCTGGGTCCTGCCCCAGGGGACATGTATCAATGCTGACGTTTTTTTAAAGTATTTTGTAGATGCACACAGTGTGTCAACATGTGCTATCTGCCATCACGGGAGATCAATGTATGTGTTTTGTGGGTGCAACCCCTTCCTCCCAACTAAAGTAGCTGAGAGGAAGGGGTTGCCCCCAAAACACGTCCATTGATCCCCCATGATAGGAGCTAGCACATGTTGACATTAGACACGGGATCAGGAGGGAAATCCCCATTTTGACTCTCAATTTGTGTGCATCTTCAAAATTTGGCTTTTCCAGGAGTGACATCACCCCATCTGATGAAGGCAAGATCAACAGAGTTTTGACATACTAATGTCTGATATTGCCTTCACTTTATCAAAGTTAAACTTTGTAAGTTCCTGAGTTGTTATGTTATGCTTTGAAACATGCCTGTTTAACCAAAAAAGGCTATTTCTAATTAATGTGACAAAAAATAATGTTATACAACATAGATGTTGGTTTGTTCAAAACCCCTTTTATAAACGCACATGTGAATGTGCTTTGAGTAAAAAGTTTTATACTTTGGCTTCTTTCAATGCTCAAAAGCAGTTTTTGGAGTAAGTTGGTGTTTACAGAGACAATATTTACTAAAGGCAAATCCACTTTGCACTACAAGAGCACTTGTAGTGCAAAGTGGATTTTCCTTTAGTAAATAACACCCACAGTGCTTTATAATTTGCAACAATCATGCCATTTTCGGGACTCCAAAAAATTACTTCATGGTGCTTACAATTATGAATATTTTTATATTGCACTATTGAAGAAATTGGCCAAAAAAAAAAGCCCATTGGAGAACCTAGGAGACAGCTAAAAGAAACATAAGCAGTAAATCAAATGAAATATTAGTTCAGATTCTAAAATATATTTAGTGAAAAAATGTCTCAGACATTTGCTGCCATATCAATGGCCCCCCTACCCGCAAAGTATTTCAGATATTTTTGTCTCACTTTGCGGGTGCTTTGGGGGGGCAAGCCAGGATGGCCAGCTTAAAGTGCCGTCAGGGTTGAAGTATGAGGAAAGCCGACCTCAGTACCAAATGAGGCCACATACTGTGTTGCGTTTTTTCGAAGAAAATTGTGCAGAATGCAGCAGGCAAGCACAATATGGTTCAGTTTATATTCCGCCATGTGGATTGGTGTCAGAAATAGGCGGAACCGGCTGGCCATTATCCTGAAAGTGTTCTCCACCACTCTTCTGGCTCTGGCCAGGCGGTAATTAAAAACCCTCTGGTCCGGGGTAAAGGTCCTCATGGAAAATGGCCTCATCAGATGTTCACCCAGCCCAAATGCTTCATCAGCAACAAAGACAAACGGGAGTCCTTCCACGTTCTCTTCTGAAGGTGGAAATCCCAAGCCACCACTCTGGAGATGCATGTAGAACCCTGTCTGGGCGATGGCTCCACCATCCGACATCCGGCCATTCTTCCCCACATCCACATAGAGCAACTCATATGTTGCCGACACCACCGCCAACATCACAATACTATTAAACCCCTTATAGTTATAATAGTATGACCCCGAGTTGGGGGGTGGAACTATGTGAACATGTTCCCCATCAATTTGCACATAAACATTGCAAGCAGATTAGACACAAACATTCTTGGCCAACATCAGTATAACATTTATTTGAAGGAGTATTTAAAGACAAAAGTATAAGGTCCACTTATCAGATTCCTCACCCCCTCTGATGGCCCATTGTAAAAATTTGAGGGGGGGGATGTTGTGGACAGGTAACCCTCTCCACTTCATTGAGAGCTGAATGCATACATAATGGGGTTTATTTACAAAAGGCAAATCCACTTTGCACTGCAAGTGCACTTGGAAGTGCAGTCGCTCTAAATCTAAGGGGTAGATCTGAAATGAGTGGAAGCTCTGATGATTTTATCATCCAATCATGTGCAAGGTAAAATGCTGTTTTTTATTTTCCTTGCATGTTCCCCTCGGATCTACAGCGACTTCACTTCCAGGTGCACTTGCAGTGCAAAGTGGATTTGCCTTTAGTAAGTAACCCGCAATGTGTGATACTTTGGCCAGCCCCTCCTTACTTACACTATTGGCTGCCCACTGGACAGGTAAGACGTGTCCTAATACAAAAATAAAAATACACACTGTACAAATGGAAGCACATTTTTACATCCTGCAATTAGGAGGATAATAGGAGAACAAAACTTTAAACAGTACCATTTGAAAGTATTCAAGCAGGCCCTTTCACTACATGCTTTGGTGAATTCATCCATAAATATGACCACAAAAGAGGTAGGTATAGTGTGTATGGGTCTGGCAAAGTCAGCAGATAGAGGATTGGTATCAGTTGACTTAGCGGTTGGGAGAGGGAGGGTTCCAAATGATTTTGGGACCCCCAAAAAAAGCCTATGGCTCTCTGCATGAATTTAAGCACACAAATTACATTTGGACACATTTTAGGGGTGTTCAGGGTAATGCACTACTATGGAGCTGAGAAAATGCATTGTTAAGTGACTAGGCTAGGTGTGTATGGGCCCAGGATAGCATGCTGGGAAGGTTAGTGAAGGCAAATATGCATGAAGGACAAAAAATAAAGTTTACAAAAATTCAAGCATGCATGAGGACAAAGGGGACATTCACAGCATATTAGGGCTGAAACAACTAATCGATTAATCGACAACTAAGCGATTAATCGCCAACTAATCGATGAAATTAATCGATTACTATTTTCATAATCGATTAATCGGCCAGTTACATAATGGGGTTAACAAAAACTAAAATGCGCCCTTTATAGTATAAAAAGAGCAAATAATTGCTACTGTAAATTACTTTCACAGTTCTACAGTAAAAAAAAAAAAAATGTACCCCTTACAGTAGTGATTATCTGCTTTTTTTTGTACTATAAAGGGCTAATTTTAGTTTTTTTTAACCCCCATTATGTTACTAAACGTCTCAGGCCTGGGTCACATCTTTGTGTTTTTTGTTGCTTTTTGCAGAAACGCACTACAGTTCATTTACATGCTTTCCTATGGGACACGTTCACATCTACGCTTTTTTCAGTCGCTGCTGTTTGGAAAGTGTCAGGGACTTTTGGTTCAATATACTTCAATGGAGAAGCTACAGAAAAGCATGTAATGCGTTTTTGAAGAAATTTGTGTTTTTTAATCTGTCCAACAACTAATTGAACAAAAAAAAGTATATCTCTTCTGTCTGTTATTCTCAGAGTGGATTAAATATTTTGTTCCCTAACTATATAGTTGGTTATTTATATTTACCACTGCATAGAGATATTTAAGAATAAATTGCCTTTTTTTTAAAAACTTTACATATTAACTAAAATTATACACTACACTTTTTTTTAAGGTTATTAACCGATTAATCGATTATTCGAAACAATAATCGGCCAACTAATCGATTATGAAAATAATCGTTAGTTGCAGCCCTACAGCATATTACAATCAGGGTAATTAGGCAATGAGGAAAGACATACAATACATTAGAAAACATTAAATATATATACTGTAATGTGTTGTTAAAGGAGAAAACTTACCCTAATATAGTCCTTCTGCAGGACCTGAATTATGGCAGAACAGGTCTCTGGAATAATGATTCCCAGAGTCTGGGGGGAGATGCCTATTGACAACTTGATGTCCTGCAGACTTCTCCCCATCGCCAAGTAATGCAAGGTGGTGACTAGCCTCTGTTCAGGAGTGATGGCTTGCCGCATGCAGGTGTCCTGCTTCGTAAAATAAGGGGACAGCAAAGCCAACAAACAGTGAAAAACGGGGTCCATCTTTCAGAGATAATTCCTGAAATCATCAGGATTATTCTCACGGATCTCCCGCAACAAAGGCATGTGAGAGAAAAAGCATGAATCGCCTCTCACCAAACTTCTACTAACACGAGATTAGCAGAAGGAGCCCAAAGGGTGGCGCACTTGGTATTGAACTTCCCTTTTCTAGTCCCGTCGTACGTGTTGTACGTCACCGCATTCTTGACGTTCGGAAATTCCGACAACTTTGTGTGACCGTGTATGTATGCAAGACAAGTTTGAGCCAACATCCGTCGGAAAAAATCCCATCAGAATGTGTGATCATGTGTACACGGCATAACGCTTCAGTAGTATAAGAACTTTACTGAAGTGTTATCCCCTTAACTTCTTTTGACTTTCAACGCTTTATCTGACCCTACCACATTTGCGGTGCACATGTTGAAAGCCTACATACCAGTCATTTTTAAAGAGGGTAAGGATCCCACACAAGTCTAAAACTACATACCCTTGCTGAATGTGGACATTAACCACTTCAGTCCCGGAAGGATTTACCCCCTTAATGACCAGGCCATTTTTTGCAATACGGCACTGCATTGCTTTAACTGACAATTGCAACATTGTACCCTAAAAAATGTGATGTCTTTTTTTCCCACAAATAGACCTTCTTTTAGTGGTATTTGATCACCTCTGCGGTTTTTATTTTTTGCACTATAACCCAAAAAAGAGCGACAATTTTGAAAAAAAATTACATTTTTTACTTTCTGCTATAAAACATATTCCCCTAAAAAATGTAAAAAACATAAATAATATTCATCAGTTTAGGCCAATATGTATTCTTCTACATATTTTTGGTAAAAAAATCCCAAGCATATACTGAAAACACAAATAGGGACTTAATTGTTTTTATTTTATTTATTTTTTATTTTTTTTTTATTTTTTTTATAGTTTTTTTTATTGTGTTACCCATTCCGCCTCTCTCTTGAGTGATTGCAGGTGGCTAGCAGACATCGAGTCCACCGGACCCACGTGTGTGCACTCTCACGGCCTGCAGGGGGCATGCGCCCCACTGTATCTCATGCACAAAATGATGTACGTATGTCATTTCGCGCAGCAGGGGCACGAGTGTCCCCACAGCAAGCAGCTTGCTATTGGGGCACCCAAGCCTAGCCGCTGCTCTGTGTGTCCATTCAGACACGGAGCTGTGGCTTGGCCCCGCCCCCTCACTCTCCTCATTGGTTTACTCACTCAGCCAATGAGAAGGGAGAGTCCCTGGGCAGCCGAGGCTCTTGTGAAACATCGCTGGATCAAGATGGGGCTCAGGTAAGAATTAGGGGGGCTGAGGGGGGCTGCTGCACACAAAAGTTTTTTTTTTTATCTTAATGCATAGAATGCATTAAGATAAAAAAAAACTTCTGACTTTAGAACCATTTTAGGCTGTATGCAAAGATGTTAGCTAATAGGTTGCTCCCATTTTTGCCTACTCTGATATCCCTAGATCAGGTTGGCTTTGTTCCAGGTAGGGAAACTAGGGTCAATACCATCAGAGCACTTAACCTCCACCATTGGCTTTCCTTTGCAGGCACTCAAAGCTTTTTCTATCCCTAGACATGGAGAAGACATTCAACAGAGTGGCCTGGGACTACATGCGTGAGGTTTTTAAAGTGATTGGACTTTGACACTGTATGCTAGCCAGTAGCACTGTACTCCAATCCCTCTGCTAGCATATGTGTTAATGGCCACCTGTTGAACATCTTCACTATCATTATTAGGACTCATCAAGGGTGCCTCCTATCTCCTATGATTTTCATTCTGACATTAGAACCTCTCACAGAGTGAGATCCAACTCAGACTTTAACCACTCTTAAGCCCCATACACACGGTAGGATTTTCCGATGGATTCTGTCCTATCCTACAATGTTGTCGGAAAATCAGACCGTGTGTAGGCACCATCGGACAGTTTCCATCAGATTGTCTGACGGACAAAGTCCTATCTCCTGCTGGATAGATTTTTGGACAACAAGGTCCGATCACACCAAATCCGATCGTGTGTATGGTAGTCCGACCGGACAAAGTGCTACGCATGCTCAGATCACATTACAAGACCAAAGCTATTGGCTACTAGCCTCTACGTAGTCCCGTCGTAGGCAACAAACGTCACCACGTTCAGAATGATCGGATTTTCCGACAACTTTGTCCGACCGTGTGTACGCAAAACCAACATCAGACAAAGTATGACGGACATGGTCTGACGGACCTGGTCCTCGGATAATCCGCGCGTGTGTATGGGGCTTCAGACCGGACCATTTTGCTTGCTTAAGACCAGACCACTTTTTTGCGATTCGGCACTGCGTCGATTTAACTGACAATTGCGTGGTCGTGCAACGTGACTTCCAAACAAAATTTGTGTCCTTTTTTTCCCACAAATAGAGCTTTCTTTTGGTGCTATTTGATCGCCCCTGCGGTTTTTATTTTTTGCGCTATAAAAAAAAAAGAGCAACAATTTTGAAAAAAAAAAAACGCATTATTTTTTACTTTTTGCTATAATAAATATCCCCCAAAAATGTATAAAAAAACATTTTTTTTCCTCAGTTTAGGCCGATCCGTATTCTTCAACATATTTTTAGTAAAAAAAAAATCGCAATAAGCGATTATTGATTGGTTTGCACAAAAGTTAGAGCGTTTACAAAATAGGGGATAGTTTTATGGCATTTTTATAAATATTTTTTTTTTACTAGTAATGGTAGTGATCAGCGATTTTTATTGTGACTGCAACATTATGGCAGACACATCAGACATTTTTGACACATTTTTGGGACCATTGTCATTTATACAGCAATCAGTGCTATTTAAATGCACTGATTCCTGTGTAAATGACACTGGCAGTGAAGGGGTTAACCAGGGTGTTGCAGTGTAGGGGTTAAGTGTTCCTAGGGGCATGTTACTAACTGTGGGGGGCGTGGCTGTGTGTTAGTGAACACTGATCTCTGCTCCAATCACAGGGAAAAGAGATCAGTGTCACTTGTTGCTAGGCAGAACGGGAAGATGCTGTTTACTTCTAGGATTGCTTGTACTTTTCTGATGTTTGAGGAGGCTGAGAGGCTCTTGACAAAACCTGCTTGTGCTGGGTGAATCATGGTGGGGATAATGGTGGTCAATCGAGCGCCTATAATTTTAGAGAGTATTTTAGAATTGGCATTTAGTAAAGAGATTGGGCAGTAAGAGCCTGGCTATGCCAGGTCTTTCCCCTTCTTGGCTATAAGTTTAATGTATGCTTGTTGTTCCGAGGGGAGATAAGCCCCCCTGCCAAATCTCATTAAAAACATCATGTAAGGTTGGAGTAAAAAAGGAATGAGATCATTTATAAAATTTGCCTAAAAGAACATCTGGTCCTGGTGATTTGTTGCTAGCAAGTGTTTTAATGGCTTCCTTAATTTCTTTCCCTGATATAGGGGCATTAAGAGAGAGAAGTTGTTCCGAGGAGATTTGGGGTAGTTTGGCCATTTCTAGATTTTAGTGTTTAGCTTCTACGGTGTCAATGATGTGAGCCGCGTAGAGGGTCATATAGAAATTTTGTAAAATTGTATTCATTTCCGAGGGGGATGTCACTACATGGCCCTCCCAGTCTTAGGGACATGATATGAGTTGGTTTATGTGGGCCTTTACACAGTCTAGAGAAAAGCTTCCCCGCTTTGTTCCCATATTTATGATAATAGAGATCTGCATGTGCAAATTGGATGCGCTCTTGCTGTTCAGGTGTCAAAAGAGCACTTGGCTTCATGCCAGGCATTTCTGTCATCAAGGGAATTGCTCTGGGTAAGAAGGTTTGAGCTGCACGTAAGCGGTCGATGGTCATTTTGTACTGTTTAAGGGTATTGGATTTGTAGTAGGAAGAATAATATATGATTTTACCCCGAAGTACTGCTTTCCCTGTGTCCCAAAGTAAATTGGGATGGTTCCGGTGAGAGCTATTTGTGTTGAGAAATTCCTCCCATGCTTCCTCGAGAATATTTTTAGTTGTTCATATTGGGCTAAGAAGGAGGGGAATCTCCATAGTTTGGCTGTAGGGATCGAGAAAAGGTCACTGATTTGTACTTAAATCAGACTATGGTCTGAAATTGCCAGCTCATTGATAGTGGCTTCCCTAACATGTGTTAGGGGTTGCTAAAGAAGTAATCTAATCTGGCAAAAGATTTGTCAGGAGGGGAGTAGAAGGTATATTCTTTGTGGGGTGATAGAGGCACCAGGGGTAAGTTAATTTACTGTATTTATCGGCATATAACACACACTTTTTCCCCTTAAAATCAGGGGAAAATTGGGGGTGCGTGTTATACGCCGATCACCCGCCGTTTGTAACCTCTTCTGTCGTTCTCGGCGGCTTTCGGGTATTTTCGGCCGTTCTCGGCTATCTTCGGCTGTTCTCGGCTATCTTCGGCCGTTCTCGGCTATTTTCGGCCGTTCTCGGCTATTTTCGGTCGCCCCCGGCGTCTTTCGGAAAGCCAAAAGCTGCCAAGAACGGGCGAGTGTGGCCGAAAATATCAGAGAATGGCCGAAGATAGCCGAGAATGGCCGAAGATAGCCGAGAACTGTGGGCACCCACTGCGGATGCGCGAGCGGCGACATGCGTCATGATTGGCCGCAAAGTCATCTGGGACCTGTCACGTGTCCCAGATGACTGACAGGAGGGAGCCCTTCCTGCACCGAGGGGAAGTGATGTCACCAGCCCAGGCCTCGAAGGAGGCAGACTACGGGGGACCCCCTAGCAACAGGCATTTAGAGGTGAGTAAAAACAAAAAGGGGGAAAACACCACTTTACTTTAGGTACATGTGCAGTAAAGTGACTACTCCAGCTTTTCCACCTAGTGCTGATGAGCCAATCACCTGTCCTACCCATAGTTTCTGGAGGCAGAATAAATCTTTAGGGGGCAGGTGTGTCTCCTGCAGAAGGGCTAGATCTGTTTTTAGGCATTTTTGGTATCTTAGGATCTTCATACGTTTAGATAGGGAGTGAAGGCCCTTTATGTTCCAAGAGACTACTCACATATACATGTGTGGGGATAGTGTAGTTGAAAGGTTCTAATATTATTTTGACATTGAGTATGAACAAAAAGAGACTCACATTTTGGCAAATGATGATGGCAACGAGAGGAGTGCATATGGATCAGACCCTGCAGGGGAGAAGGAGAGAGGGGAGGTAAATTAACCACTAAAGAGTAAATCAACAATACAGAAGTCATTATCGACTTCACCTTTTTCCATATGTGATCACCTAAATCACACAGCAATACCATGAGCCCAGAGCTGAGTGAGAGATATAAAAAGGGTAACAGCTCTCTTTGCGAGAGTAGGTCAGGTGATGCATGCATCCCAACCTCCAGTGGATAGCCTTTGTCAACTGATAGGAACACAGGCTAGGAAGGAGACCATAGTCACTCAAATATCTGTAAATGAAAAAAACAAACATAGGAAAATAGGATAAAATAGAATAGATTCCTAAAATATTTCGTTGTTTCGAGTCACTCAGTTACAAGCTCTGGGGGGCTTGTTTCCTGCAATGAGAGATTTAAATGCTCAGATGGAGAGACTGATAGCCATAGAAATCACTTGTTTTTGACTGCTCCATCATAATGAGTCACACTCCGGCATTTGGGGGGATCTTTTTCTGGGGCTGCATTGTTCCCTTGGCTCTGTAAGAGCGTTTTCCTTGCATGTAGCTGAGTTTCCCATAATTAGAGGGTGTAATTGAAAGTATGAGACTGCCTCTACAGGAGTATGGAATGTGGGTTGATCTCTGTTAAATGTTAGTAGACTCAGGATGGCAGGATAAGCCAAAGTGAAGTGGATGCCCTGTTTAAAAAGCTCTGCGCAGATGGGCTGGAGTTCCTTTCTTCTTCGAGATACCTCGGACGAGTAATCGGCAAAGATTAGGACCCTCAATTATTGACCCTCAATTTTAACTGAGCGAGATTTGCAGAAGGCCTGAAGAGTCCCTAGTGTGTACGCATAGTTCAAGTATTTGACAATCACAGGTCTGGGCGATTTGCGGTTGGAGTCTGGTGCGCCTATTCTGTGTGCTCGTTCAGCCATGCATTGGTTTGTGAGACCCAAAGATTCTGGTAAGCAAGACGCACATAGATGTAATAGGGTGTTTTCTTGGTATAATTCTGGAAGGCCTGAATTCTCCAGGTCTTCCAGTTTCTCCTATATGATTTTTTGGTAAAGCTCATCTTCTAGGGCAGAGATGCGGTTTTCTGCCTTTGTCATCTTGCATGCCTGGTCTCCCAGCTCCTTGTGGATCTGGTCAATACCCATGGCCACGGCTGTGTCTACCGCTGTAGTAATAGTGCGAAGGATAAGAGTTGCCACTGCTTGGGCTATTTTTTCCTAGGCATCGGGCTGGGGTGGACTCACCAGCCCTGGCGGGAGCATGGCCATGTTCTGAGGCTCTGTAGTGTGGTCTACGGCCATCTTAGATTCTTCTGCTGTGGGACTATGTGTCCCAGCACTGGATGGAAATGGGAAGTACAAATATATTATTAAGGGGAGAGGAGATTATTAATCTTAGAGATTGGAAATAATTTGCTGTAACAACTGCACTGTATTATATATAACTGTATGCACATCGTAACACCAATTTGTATAACAAATGCTGTTGTAATTGCCCCATAAAGGCAATGTTCTCATTAGAACTTGACAGGTCTGAAATCTCATTCCTGCATTACTACTAGATTGAAGGATTGTCACAAAAAAAAGTGCTGCGTGCCTAAAGACTTTTGAATTGATATGATGCATTGATAATCTGCTCTATGAGAATTTTTCAAGCTGTGTTTTCAGGAACCATAACCACTGCCATGAAAATTACTTCACAGAAAATGGCATGTTATAAATTGATTTTGTGCTGGTCTAGCTTGTTTAACTTTTAGAAAATACATACTTGAGGTGATTGTTGCCATATTTGTGCACTTGTATTATAAACAACTGAGCACTTAAAGTAATTAAACTGGGATGGTAAGTAAGATAATGAAAGGAGTGGGATATGAAATGGGAAGGGGAGTAAACTGGCCATACACTATCTGAACTCACTAAGTGGGTGGCCTTGTTGGAGGGCCTCCCACCTGCCATCCTTTGAAAAACTGGGTTAAAGTGGTTGTAAAATCAGAGTAGGATTACTGCCAGCCCCTCTGTAAGACCAAGGTATACTACACAGTGTAAATGTTTGTTTAAAATGATGCAGATACATACCTTATTTCACTGCGCCTCTGTGCGGTCACGTGACCTCTCGCCGCTCTCTTTCCCCGATCTAAGGGCTACAGTGGGAGGGGCTGAGACCCCCCTCTAATGTCAAGCGGGAGGTCATGTGACTGCTGTGCTGTCTGCTTAACCCCTCCTGCTGTAGCCTTTAGATCGAGAGAGGAGAGCAGCGATCTGAAAGAAGTTATTTAGCGGCATCATTTTAAACAAACATTTACACTGTGTAGTACCTTGGTTTAAGGGGCTGGCAGTAATCCTATTCTAACTTTACTGCCAGAAACTAATAGTGGCAGGAGGGGAGGGGCGGGGAGGACATCACTCACACACAGGAACTGACAGGCAGGGAGGGAGGGGGAGGGGGAGAGGGGGGAGAGAGGAGAAACTGCAGAATGACAGAGGCGCGTAAACTGACCACGGTATCATGGATCAGCAGCCATGATTACCGTGGTCAGCTTACATAGGGGGCCATAGGAACAGGCAGGATCAACCAGATTTTTTACAGCATAGAAAGGGACAGATTATGCCGCGTACACATGTTCGGACTTTGTCTGCCGGACTTTCCGAGCGTGTGACTTGCCCACACACGCCCGGACTTCCGAGCGTCTGACTTGCCCACGCCCGGACTTCTCCGGCGGACAATCCGCGGGACTTTTGAAAATGAACGGACTTGCCCACACACGGAGCAGTCCGTTCATTTAGAACGCAACTGCAGGTAGACGGGGCTAGCGAAGGCAGTGAATGCCGCCGCGCTAGCCCCGTCACCTGGTATGGATTTAAAGGGATTCCCCACGCCGAAAAAACGGCGTGGGGGTCCCCCCCAAATCCATCTCAGACCCTTTTTTCAGATGGCGGAGCCTCATCCACATCTAACATAGAATTGGATATAATCAATTTAACCACATACCAACTCACCAATATTGAATTGGAAGTGCTAAAACTGGGATTAAGCTTTTGCCCCTCTACAGATTTAGATAAATATGAGCTAATTAAGGATATATACATGTTTGCAAGGAATCTGACATACAAATATATGTTCGACCAATCCACTGTCAGAACCAGACAGGAACGTGAACTAGCAGAAAGTATTAAACATTATACTATGGCGGATTTTAGAGCACTCCGGGATCTTATGATACTCCTGGAAGAAAACAATGATGATGTAATCAATACTATTTCAAATGATACCTTCCAAACACAAAATATTTCTCTATCCACAGCTGAACACGCTAACACAACTGCTACTCCCAAAAAGTTTAAACCTAAATCCACTCGATTTCCAGATCTGTCAACTAACGCTCATATCTGGACTTTTTTATTGAGTGTAATCAGCGACATTAAGGGCATGCAGATTAATTCACATCCTACCAATCTTACCCCCTGTCAGAGAAATGCCATTTCCAAACTCAATAACCACCCTGATCTAGTCATCAAGGCATCAGACAAAGGAGGCAATGTTGTTTTGATGACTAGATCAACCTATGAAACAATGTGTTATGACATTCTACATAATAAGGACTGGTACAAAATAATACCTTCTACAAGCCTCTCCATGTATCAGAACCAATACCTAACGATCATAAACCAAGGCTATCACAATAACTTGATAGACCAAGATACTTACAACTATTTGAACAATAAATTCCCTAAGGAGGCCACTTTTTATGCCTTGCCTAAGGTACACAAAAAATGTTCACCTATACCCGGTCGACCTATTATTTCAGGTATTGGATCACTCACGGAGAGAGCTAGTAGACTGATAGATTCAGTCCTTACACCACATGTAGTAAGTTTGTCATCTTACACTCGAGACACACTCGATTTTCTTAAGAAGGTGGAAGGATTGGTGGTCCCTCCCGATGCCCTTCTCGTGACCTTGGATGTGGAGTCACTATACTCCAGCATCCCTCACGAGCGGGGCATCGAGATGGTTCGCACCTTCCTTTACGAAGAACCCCATACCCAATGGAACTACAATGAATTCATTCTCACTCTCTTGAAATTTGTTCTAACACACAATTATTTCAGTTTCAAGGAGTCCCACTTCCTCCAGGTACAGGGAGTTGCTATGGGCACATGCTGTGCGCCAGCATATGCAAACCTGTACCTGGGGGGGTGGGAACGTTATATATTTTCAACTGAGGAACTATCTGTGTACACCGACCAGGTCATGTCCTGGATGAGGTACATAGATGACATCTTCCTGATTTGGACTGGCACCTCTACCACACTGTTAGCCTTTGTTGAAGCACTGAACATTAATTCATTCAACTTAAAATTCACTTTGAGCATGAATCAGTCCAGGATTAATTTCTTGGATTTGGTCATATTCAAAGACAAAACGAACTGCTTAGCCACAACCCTTTATAGAAAGGAAACTGCCGGTAATACAATTTTACATGCAGACAGTGCCCATCCCGCAGCATTATTAAGAAGTATCCCTTATGCGCAATACATAAGACTCCGGAGAAACTGTACACACCTTCAAGACTTTATATTGGAGGCAAAATCCCTCCAATTACGGCTGCGGGCGAGGGGATACACTAAATCCCTCTTACGAAAAGCATACAACAAGGCATTAAAGCAGCCACGGAACACACTTCTATATTCCAAGAAAGAACACGACTCTGACAAAAATGCTAAATCTAGAATCATTACATGCTATTCCTCCCAACACCAAGAAATTCGTGATATTATCACTAATCACTGGCACTTACTCTACCAGGATCCAATTGTGAAGAAACATATTGGCCTCAGACCTGAGCTCACCTTTAGACGAACCACATCGTTACGTGACCGTCTAGTTTCAAGCCACTATTCTAATACACCACAGAATGATAAGAAACAAAATGGCACATTTCAATGTGGCAACTGTGACTTCTGTCCATGGGTATGCCAAAGTAAAACTATTAGACTACCCAAAGGAGACATGTTTACTTTAAAAACAAGAGCAGATTGTACCACCAAAGGGGTTATTTACCTCATGCTATGCACCTGCGGGGCCTTCTATGTGGGCAAGACAGTTCGCTGTCTGTGGCAACGAATAAAAGACCACGTATATGTCTCCTCTAATGGAAAAATGCTCACTACAGTCAGTAGGCACATTGACCTATATCATGGGTTTGACACTTCCTGTGTCTCTTTTAGTGTATTAGCGGTTGTGCCCAAAGATCCACGAGGTGGGAATTGGGATAGATTAATCCTACAAAAGGAAACTATGTGGATAGAGCGGTTGGATGCGATGTATGCCCCCGGCCTGAATGAGTCTCATTCATATAAATCTTTTCTATAGCTATAATAATTTACTTTATTAATTCAAACATGAGTTTCCTTTCATTCTTCATACACACTGTAGAATACATACCATTCAATTATTCTCTTTTTCAAAACCAGCACACTCAACTTCTCCGTCCGCATTTTCTTATCATTTCACTACTCAACCTCCTTTCTTCTTCCCCCCCCCTCCCCCCATTCTTATTGGTTTTTCTAAACGGATAAACAAATAACATCTAAGGTATATAGAATTTACAGACCAACCAAGTTTTAATTTCAGTACCAAATAGGTCTCTAATATGATGAAGGCTTCATGTTTAATATATGCGGCCTTCATCATTGAGAGATATACGTGCTAAATCGATATCAATCTTTGATTGAAGAACAATAATAAAAATGTAACCATTTTTGAAGAATTATGTAATGCTATATACCCCTTCCTTTTTTATGTTTATTATTATATGTAATCTATGTTTTCTCTTTTTTTCTTTATATAGACTATTTCTACCCTAATTGTATACTTCAGTGCCCTTGGCATTGGACTGATATCCAAGATACTGTAGATACTTTTCAATCGATATTGCTCTAATAAATTATGCGATGTTCTTGGAGGAGGTCCCTGGCTGCATGGGCTGCCACCCGTCACATATCCTTTCCTTCATATTTCTTGTCCCTCCACTTATCCCCCACCCATATTTCCAGGTCCTCACTCCCCATTCCCGTTCCCCTTCTATTGTTATTTGGAGCGTCATTGGTGTAGTGCATCATGCGGCCACAAAGCGTCGCTGGCTGTATCTATTCCAGCCATAGTGACGCTTTCGGCCTCAGAAGAGAGCGATACCATTGTTCGCCTTCTGGGTGCCGTGTCCAACGCATGCGCACAGGCTGGGAATGCTGCGACGGCTTTACTAGCCGACGCGACACGTCCCCTGTCTAGAGCGCATGCGCAAAAGGACCTGGCCGGGTAATGTGACGCTCCGCGTTTACGCGAGGACGTCACTACCGGGACGGCTGCATTCAAAAGACGGCCCGGGCTGCCGTCAGATACAGCAGCCTCTCAACCAGCTGCCAGAGCGGGGAACCCTAACATAACTCGACCACTACCAGGTATGTAATAAGGCAATATTTATGATGCTCACCTTATGGAGTTCCTATGCCAGCATAGACTAACCAACATACCCGTCCCCAATTTTAATATATTCCTCTACTAGGACGTATTTGGAACAATTGGGGAGCTCTCCTCCACCTCCCCATACAAATACCTTCTAACTAGACGATCCGAAGGCTGGCTCTCCCTGCATCCTCTATCCCATCTTACCTACTAACTCAATAACAATCCCAGTCTATGGGATCAACGTTTTGAGAAATTGGCAAATCTCTTTTAATAGGGTAAGTATAAACACCAATTATTTTCCTGATAGCAAGCTCCTCACTATGTTACCATCAATATATACAATACTGCATTATAAACCATTCCTCTTCTCTATATAAATTGACCAATATGGGAATGCACACGCACCCACACTTATGTATGATTTGTATGCACATATGTATTTATATTGCACATATGTACATGTATTATCCAGTGCCTGCATATGTGTACACATGTACATTGACTGTGAAGTAATGAATAATGACATGCCTACATAGATAGTATGAACCTATACAGGAAGTGTAAACAATCCATCATTAAAATATTAAATACAGAATACTCCCAATCAGAGATAGACGTATACTCCAAGAGCACTGATGCCGCTGTAAGGAAACAAGTTCTGGCTCCCCGCTCCACTAAACCCTTCCCCTCCATAGGGAATGTAAGTAAGAATGGCAAATTACATTTAGCACCTAAGAACTATATTGCACCCGTTCCCATGACGCACACCCTCCCACTCCATCTCACATGTTTCCTTTTTTCTCTCACTTTATTTACGTGGCTTTTCCCGTTCCCACCCACCCACCCTAATCCCTCCCTCCCCCTCCCCCCTTTTTTCCCCCCCCCCCCTCCCTCTCTACTCTCCTGTCCCTTCTTTTTCCCTCCCTCTACCTGTACAGATTGGTGACGGCTGACGCCCCTGCGCTTATGGCTCCCTCTGATTTAATGTCGCATATGATGATACTATACCACATCATTTTTATTTATTGCATATTTGCTTTGTCTTTTCTCTTTTATCCTTAATATAGAAAGCTCCTGAAGAAGCGTCTTAGGACGCGTAACATGTAGAGCAACTGCAAACAAGCTGTTTTCCTGTATGACTGAATTGCTCACTCATGGTTTCCCTTTGTTTGTTTACTCTGATGTCACAACTTCCCAAGGAAATTTGAATGATTGCATTTAAATATAGTGACTCTGTTGGAACCACACCGATATTACCCGAGCATACTTATACATCAGCTTGTCAAATATTTCTATATTATGTTAGACTGTTTTTCTAAACAATCTATTTTAGATTTTTGAGTTATTATTTTCGCATTTATATTTTATGTTTTTAATAAAAAAACTTTTATACAGATTATATGCCTAAAAAGTCCATCATTCTCCAACATTAACTTGTTGAAAAAAACTTTAGTATTTACATCTCAGACCCTTATCCAAGCACGCAGCCCAGCAGGCCAGGAAAGGGGTGGGGATGAGCGAGCGCCCCCCCCTCCTGAGCCGTACCAGGCCGCGTGCCCTCAACATGGGGGGTGCCCTGGGGAAAGGGGCGCCGTGTGGCCCCCCACCCCAAAGGGAGCCCCCTTTAATAATGGGGTCCCCAGATCCAGGTACCCCACCCTATGTGAATGAGTATGGGGTACGATGTACCCCTACCCATTCACCTAAGGTGTAAAGTGTAAAGAAAAAAAACACACAATTTTTTAAAAATTTTTATTGCACTGCTCCGGGGGTCTTCTTCCGTCTTGAGGGGTCTTCTCGCCGGACTCCTCTGCTCATTTACCTAGCTCTTTTATCGAGCAGAGGAGCCCAGCTACCTTCTTCGTTGTCGATGCCGTCGTCTGGGGGTCTTGATCCGCCTTCGGGATTCTTCCGGGGTCTTCCAGGGTCTCTTCTGTTCTTGCCGCTGTCGTCGTTTTCTGCGCCGCTGCCGCCGCCTTCTTCTTCTTCCTCTTCTTCTTCTTCTGATGTTGACTCGTCGCTCGCTCTGGCCGGAATGCGGAGGATGCTGGGACTGTGACATTATAGGGGGCGGAGTCACCATGTGACATGAGCATGGGACCCTGTCCCCTTGTCCCTATATAAGTCCCAGCACAGCGCGGCGCTGGCATTCCGGCCAGAGCGAGCGACGAGTCAACATCGGAAGAAGAAGAAGAAGAAGAAGAAGAAGAAGGAGGCGGCGGCGGCGCAGAAAACGGCGACAGCGGCAAGAACAGAAGAGACCCCGGAAGACCCCCGAAGGCGAATCGAGACCCCCAGACGACGGCGTCGATGACGAAGAAGGTAGCTGGGCTCCTCTGCTCGGTAAAAGAGCTAGGTAAAGGAGCGGAGGAGTCCGGCGAGAAGACCCCCCAAGACGGAAGAAGACCCCCGGAGCAGTGCAATAAAATATTTTTTAAAAATTGTGTGATTTTTTTCTTTAAACTTTACACCTTAGGTGAATGGGTAGGGGTACATCGGACCCCATACTCATTCACATAGGGTGGGGGGCCGGGATCTGGGGTCCCCCTTATTAAAGGGGGCTCCCGGATTCCGATAGGCCCCCGCCCGCAGACCCTGACAACCAACGGCCAGGGTTGTCGGGAAGAGGCCCTTGTCCTCATCAACATGGGGACAAGGTGCTTTGGGGTGGGGGGGCTGCACGGCCCCCCTTTCCCAGGGCACCCCCCATGTTGAGGGCACGTGGCCTGGTACGGCTCAGGAGGGGGGGGGGCGCTCGCTTGTCCCCACCCCTTTCCTGGCCTGCCTGGCTGCGTGCTCGGATAAGGGTCTGAGATGGATTTGGGGGGACCATGCCAGGTGACGGGGCTAGTGCAGCGGCATTCACTGCCTTCGCTAGCTCCGTCTACCTGAAGTCACATGCTAAATAAATGGACTTTCCGATGATCGGCAAGTCCGTTCATTTCCAAAAGTCCGCGGACTAGCATACTAACGGCGGGATTGTCCGCCGGACTGCCAAGTCCAGCGGATAATTTTAAAACACAACTTAAAACCTAGTCCGCCGGCGCCCACACACGGGGGGATTGTCCGGCGGACTTCAGTCCGGCGGACAATCCCGCGGGAAAGTCCGTTCGTGTGTACGCGGCATTAGACAGCATAAGGACTATGCTGTTTAAACTACTTTAAAGGAACAGGCTCTTTTTTTTTAGGGTTACAACCTCTTTAACTGGACTAACAGCAGTGGCAGATATACTCTACTGCAATAAACAGGTTCACCTACATACAGTAAGGTGACCTCTACACAAACATACTGTGTCACAGACTGAACTATCAGGTATACTGCATGTGACATAATAGCAAGGGATCTTGAAATATATAAACACATATATATTTGAGCTACATCACCAAACTCATCTGCATATATATCGCCAAAATCATCCTCTCCCAAAAAATCTTGCTCTTTACCTTCCTTGTCACCTCCTCCCATGCAAACCTTAAGGACTTCACAGAACCTCTCCCATCCTCTGGAACTCCCTACCCCAGAATGTCTGGTCAGCTCCCACTCTGTCCACCTTTAGGCGATCCTATTCAGGGAAGCCTACCCCAACTCCATCTAAGAACTGTACTTGAGTTACCTCTATCAGATTATCCCCTGCAGCTATTACCTTTTGTATCACTTCCCCCTTCCTTTAGATTATAAGCTCTATGAGCCCTCCTATTACTTCTGTAGTGAACTGTGTTGTAATTGTACTGTCCCTCTTTATATTGTAAAGTGCTGTGCAAACTGTTGGTGCTATATCAATCCTGAATAATAAAGATAATAATAATAGTAAATATATACACCCAGAGATTATGGGCAACAATAGTAAACAATTACCATAGAAACAATTGTCCAATAACTGCTGATTCTGGTCTGGAATATTGACAGTTCTTCCATGGGCATATGTGTTCGCTCCTCTCCTCTCTCCTCTCTTCTCCTCTCCTCTCCTACCCAACCCCACAGTAAGTGTTGTACATAAACAATGTTGTCATATAAAGAGCAGAGTTACTTACAAATAAATGCTGATAGATAGCTAATCAGATCAGGAGCTACTGCAGGTCAGGGGTAGGTAACCAGGGGCCCTCCAGCTGTTGCAGAACTACAAGTCCCATCATGCCTCTGGGAGTAATTATAACTGCCAGCCTTGCATTGCCTCATGGGAAATGTGGTTCCACAACAGCTGGAGGGCCCCAGGTTGCCTACCCCTGCTGTAGGTGCTTCCTGAGCTCTTCCATCTGACTATCTTGATATCATTAGTTGCAGTCCCAGGTTCTGGCAGGGATGAGGCATGGGTAACACCTGCAAGTATATTAAAAGTGATCACTTTTTTGCACAAAGCTCATAGCCTGCTGAATCACACATAATCAAGCTCACAGCTGTTACAAATGCTGATTGAGTTAATTACCATTGCTGTGTTTGTATGTGTGTTTTTTTTTTTTTTCTCAGCGATTGGGCTGCTTAACATTTTGTTAAACCTTTGTGTATCAGTACAGCTTTAACTAATAACACCCTACAAGCTTGTCCTGAAAATTGAAATGTAAGTGCAAATGAAAAAAAAAAGTATCATGGACAGTACTTTTTTTTGTAGAAAGACATAAAAATGGTATTTTAAACAAAATAAAATGCAAGGGAATAATGTCTATTTATTTATATTCTCTAGGCATAGACTTGTATAAGCTTAATTTACAGTATATACTTATAGGCTACCGAAAATCCATGTTCCAGCAATTGGGGAAACAATCTCTTTTTAGCACCTGCACTAGAAATCAGCTCACAAAAATACCCTGCATTTACAGTGGTGTGAAAAAGTGTTTGCCCCCTTCCTCATTTCCTGTTCCTTTGCATGTTTGTCACACTTAAGTGTTTCGGAACATCAAACCAATTTAAACAATAGTCAAGGACAACACAAGTAAACACAAAATGCAATTTGTAAATGAAGGTGTTTATTATTAAAGGTGAAAAAAAATCCAAACCATCATGGCCCTGTGTGAAAAAGTGATTGCCCCCTAAACCTAATAACTGGTTGGGCCACCCTTAGCAGCAACAACTGCAACCAAGCGTTTGCGATAACGTGCAATGAGGCTTTTACAGCGTCCTGGAGGAATTTTGGCCCACTCATCTTTGCAGAATTGTCCTAATTCAGTTACATTAGAGGGTTTTCGAGCATGAACGTCCTTTTTAAGGTCATACCACAACATCTCAATAGGATTCAGGTCAGGACTTTGGCTAGGCCACTCCAAAGTCTTTATTTTGTTTTTCTTCAGCCATTCGGTGGTGGACTTGCTGGTGTGTTTAGGATCATTGTCCTGCTGCAGAACCCAAGTTCGTTTCAGCTTGAGTACACGAACAGATGGTCGGACATTCTCCTTCAGGATCTCTTGGTAGACAGCAGAATTCATAGTTCCTTTTATCACGGCAAGTCTTCCAGGTCCTGAAGCAGCAAAACAGCCCCAGACCATCACACTACCACCACCATATTTTACTGTTGGTATAATGTTCTTTTTCTGAAATGCAGTGTTCCTTCTACGCCAGATATACTTGGACACACACCTTCCAAAGAGTTCCACTTTTGTCTCATCGGTCCACAGAATGTTGTCCCAAAAGTCTTGGGGATCATCAAGATGTGTTGTGGAGAAATTGAGACGAGCTTTGATGTTCTTTTTGCTCAGCAGTGGTTTTCGCCTTGGAACTCTGCCATGCAGGCCATTTTTGCCCAGTCTTTTCCTGATGGTGGAGGCATGAACGCTGACCTTAACTGAGGCAAGTGAGGCCTGCAGTTCCTTGGACGTTGTTGTGGGGTCTTTTGTGACCTCTTGGATGAGTCGTTGCTGCGCTCTTGGGGTAATTTTGGGCGGCCGGCCACTCCTGGGAAGGTTCACCACTGTTCCATGTCTTCGCCATTTGTGGATAATGGCTCTCACTGTGGTTCGCTGGATTCCCAAAGCTTTGGAAATGGCTTTATAACCCTTTCCAGACTGATAGATCTCAATTACTTTCTTTCTCAATTGTTCCTGAATTTCTTTGGGTCTCGGCATGATGTGTAGCTTTTAAGGATCTTCTGGTGGACCTTACTGTGTCAAGCAGCACCTATTTAAGTGATGCCTTGATTGTGAACAGGTGTGGCAATAATCAGGCCTGGGTGTGGCTAGAGAAATTGAACTCAGGTGTGGACAACCACAGTTATAGTATGTTTTAACAAGGGGGCAATCACTTTTTCACACAGGGCCATGATGGTTTGGATTTTTTTTCACCTTTAATAATAAACACCTTCATTTACAAATTGCATTTTGTGTTTACTTGTGTTGTCTTTGACTATTGTTTAAATTGGTTTGATGTTCCGAAACACTTAAGTGTGACAAACATGCAAAGGAACAGGAAATGAGGAAGGGGGCAAACACTTTTTCACACCACTGTATGTCTAGGCTTAAAACTAAACCCCAGGCATACACAGATTATAATATATGAGGGAGATGTATTTCTGTATATCCATTCCTAAGATTGACACAGATCTGCTACACAGCCCAGCCATGTCAGACCTATGTTTTCTTTGGTGCAATTGCAGAACACTTAGGGCACTTTTACACTGAGGCGCGCCTGGCTTTGGCGTTTTCGGTGGAGCTGCCCATTGATTTCAATGAGCAGGGGTGCCTCAAAGAAGCTGCTTGCAGGACTTTTTTGAGTGTCCTGCTAGTGCACCCCTCCAGTGTGAAAGCCCTCGGGCTTTCACATTGGAGTGACAGGAGAGGCGCTTTACAGGCACTATTTTTATCGCTATAGTGCCTGTAAAGCGCCTCAGTGTGAAAGTAGCCTTATAGCTACCTGGCCTGTGATCAGACAGTGAAAGGAAAAGCAGCAGACTGATAAGCCCAATTCTGTTTCACTTCCGCTTTCTCCTCCTATCATCCTATCCGTATACTCTTTGTAATGCTCTCACTTCTCAAGCCTTAACTCTTATACAGTAACTGAAAAAGGTCATTAACAAGTCAAATTTAGGTATTTACACAGCTTGAATAAAAAAAAAAAATGCATTTGTGAACACAGAGCTGCATCAATATGTTTTTATTTTATTTATTTTTTTATATCTTCTTGGAATTCAACTTTAGTGAGGAAAAAGTATCAGTCAAAAAGGACCAAGCTGTGATGTTAACATTTTGGACCATTTGTAGTTTTCTCAAATTTGTTGCAGGGGATAAAACCCTGGCGACATGGTTTTGTGTGATGTGTGCAACCTTGTAGATTTCTATGTAAGAAATAAAAGATTTTATGGTCGTATTTTTCATAAATATACAGTAGCTTTTGTGTATTGCTAGCTGAAACAACATCATGACTTGACACTAATGCTTAGAATTTGCAACACAGGTATTTATTTTAACCTAGGATGACCATTCATGCAAGTTTTACGTGCTTATTGATTAACACACAGTGTACATGGTGTAGTAGATCTTGATATTTTCTTTATTTTCAGATTTTGTAAGACCATCATAATTATGCAATTTTTTCTTTACAAAAAAAAAAAAATATCAAAATACAACTTGTTTTACACTTCTGCACATATGGCTTTGCAGTGGTAAAAACAATTTGGCAGCTAACAAATGTCAAAGAACAATCATTTTGCAGTCTTGCTGTTTTTATAGCATATTACTATGCTCATGTAATATACTGTATGTTTGAATCTTTCCATTAAAGTATTGCACAAAAAAAAGAAACAAATTAACAACTTGTTTAATATAATAGGGGATATTATCTCAGTGGTATAGCAGTAATGTCATCTAAAGTAATTTTTGACCCTGACTAAACCAAATATACCAGTTTTTTTTTGTTTGCAGTAATGGGATAATCAACATGGGCTTGAATTACTAAATAAAATGCATGTATGTTGTCACATTGCTGCATCTGTAAATTCAGCTGCATTGTGTACTGTCACTGTATTTTCTATCTTTTTTTAGGTATCTTACATTTATTTTATTTTCTCACTTTACACAGGGACAATACTGCATGAAGTGCATACTAACAGAGGTACAAGTCAGGTGTACAACAATGCGTATGTGCATACAGATATACTTTGGCCATGGCAAGTGTGTAATTTCATATGATGCTGCTTACTAATGCTTGTTGTGGTAAATTTACTTATGCTTCCATTCCAGATCACAGCTAGAACTGAACTTTGGGTTCAACATGAGTTCAACCCGTACCCAGCCTGTTTGCAGTTTGGTGAAGGGGTGAACAAACTGAACATACATCTAGTGTAGCTGGATGCCTGTCATTTAGTTTCACTACCATCTCTAAATGACAGATTCTCGTTGGCTCCTGTTTCAAATAGTAAACAAGGCAGCAAGGATTCTGCCATTTACAAAAAATAATCACAACCATATTTGGTCATCGACATCACCAAAGATCCCCAACACTGTTGCTTGAAATCGAACAGTGCTGTGAATCTGTCATATGTGGAGGGAGAGCACCAGGTGAAGAATTGCTCACCAGGACTGATATGAATCTATATCACTGGATGATGGAATTAATGTTGAATTTACATTGTGGGGCTTTTCTTTTAATTTTTTACACCATACATGGATGTAGGGGTCTGTGTGTGTGTGTGGGGGGGGGGGGGTTGGAGGTAGAATCTGTTCCTCGCACCCCTTGTTAGTCACAATAAAATTAAAATTGAAATTAAAATTAGAAATGATAAATAAATGCACCCATACCCATAGGGGGAACATGCATAAGGCCTTCAATGGTGGATGCACCAGCCGGAGGATCCACTTTCAGTTTGAGAAAGCCACCGCTGGCTGCAGGGATCCTCCCACCCTGGGTCTCAGTGGAACATGGAGGAAATCAAAGACCACAACAATAAACACTCCTCCTCTAAAATGGCAGCTAAATAGCACCTCTCAGTCTCCCTGCTGTACGCTGACTGCAAGTCTGCCTTAAAGAACACCTTCAACTGCATTGTTGATTGCTTAACTAAAGAGATAAGAGAGTTGGGACAGTGGACCCTAGATCTTAAAACAGAGATGAATGACCTGGAATGTGATGCTTGTGAACATCAGCAGGAACTTGAGGCTCTCTGCAATGAAAAAAAAAACCCTTGCTCACTTGGCTTGAAAATGCATCCCGGTCATCAGCATGATCTGATACAGCAAATAGAGACACTCTTTAGAAATGCCTTAAAGAACACCTTCAACTGCATTGTTGATTGCTTAACTAAAGAGATAAGAGAGTTGGGACAGTGGACCCTAGATCTTAAAACAGAGATGAATGACCTGGAATGTGATGCTTGTGAACATCAGCAGGAACTTGAGGCTCTCTGCAATGAAAAAAAAAACCCTTGCTCACTTGGCTTGAAAATGCTGAAACCTGCTCCCATCGCTCCACTGAAAACGGCTCCCAGTCAACGGTGGGCTTACAGTCTACAATTACAGCTATATTCCAGGAGTTAATGTCCTCCATCCCCCTGGAGCACCTTTAATTTGACCGGGTGCACAGTGTCCTCACTAGGCGCCAGCCATATGTTCATTCCCACGATTTAATCATGACATTTTCGCACTAAAGTACAGCTTTTACAAGCGGCCTGCTAGAAATTGGATCTTAACTTTCAAGGTTACACTTATCAACTTTTTACTAATTTGGCTCCACTCACGGTTCTACAGAGGGTGCACAGGACTGCAGCTATACTAGTTGAGCTCTTTCTGTTGGGCCCAACATGCTATCCCTTGTTATTCCTGCAATTACTTACATGTTTTGGTTCTTTGTATCTCATTTCCTATTTTCCCTTCTCTTTCGACACTCTTCTCTTTTGACACTCAATGTAAAGGGACTAAACTTAGTAAAAAAGGCTTTTTCCAAGCTTAACTCAATCGTAGTCTGTCTCCAGGAGACTCATTTTTTGTTTAGATCTAAATGTAGGCTACTGGCTTAAGGACCTGGAAGGCTGCTACTGGAGATGGGCCAAACACCCCCCTGGTTTGGTTTGTGCCAAAACTTTGGAACATCGCAAAAGTTCAGAGCCGAACAATGAACCCTATTAATCACTATGGGGCCCAAAATGGAGAAATTAAAAGTTCCTATTTTGAAAGCTTATGCAAGTTATTGGGCATACAAAAGGTATGGGGGTCTGAGTACTGCCCTGGGGGACATGTATCAATGCAAAAATCATTTTTAAATGAGTAGTGTTATTTAATGATGCTTAAAGTGAAATAATAAAATGAATGTTAAATAATAAATGTTATAAATGTTAAATGTTAATAATAAAATTAAAAATTCCTTTAAATATAGTACCTGAGGGGTCCCCTTAGTCTGCCTATAAAGTTATGTATCTGTACCGTGTATAGAACCTATTGCAGCAAAAATAACATTTGTACAGCAAAGAAAATTACATTTTCCTTGCCAGCTTTCTTTATTTTGTAAACAATGGCTTGGGGAGCCAGTCTGTATGATGAAGCCGCATTCGGAACAAGATTTGAGATTTTTTGGATACATTCTGGTGTCTGTTTCACAGACTTTGGATAGAAGTAACAGGTGTGCAAAAACTGGGCTTTGGGTGTTGGTGGTGTCTTCACACTGTAACCCTATAGAGGTACTTTTGATTAAAGCAAGAACTGGCCTTGCTCTAAAAAATTTAAATCATATGCAATGGTTAACCGCTTGCTGACGCCGCTTGCTGACCGCCTCACGCAGATATACTGTGGCAGAAGGGCTCGTACAGGCAAACTAACGTACCTGTACATTGCCCTTTAAGAGGCAGCCTGCGGGCAAGCTCCATGAGTCGGGTCGCGGGTCTTGCGGACCTGATGTCCGTGGGGATGCCCGCGATCGTCTCACGGAGTGGAAGAATTGGGAGATGCTAATGTAAACAAGCATCTCCCCGTTCTGCCTAGTGACAGTGTCACTGATCTCTGCTCCCTGTGATCGGGAGCAGAGATCAGTTACGTGTCACACGTAGCCATGCCCCCCCACAGTTAGAATCACTCCCCAGGACATACTTAACCCCTACACTGCCCCCTAGTGGTTAACCCCTTTACTGCCAGTGTCATTTACACAGGAATCAATGCATTTGTATAGCACTGATTGCTGTATAAATGACAATGGTCCCAAAAATGTGTCAAAAAATGTCTGATCTGTCCACCATAAAGTCTCAGTCATGATAAAAATCGCTGATCGCCGCCATTACTTTGCACAAACCAATCAATAAATGCTTATTGTGATTTTTTTTACCAAAAATATGAATACGTATCGGCCTAAACTGAGGAAAAAATATGTTGTTTTATATATTTTTGGGGGATATTTATTATAGCAAAATGTAAAAAAATTATGTTTTTTCAAAATTGTCCCTCTTTTATGTTTATAGCGCAAAAAATAAAAAACTCAGGGGTGATTAAATACCACCAAAAGAAAGCTCTATTTGTGGGAAAAAAAGGACGTCAATTTTGTTTGGAAGCCATGTCGCACGCCCACGCAATTGTTAGTTAAAGCAACGCAGTGCCGAATCACAAAAAGTGCTCTGGTCTAAAAATGAAAATCCTACACATCTACTATTCATTCTAAAGCAAATTTTAAGTAAGTAAGACAGCACCCTCATTTTCTATTTTAGCTTTGCAGCTTCCTGCTTCACCTGTTTGATCATTGGATAATGTAAAGAATACTGCAAATTCATTTTCAATTGAGCTGGAAAAATTGGAAAATCACATAAAAAGTATCTGCCACACTCCACAGCATAGCAGGTCCACCTGTGCTGTGGAGTGTGGTAGATACTGTATATGTGAATCACAGATCTGCCCAAAAAAATGACATATCCTTTGATAGCACAGTATGCTTATATTTCTGTTTGCCCAGGGGTTCTACTTTAAAGCTAAAACAATGATTTAGCACTTATGGAATTTATAAAGAAGCATAGGACTAATGAAATTGCACTGTATCAGGTGACATATTGCCCCTCGAAGCTTGAGTATATTCTTGTCAAGCTCTACTTTTGTCTTTAGAAAAAGCTTGCTTTCTTACGCTGCAGGATAGGAAAGCAAGTTTTATATTTTTCTAAAATTATACAGGAAGCCTCCACAGGACTACCTGCAGA
Organism: Lithobates sylvaticus; assembly: GCA_028564925.1. NCBI lineage: Eukaryota > Metazoa > Chordata > Amphibia > Anura > Ranidae > Lithobates > Lithobates sylvaticus. Next base: position 386,042,999 of record CM053028.1, read on the forward strand.
TTTCATTCTACAATAAAAGCCCACAAAGCAACTGTGGTTTCGAGTGGCAATATCCTGTTGCTTCTTTTTATATCTGCTGACTCCTCCTGTTAAGAATATGTCAGATCATGTAGCTGAAGTGATAACTATAGGTATTCTAAGAAGACCTTTACAATAAAAGGGCTGAATTGTTATGTACAGCAACTTTACCACAATGGAAGAGAGAAGATGTGAAGTCATTGTAATTTCCTTGTCTGAGAAATGCATTGTACTGAAAACAGTGGGACCTTTCTTCTGAATACTACAAGATACTAGCAATTTTAAAAGAACTTTCTTTTTATCTTTCACTTCTGCATTTAAACTCTAAATAAATTACTTCACTGTTTTTAACCTAAAATGGTGATTGGATTATAAAATAGTAAATGGGTTATTAAACGTCTAACATTGTTGTATCCTGCAATATGGTCATTTACATTAACATGTAACCAGAAAAATGTAGTCACACGATTTCAACATGTAATAGTAGGAGTATTCAGGTAATATGCCAATATGGCTTTTTAGGTATGAGCAAGCTGAAAATGCCGAGTATATTATTCTGGACTATAAGTACCGTATATATTCGAGTATAAGCCAAGTTTTTTAGCACATTTTTTGGTGCTGAAAGTGCCCCCCTCGGCTTATACTTGAGCCAAGCACTTTTCTGCAGCAGAGAATTACATTTTCCGAACCGACTTTGGGGGCCCGTATTTCTAGTCCACTTGGTGCTAGGAACCACATTTTAGGATATGTTGTAGTGCTAGTTCCACTGGGTTTGCACACCAAATTTTCCTAGCACCAAGTGGCCCCAAAATACGAGGCACCAAAGTCGGTTCGGAAAATGTCATTCTCTGCTTCAGAAAAGTGCTTGACATTTTCCGAACCAAATTCGGGGCCCTTTATCTCGGGGCCACTTGGTGCTTGAAACCCCAGATATGTATGTTGCAGTGCTAGTTCGATTGGGTTTGCACACCAAATTTGGGGTTCCTAGCACCAAGTGGCCCCCGAGATACGGGGCCCCAAATTCAGTCAACTGTGTCCATCTGCAGAAGTATCATTTTGGGACCCTTTGGGTCCAGAGACCCCGATTTGGCTGCAGCTCGGGGGCATCTAGGAACCCTTAACTACCAAGTTTGAAGTTCTGGGGACCTATGGCTGCAAATGGGTACAGTGAGGCAGCAAATGGGCATTGTTGACACTCTTTTCCACTTACAGTAGCTGCGCATTTCTCACCCTAGGCAATAAGTTTTCCCAGTTTTTTGCGGCTTATATTCGGGTCGGCTTATACTCGAGTATATACAGTACATTAAAAAAAACAATTCCAGGTAATAAGGAATTACCTCTGCTAGATACTAATGGCAGAAGAAACATAACAAATGTGTATGTGTCAAAGGAGGAGGTACTCAAAATTGAGCCATTCAGGAAATATGGTTACCAACAACTACTGTGGTTAATGAGTGGAGAAATCAGCTGCACATCATGATACCAGGATACAAATGAAAATGATTATAACAGCTCAGTAGGTAGATTGTATCTAATGTGGGAAATAATTTGTGGATAAATATATAACACTATTGATCATTTCTGCCTAAAATGAAAGAAAGTAAAAGTTAATTAGTTGGTGCTAGTAGTCAGTTGCATTGACCTAAAGTTACTTCAGCCCCATGGCAAATCATCAACCACCCTTTTTGTTTTTTCTATAACAGTGGTTATAATCTGTCTCTAACTAATGCCCTCTGTTGAATTGGTAAGTAGGTGGACACCTGTTTATATTTTTTTGTTAAGACAGGAAGTAGGTTATTTTTTTATTGCTTGTTTGGCTGGTTGGTTGCTAGTTAGCTTTCAGGTTGGTTGAAAAAAAGCTGTATAGCCCAATTTAGCTACAACCTTGCATTTGTCAACACACATTGGATTCATTTGGGCAAGGTCTTCATGATAGGTACATGGTGAGTTAAGGCAAAACATTGGCAAAATGTTGGTTTCCCAAAATGAGTTTCTGAAATTTACCTGGAGCTTTCAAAAGAATTCATGAAACTAGCAGAACATTTCAGGAACCTATACGAAAAATTGATTCTGATTCAAAATCTTGTGGCTAGAGGACCAGTGATTTCTGTCATGGCAAATTTGTACCGTTTGCGCAAACATCCAGACGTGCCTAAATTAATCCAACAAATGTTTCTAAATTGTTGTACATAGGCAAACTATTGACCACATTAGAACATTGCAGATATAATTTAAAACCTGGGTATGGAGTGAATCTGATAATCTGTTCAAGGGCAAGAAATTATTTTACTGGACAAAACCTTATTGGTTCTGATGATAAAAAGGAATATATGGGGGGGGGGGTTCTAAAGGACATATTATATACTGTATCACAAATAAAAAAATGAATAAAGGTCTACTTTGATAATAAAAGACTAGAAAGCTTAGAGAAAAGAGCAATTAAATGTTGCTGTCTGTGATGATATACCCTTGATGTTCTATCCTGGAAGAATGGATCTGATTTGCTCTGCAAACAGTTTGTTGGTAGAACCTGGCTGTGTACAATACAACAGTTGTCTGGGTGATAAATTGAAATGGAAATTGCTCTTCAAATGAGACTAAGCATATGGCAACAATCTTTCTGTACAGTGAAGTTATTACTGTTTTAGCCATTGAAAAAAAAAATAAAATTGAAATTAAGCTAGCTTAAACAGTAATAAAAATCCACTTTACTGGCAATGAAACTGACCCTCTTGATCTTATCAGCTGGATTTTAATTTTTACATTTACTGTCTCGGCATTCATGTAAAAGTCACAAATACTACTTGTAATGTTTGTAATGTGTTTGAAATGTCAGTTTCTCTGTGTTGCCTTTTGCAGGGTGAATATAGCATCCCCATGGCCTAACATTATAGGCTAAAAACATTTGACCAGAAAAGGGAATACTATGAGGAAGAACCTCTGTACTGTATGCAAAGTATATGGGGATAGCTGTGCTCACCACTGACAGTGTAATAAATCAGTTAATGCAAAGAGCGACCTGCTATACAGAATTGATACAATGTTGCAGAGATGGAACTTTGGTGTTTACCTTAAGTAATCTGTTGCTCATCTGTGTAGGGTTTCAGACTGGTAAACTCATCAAGCAACAAAGCTCCACCGCCGATTTTTTTGTAATCGCACCACCAACTTTATTGTACACTTTCATGGGTACCCTATTATGGTGAAGTTGAAAGTTTGGGACAGGATGATCAGTGAGATTTTTGGAAATGTAACGGATCTGTGTGCAAAAAGGTTGGAGAGCTGGACAAGACCAAATATGTGTAATTTGTCATCTGGTGTCTCACCACATCTGCAGCAATCTCAGGGTATTGAGAGGTAGTTGGTTTAAAACTTAGAGTGTGTTACAAATTTTACAAACCAATTTTTAACCTGTCTCTTGATTTTTATTAAAAGCATGCAAAGACTTACCCAAGCTCTACCGCTATGTTGAAGAGTGTATGAGCAGGGTGTCAGTGCTCTGGCTGGGACATGGGCTAGCACAAAGGTATACCTCAATAAATGAAACAACACAGAAAATTAACAAGAAAATTCGTTTATTGGGTTTAAATATGGAAAGGTACAAATAGAAGGCTAGACAAACAGAATGCCCTTAGGCTGTGTCCGTCCTGTATTTGTAGCAGCGCTATATAGTATTTTCACAACTTAATGTGAATAAATATTAGAAAAAGTGCATTTCTAACAAAATTCATATCAAATAAATATTGTAGAATAATTATTGTAAAATAATAAATTTAATAAATATTAAATAAATAAATATTCAAAGTGCACGTGAATAAAAAATATATAGATATGTAAATAGTTGAATCAATAAATAATGATAAGTAATCGGATAAAACCAGCGTGTCTCCAAAACAACAAAGTGCTAAAAGTCCACATGTTCCACAAGTTCATCCAATCAGGTGAATATAAGCAATCATTGTGACAGTTCTAAATTTTATAAATTCTTGTGCTGAGATTCCGTGACTTCCACCATAGATTTCACCGTGTGGGAAGACTGTCCCCTTTTGGGGATACACTCACCAGAAATATACTTTATATACGCCTGTAGTCAAAATATGTATGGACCTTCTCATCCAACATCAGCAAAAAAAAAGAGGGCCCTTGAGAAGAAGTCGGAAATGATGAAACGCGTCAGGGCGTAGGTCAACAGGAAGTGACGTCAGACGTATTTGCGGTCCACGGTGCGCTCCACGGCTTTCCGGACAGGAAGGACGCTGTTCTCCCCTCTGAAGGCACAGAAAAGCTCCACATCCGGCCAGAGCAGGCACAGTACACCGCTACGTTTACCCTAAATGCTGCTTATATACTTGTTTTCGGTACGCAGAACCCACTAGGGGGGATTTTTATATATATTATACCATATACTTTTATACATATTAAAGGGAAATTATCTCAATAAATATTTTAAAGCAATATTACGCTATGTGGCCCAGTATTTATTTCCACATGTATATAAAATAACCACGCTGAGGAGGATATGACTGACTGATACTGGAGGAAAAGGCTGGTCTCTGGTTGTATTCACCCGCAAGGTTTTTGCTGATGTTGGATGAGAAGGTCCATACATATTTTGACTACAGACGTATATAAAGTATATTTCTGGTGAGTGTATCCCTAAAAGGGGACAGTCTTCCCACACAGTGAAATCTATGGTGGAAGTCACGGAATCTCAGCACAAGAATTTATAAACTTTAGAACTGTCACAATGATTGCTTATATTCACCTGATTGGATGAACTTGTGGAACACGTGGACTTTTAGCACTTTGTTGTTTTGGAGACACGCTGGTTTTATCCGATTCTTTATTGATTCAACTATTTACATATCTATATATTTTTTATTCACGTGCACTTTGAATATTTATTTATTTAATATTTATTCAATGTATTATTTTACAATAATTATTCTACAATATTTATTTGATATGAATTGTGTTAGAAATGCACTTTTTCTAATATTTATTCACATTAAGTTGTGAAAATACTATATAGCGCTGCTACAAATACCGGGCGGACACAGCCTAAGGGCATTCTGTTTGTCTAGCCTTCTATTTGTACCTTTCCAAGACTTTTGTACATATAAGCAGCTGCTTTAAAATGTGTGTATAGGATCTCTATACTCTTACATTTTCACTAGAATTGTCCTTCATTGACATTTTTAGTATTCAATTTTACCCCACACACACACTTTTGACATTCATTTATTTAACTATATTTTAATACACACGGGTTCACACTAAATATATATTTTTATTAATTTATATATTTATTTATCATCACATATTATATTTATTTATTTATATATATATGAACACTACTTTGGGATTCTGATCACCCACCATCCCAAATATTGTAAGTACACAGGTCCTAGGAGCGCAGAGCGGTGTTTTAAATAGGAGGGCGGAAAATATAAACACCCCTTTTTTTGGGTTTAAATATGGCCATGGTGTTATCCATGGGGGGCAACTCAAAATTACAAATTTAATAAAAATATAAATATAAATATAAAGCCATCTTGGCTAAAATGTATTTAAACAAAATTTAATTGATGTCCATCCAGTCAATGCTGGACGACTTCTCCCCCTTTTGGACAACATCATGACTTTCAATAGGGAGGGTGGGTGGGCGCTTCATCTCTAGTCAGAGCGGTCTGTGAGAGAACCCTTCCAGGTCCTTTTATAAACTCCTACAGCGCAGGCTAGCAACCGCCAATTCAGACCAATCAGCCCGCTTCTGCTGCACTCCAATCCTCTGGTCTCCTGGTTGCCCAGGTATACCGTTCTAATGCTGCACCTGTGAATATCAATTAAAGAGGAGAAACAAATGGTCCCTTTGAGCTATCCCATGGTGGTCCAGCATATTGCAAGACCTTTCATGGGCTAGCACAAAGGTATACTTCAATAAATGAAACAACACAGAAAATTAACAAGAAAATTAGTTTATTGGGTTTAAATATGGCCACGGTGTTATCCATGGGGGGCAACTCAAAATTACAAATTTAATAAAAATATAAATATAAATATAAAGCCATCTTGGCTAAAATGTATTTAAACAAAATTTAATTGATGTCCATCCAGTCAATGCTGGGCGACTACTCCCCACCGCCCCACCACCACCGTGGCTGATTCGATTAAACTTTGCAGACCCATGTTGAAAATATCTAAACCAATTTTGGATAAATGAACCATATCCTCTCGGAATAAGCCTGGAACAAAGCCTTCTAGCTCATGGTGCCTGATGGAAAAACCTCCACGTGAAATTAGAAAACTGTGAATTGTCCTATTCAGCCGCCTTCTAATTTTATCTAGATAAAAAAGTTTGCCAAAGGTTGACCACAAAAGCCGCAAAATCATTTCAGAAAATGCTAGGATAGTGGACGGAAACATGAGATTGATAGTCTGCAGGTCCTGCTTCATTTTACATAACAATTCCCAAGTACCCACCTTACCAATATCATTTGCTCACGCATGTATAACTAAAACATTAGGGGACGGACACATATCAGATAAATATTCTAATTGAAACATAAGGTCCCTCCATCGCAGGCCCCTAACACCTGACCATAAAACAAGAAAGTCCTTATTGTCCAAACCCAAATTGGATGAGTAGATCCTAGTTCCGGCATTTTTGGCAGCCCAGAAAATGTAGGAGTGACCTACTATCCATACCACTGTCTGTAGAGGATCTGAAAAGAGAAAATTCACATTGTTAGCAACTCAGGGCGGACATATAACTTATATCTGTCGCTATTCCAACGACCAATCCTCATCAACCTATCTTCTGTAAAACCCAAAGAGTCGTCGTGGCCGCCCCAATCCTGAACGAATGGGAAGAGAAACAAAAACCAGACAGATTTAGACGTTTTAGGCATGATGCCAAAACGGATGAAAATTTAAACCTGGTCAATGAGGATAAGTCTTGGTGTATAAAGAACGAACCATCAGAATGAGGTCTGACCGACAGATACCTAGAAACATGTGATACTGGGCAAATTGCTGTGTTAGAAGAACTAGCTAAAGAAAACCACTGACCGTTCCCTATCGTTTTGGTTTTAGACCTACAAATGAAAAGGTGAACAGACCCTTGACATAGCAGGACATGCAAGAAGAGCAAAAAGGATAGGGATCTCCTATTAATGGCAGTGAATTCACCTAACCTTAGAGCACCAAAAAAGGCAATAGAGAATGCTGCTCTAAAGAGAAGCGTTTCAAAGTCTGATGAGCACACTGTTTGCAGAATTTCAAGAAGGTCTAACAATAAAGTGACCGAGATGGGACGCCTGTTGTCCCGCGAAGGGTTGGTTTGCCGAAAGCCTTTTAGCACTTGATTAACCTGAAAGAAGGAAGTCACGGATTGTTGGTCAGCAAATTTTAGAAAAAATGATACTCCTGCTAAAATTTTGCTGACCGAGGAAGGGCTAACATTAGATTGCAAAAGTGACGATGTAAAAGACAAAGCAACATATGATGAAACAATTAGCTCATCAAAACCTAACCCTTGGCAAAAAGAACACCATCTGGACCATGAAAGATTGTAATCCGACCAAGTTTTCTGCGAAACCGACTCTCTCAGGTTGGCTGTTATCAGCTTCATATTAAGCCCCAGAGGAAATCTGGGCAAGGATAACTGTACGGCTCTGCCGAAATTGCCAGCTCCCGAAACTTCGCAAACTGTGAACGAGACAAAGCATCGGCAATGTTATTACGTGCTCCTTCTATGTATTCTGCCTTTAACCAAATATTAAAAAGCACGCAATGTAAAACGAGAAATCATAGGAGCTTCAAAACCGGTTCAGATTTAGAGGATAAAGTATTTATTGCAAATAAAACACCTTTATTGTCTGTGTGAACCAGAATCCTACGATTTTGAAAAATATCCTGCCAAACCACCACAGAAGCTACTACCGGGAATAGTTCCAGAAGAACAATGTTCTGTAGGACATTCTTTTGCAACCATTCCTTTTTCCATTTACCCGAGAGCCACTGACCTTGCAAAAAAGCTCCAAAGCCAGACGAACCCGCCGCATCTGTAAAAAATTCCAGCTAGTTGCTAGATATAAATTCATACTGCCAAACCGTTGAACCGTTAAAATCGCACAAAAATTGGTCCCAGGTCTTAAGGTCTTCTTTTATGCTTTTAGAGAGACGAATATGTGAATTTTGGCTCTTGAAACCACTGATAGCCAGAGAAAATCTTCTAGAGAAAACCCTGGCCATAGGAATAATCCTGGCTGCAAAAGGCCTAGCAAGGACTGAGCTTCTTTTAAAAGAACCTTTTTCCTAAATAAAAAAGAAGAGATCAATTGTCTCATCTTGTTTATTTTTAGAGATGGAAGTCTAAATTCCATAACGGATGAGTCTATGGTAATACCCAGGAACTCTATTGAAGTAGCTGGAAAAAACGTCTTCTCATGAGCCAATGGAATACCAAAGTGCTCACAAATATCAAAAAAGGTATTTAAAGACTCTAGACAAGTAGGGGAGACAGCAGGACCAACAAATAAAAAATCATCCAGGTAGTGTAAAAAAAACCCTTTGGGGAATTTTGCCGATGCCACCCAGTGCAAAAAAGTGGAAAATGCTTCAAAATAAAAGCATGACAGTGCAAAGCCCATAGGCAAGCATCTATCAAAGTAAAACTGACCTTGAAATTGAAAACCCAATGAGTTGAAACCTTGTGGGTGAACTGGCAAGAGGCGAAAGGTGGATTTAATATCTGCCTTTGCTAAGAGGGAGCCTTGACCAAAATGTCTCAACATTGATAAAGCTTCATCAAATGAGGAATAGCATACTGGTGCATATACTTCTGATACCTCATCATTTAACGATGCATCAGGGGGATATGACAAGTGGTGAATCATACGATAGCTACCACTCTCTTTTTTAGGGACTATCCCCAGCGGTGAAAGACGAAAATTCTGGAAAGGAGGGGTAGAAAATGGGCCAGAAATTCTGCCTTCCACTAACTCTTTGGATATTTTGTCCCGAACCACCGAAGCATAAGTGGTAGCAGATTTTAAGTTCCTGACAAACTTACAACCTGAACCCATAAATTATGGCACTAAGAAGCCATCCTTAAAACCTTTAATTAGCAGAGCTGCCATCCTGTGATCTGGGTAGCGTTCTAACCAAGGGAGCATTCTTGCTAGAATCACTGGTATCGTTGCTTTTCCCATGAGTGTCTCTGGGAAGCGACTGAAAAGAGGAGGCAGATGATCTCCGAAAACACCTGCTAGACGAATGGCTCCCATTGCAGTGTGAGCACTCATGCCTGTACCTGCAATTTGCTAAGAATTTGCATTGCCCTTCATTAAATGCAAAACATAGGCCTTTGCGAAACTTAGCCTGCGCATTAGGTGCCTATCTCTGACTAAATTGGGGTCTTGTTGGCAGCATAAGATTCAGCCATAAGCCAACGTCCTTTGACCCCCAGTGTAATGATGGGTGAACTGCCAGCTTTTGGCGAAAGTTTTCATCGTATGTATACCATGCGGAGCCCCCAAAATGGCGGAAGGCCTCCGCAATGATATCTAAATGCTGAAATAAACCTGAACATTTATCTGGGAACTGCTCTCCCATAACTGCTGCATATATGCAGAAGGCCTGCAGCCAATTCTGAAAGGTTCTAGGGATAGCCCTCCTCCTATCCTCTTCAGATCTATCCCCATGTTGCTTCTCCAATTTAGCCAAAAATTCCTTTGAGGCCGGTAGTAGTGACAAAATGTCAATGAATTTGCCCCTCCAGATTCTTTCTTTAACTGTCTTATGCAGATGAAAGCCCAGTGGTAATAATGCACATGGCAGGGGCTCCTTGAAAGAGGACTCACCAACTGACATAGCTAATGAATTGAGAGGCAATTGAGGGTTAAACCGTGCTGGATTCAAAACCTTAAGACAAGGACATTTTTCTTTATTCTCTTCCTGTGAGGCAGACTCACCAACATTCTGCCATACTGTACCAGCCTCATTCATATATTCCGAACAACTCACCTTATTGTCCATAGCACCATAGAAATGTTCCCCTGTTTGCGTATTGTCAGTATTAATATAAACCAAATTATTTTTATTCTCATTATGCGCACCAGATGCCTGTGCTCTCTGAAACTCTTGAGAAGCAGCAAGCAGCTGCATAGCCTGGTCAGCACTAACACCCTGTGCACTTGAAACTCCACCAATATTACCTCTTTTTGTTTTAAAAGCCTCTTTTGTAATAACCTTATCTGCACCAGATAACTGTGCCCTTTGCAAACTCATATCATTAGTATTACCATCATAAACATCAGCACCATTAGTATGTGCCCCTTTAAATTGTTGCAACACTTTAGATAAAGATTCCACCAAACTTGAAATACCAACACTCTGAGGCATAAAACATTTCTCACCATCCTTGTATAATGACTGCTGCTCACTCTGCTCCACTGAAGAAGGCTGAGTAGCGCTGCTCTCCTTCATATAGGATGCCCTCTTAGGTTTAATGCTGCCAGCCCTCTCCCCGCTTGACACGCTGGGAGAAGCAGCTGTTCTCTGCCTTTTTTTCTTCCTGTCAGGTTGATGCCTTGTACCGCCCCCGCCTGAGGCCGGCCTTTCTTCCGTCTCAGGAGGAGTAAAGGGAGGCGGAGGAGAGGTACTCTCCTCCTCCAGGCATTTCATTAGCCATTCCTCTCCGCCCTCCTTCTCAGCCCTCTCAAGGAGGCAGCAAAGGAGGGACTCACGGCCACTAGGAGAATGGTGCTTCATGGTGCAGGACGTCCGCGCTTCAGCTCTAGTCAGAGCGGTCTGTGAGAGAACCGCTCCAGGTCCTTTTATGAACTCCTACAGCGTGGGCTAGCAACCGCCAATTCAGACCAATCAGCCCGCTTCTGCTGCACTCCAATCCTCTGGTCTCCTGGTTGCCCAGGGATACCGTTCTAATGCTGCACCTGTGAATATCAATTAAAGAGGAGAAACAAATGGTCCCTTTGAGCTATCCCATGGTGGTCCAGCATATTGCAAGACCTTTCATTCACTGCAGATCCATAAGAGACATAAGCGGCAACTCGGTAGCTTCCTAATGAAAACGTTTATGTTTGCACTACAGCAATAGCAGAATCCAACAGATGCTAACCCATTTCCGCCGAAGCCTTCCTCAAAGCATGCACACATAACATTAAAACCACATTTATTTACTAATACAGCCCCTGTGACAAACAAGATGTGGTTCAATCCTAATTAAAAATCTCATCACTTGGGGATGAGCACACTGAAAGAGAAGAACATGTGGATGGCAAAACACTCTAAATAGGGTATTAACCATATATATGCTGAATGAAAAAAAATAATTTTATTTAAAAAAATAAAAGTTTAACATCCATCTTATTATTTATTCCAGGTGGAATCCTGGTGTTGAGTGTCTAAATCCACCGCACCTCTCTCTCTCGTACAGGATGCAATGGTCGTTTTTTGATCTCTTCAAAACCACTTAAAAGGAAAAATAATCAAGATTCCCTCCATGTACTGTCCTAAAATGTTTGGATACATTTGATATACCCTTAGCATTTGGGTTCAGTGGCGGAAATACCACCATAGCGGCACAAGCAGGCACTATGGGGCCCGCAGCCAAGCGGGTGAGAGCGGGTGGCTCCGCGGGCAGCTCCGCGGGTGAGAGTGGGCGACTTTGAGGGCAGGGCTCCGCGAGTGAGAGCGGGCGGGTCCACGGGCGTGAGCGGGCTGGCCAATCAGGGAGCTGGCGGTGGGGGAGCAGAGAGATGACATCACCTCTCACCGCCCGGTGCCCGCCCTGCATCCCTGCAGTGCAGTTCCCCCCTCACTGTGCAGGCAGCCCAGAAGTAGAGACATGACATTATCTCTCTGCTGCCTGACTGATAATCTGCTGCCTGAGTCCTGACTCAGTGACATAGCAAGTGACAATCCGTAACGTGTGGCCGGCGACGTGGCAAGTGACAACCCGTGACGTGACAATCTGTAATGTGGCAGGTGACATAGCAAGTGACAACCTGTGACATGGCAAGTGACAATCCTTAATGTGTGGCAGGCGAAATGGCAAGTGACAACCTGTGACGTGACAATCTGTAATATGGCAGGTGACATGGCAAGTGACAACCCGTGATGTGGCAAGTGACAATCTGTAATGTGTGGCAGGCGACGTGGCAAGTGACAATCTGTGACGTGATAATCTGTAATGTCACACAACAAATTCTCCTGCGCTCCGGTGTCTGGTCTCTAGATTCGTAATGTAAACAATTCCTCAAGGTAATGCCTAGTGTCTTGCAGCCCTCCTCAGAACAATGGGTGTTCATGAACACTATAGAAAAAAGAAAAACAGAAGGGCGCACCGACCTTTGTGCATTACCACTAAAGAGGCTTTAATAAAAAGAATAAAACAGCAGATTTTCTACTCACAAACGAGTATAAGTTGAAGGCAAATGCATAGATAAAAGCGTCCACTGCTAGGAACTTCCAACCTCAAATCTTAATTTGGAGATCAAGGGAATGATGGCAAGAAGAGAGAAGAGAACCAGTGGAGCCTGAACAGACCCAACCCAATTGCCTATATATATCTCTAAAGCCCCATACACACGGTCAGATTTTCCGATGGATTCTGTCCTATCGGACAATGTTGTCGGAAATTCCGACCGTGTGTAGGCACCATCGGACATTTTCCATCGGATTTCCCGAGGAGCAAAGTTCTATCTCCTGGCTCTCAAATTTTCCGACAACAAAGTCCGATCACACCAATTCCGATCGTGTGTAGCCTAGTCCGACGGACAAAGTGCTAAGCATGCTCAGATCACATTACAAGTACAAAGCTATTGGCTACTAGCCTCTACGTAGTCCCGTCATAGGCAACAAACGTCACCACGTTCAGAATGATTGGATTTTACAACAACTTTGTCCGACCGTGTGTATGCAACACCAGTGTCGGACTAAATCCGTCGGAAAAAATCCGATGGATTTTGTGGTCGGATTTTCCGACCGTGTGTACGGGGCATAAGACAAAAATGTGTATAGTGTTGAAAATAATAAAAATATTAAAAATATAAATATATATATAAAAATAATTATACATATATATATATATATATATATATATATATATATATATACACATAAAACTGTATACACTACAGATGCAAAAGGAGGCATCTAGGGACAGTATTCATATTCAAACAATCCCTGCAAATGCAAAGTAAGTGTGCAATTATTTAAAAACTTAAATAATTTAAGTAAAAAATTATTGTTAATAAAACCATATTGTTAAAATTGTTAAAACACCAGATTAGTGGCGGGATCTACCAATACTAGTCCCTCATAAAACTCACAAAGCTATAGCGCACATACGCTCATGCAAGACTGAAAATGTTGAATACTGAATCCTATTTGCGTATATAGACACATGTAAATGAAGTGCATACATCTGTGTAAAAATCATAAGACCTCTACATCTACAACGAGACCATTTGCCCACTTGAAAAAAACCCCCATGAGAGACTTACCACTACTGCAGAAATATGAGTCGAACCACCATCTATCCCTGACTGCCCTCATGGCCGCTCATTCTACCCTTATCCTGTTGGACTAGGACAAGAGCTAAAACCAAGACACTACACTTGCGAGGACCTGTATTGTATGTACTGGCTATTTAGTCTCTAACGTCCAAACCCCATACCTTTACCTAACAAGGGTTTAAAAATTGGCTCCTAGACTGGCTGAAGTGTGTATCAGAAAGTGGGATCTGTTGACGGTATACGGAAAGACAGCTCCATACTACGTAAACAGAGCCCAAAAACAAGACAATTCTTCCAATATCTCTATTCCAGCTGCAATTCTCAAACAAGGTTATGCAGTTCTATTTCTTCGTTGAGGCCTTTGGGGGCCATAGTATCTAAGGTAAAGATCCAATAGGCCTCTCTTTTACACAATAGTTGGTGCTTTTTGCCATTATCTAGTTCATTTGGCATAGCCTCAATGCCAAATACCCTAAGACCTTCTATGCTACTATCATGAACTTCCTTAAAGTGCCTAGGTACAGAATATTTGTCTTTTTTGGTTAGGATGTTGCTTCTATGTTCATTCGAAATAATAAAGGTGACCACAAACTGAGCCGTGTCCTTCACATGTACCATACAGGCAAACAACTAGGGTGCCACTTCCTTTCTGCCATACAGCCTCCGACCTGGATATCGCCACCGTTCTCTGAGAGGTAAAAGAAACATGTATCCCGCTGTGCCTTCCTATTAAAATAATACATCAGCTAGAAGAACATCAGGAGCCGCGCAAAAAATAAAAACCGCAGAGGTGATCAAATACCACCAAAAGAAAGCTCTATTTGTGGGAAAAAAAGGACGTCAATTTTGTTTGGGTGCAACGTCGCACGACCGCACAATTATCAGTTAAAGCGACGCAGTGCCGAATCGCAAAAAGTGCTCTGGAGAAAAGCAGAGTTAAAAAAGTTCATAAACCACATTTTTATAAACGTGTTGTCATGGAAGGTTGTCTGGTGGCTCTCGTGATGTCACATTGTCCCAAACTTTGACCAGTTCCTAGAGGAATCAGCGTTCTAATTTACACCTTGTGGCCATCCATATCTGGGGAGATTCTGATCCAGTGTTGAGGTCCCATGGTCTACGGTACATCCCGGTACCATCTTCTTACAGGCTTGGTTTAAGCTTGCCTCTGGTAAGCCTAATTGTAGAGCGGTGGTGGATCACATTCGGTGGTGGATTTGTTATTGCATGAGTTTTGGATATCACATTGCCATATGTCTTCATCACTCTGGACACTTACTATTACACATCGATATTTTCTCCACGATTTGGAATTTTATTTAGTAATTCCTACAAGGACTTTTCAATCACTTTATGTTTAGTTTTTTTGTGTTTTACTGGTTATTTTTTGGCACTATATTTTTATGTATGGTGTATAATTTATGTATGTGCAATTCACAGTTATTTTGATTTCACAGTCACTTAAGTTTATTTAAGGCATTCACTTATGGCTTACAATTAATTTCTTATAGCGCGGCTTTTTGTTAATTACTTCTATGTTCATTCATCCTAGTTCTCATTTGTCTTGAGGTGCGACCAATGTAGAGGAGGCCACAGGGACACAAGAGCCCATATATGACATATGGGGTACCACAGTTTATAAAATGCTTGATCTTATGTATTTTGCCATCAGCACCTATTAGTTCTTTCTTTCTGTGGTGCATGTACATACAATTCCCACAGTTCGTGACCCCACATCTATAACTCCCCTTTTGATCGAATAACGTAGTCCAGGGGTTGTTGAGGCCTCTACTCCTAGTTTTCTTTACCCTACTTGGGGCGATGATGCTCTTAAGGTCTTTTGGTCTCCTAAAGATTATATTCGGACACTGAGGGAGATGTGTCTTCAGAATGGGGTCTGACTCCAATATCTTCCAATTCTTTTTTAAGACTTTCTGTATTACATTCGCTTTATTACTAAACCTAGTGCAAAATCGAACTTGTAGTAATTCATCCCCCTGCGGTTCCACCTTTGGGGAGATGGCTATTGGTATGGGGAGGAGGAGCCTGGAGGTGCCTGACCACGCCTACATGTGTACTCTTCTTATAAAAGGAGAGTCGATGCAAATGGGGGGAGATGAGACCATTGCCCGCTTGTAGGCTCTGAGGAAAGGGGTTCTCCCCAGAAACGCGTCAGCCATTCGCTAGAGGAAGCATCAGATTCCCTCGGTATTTAAGATTTGAGGTCGGAAGTTCCTAGCAGTGGACGCTTTTATCTATGCATTTGTCTTCAACTTATACTCGTTTGTGAGTAGAAAATCTGCTGTTTTATTCTTTTTATTAAAGCCTCTTTAGTGGTAATGCACAAAGGTCGGTGCGCCCTTCTGTTTTTCTTTAATCTGTAATGTGGCAGGTGACATATCAAGTGACAACCCGTGATGTGGCAAGTGACAATCCGTAATGTGTGGCAGGTGACGTGGCAAGTGACAATCTGTGACGTGACAATCTGTAATGTGGCAGGTAATGTGGCAAGTGACAACCCAGGACGTGGCAAGTGACAACCCATAATGTGTGGCAGGTAATGTGGCAAGTGACAATCCGGGATGTGGCAAGTGGACAATCCGCAACATGTGGCAGGTGACATTCCGCAACATTTGACAAGTGACAATCTGCATCTGGTGGCAGGCAACATGGCAAGTGGACAATCCACAACGTGTGGCAGGTGATGTGGCAAGTGACCTTCCGTAATGTGTGGCAAGTGACAATTCAGGATGTGGCAAGTGACAATCCATAATGTGTGGCAAGTGACATGGCAAGTGACAACCCGGGACATGGCAAGTGACAATCCGTAATGTGTGGCAGGTGACGTGGCAAGTGACAATCCGTAATGTGTGGCAGGTGAAGTGGCAAGTTAAAATCCATGACGTGGCAAGTGACAATCTGTAATGTGTGGCAGGTGACGTGGCAAGTGACAATCTGGGACGTGGCAAGTGACAATTCATAATGTGTGGCAGGTGATGTGGCAGGTGACATTCTGCAACGTGTGACAAGTGACAATCTGCATCTGGTGGCAGGTGACGTGGCAAGTGACAATCCGGGACATGGCAAGTGGACAATCCGCAACATGTGGCAGGTGACATTCTGCAACGTGTGACAAGTGACAATCTGCATCTGGTGGCAGGCGACGTAGCAAGTGGACAATCAGCAATGTGTGGCAGGTGATGTAGCAAGTGACAATCCGTAATGTGTGGCAAGGGACAATCCGTATTGTGGCAAGTCGACATTCCGCAACGTGTGACAAGTGACAATCTGCATCTGGTGACAGGCGATGGTGGCAAGTCAGGGCTCCCACTGATTCTGCATTATGGTGAGTTGAACTATTTAATTTTATATAAGAGAACAGAAATTGGTTAGAAGGCATGGAGGTCAGCAATGTGTGTCCTTCAGGGGCTGCACACAGTATACTGCATACTTTGTTGTTTACAATTAATATAAGCTGTTGACTGGGTACTGTGCCACAAGAGTGTGGTAATATGTTGTTCAATGGCATTAGTTCATTTTTTTTTGTGGGGTGGGCTGTTTGCAGGGGGCGGCCGGCCCATACAACATTTTGCTATGGGGCCCTGTGATTTCTAGTTATGCCCCTGTTTGGGTTGTATATTGTTATAATGCTCTAATAGTCTAATTCTTAAATTATGGATAGTACAACCTATATATTGCAATCGGCAGGCACTGCATTCTATAATACAGTTGTGCTCATAAGTTTACATACCCTGGCAGAATTTATGATTTTGTGGCTAATTTTCAGAAATATGAATGATAACACAAAAACTTTTCTTTCACTCATGGTTAGTGTTTGGCTGAAGCCATTTAATATCAATCAACTGTGTTTACTCTTATTACCGTATATACTCGAGTATAGGCCGACCCGAATGTAAGCCGAGGCCCCTAATTTACCACAAAAAAATGGGAAAAAACGTATTGACTCGAGCATAAGCCGATGGTGAAAAATGCAGCAGCTACTGTAAGTGGAAAAGAGGGTCAGCAAATGCCCATCTGCAGTTGCATGTCCCCTGTGTCCTGTACAAACCCCCCCTGTGTCCCCATTGCAGCCTATCTGTGCCGATCTGAATGTCCTGGGTCCGGGGTCTGGGGTCGTATCCCTCCCTGTGCGATCTTATTGCCACCATTGCAGCCTTTATGTGCCTCCCTCCCTGTGCGATCTGTCCCCCACAGCGTGTAAGGTGCCATTCAAGTCAAGATACAAAAGCCGCGCCTCCTCCTCCTCGTCCGTGATAGGAGGAACACTGTTTTTCCAGCAGTCAGTGTGCAGTGTTCCGCCCTTATACGGACATCCTCTCATCCTCGTCCATGAGATGAGAATGACAGGACGTCCGTGATAGGTGGAACACTGCACACTGACTTACTGCTGGGAAAATAAGTGTTCCTCCTATCACGGACGGGGAGGAGGAGGAGGCGCGGCTTTTGAACACTGCCGTCTGTCTGCATGACACACTGTTCATGTAGGCAGACAGCGGTGACTCGAATATAAGCCGAAGGGGGGACTTTCAGCCCTAAAAAAAAGGCTGAAAATCTCGGCTTATACTCGAGTATATACGGTAAATCATAATCACAACAGAAACATCACTCCAAATGACTTTGTGCCAGAAGGTTTGAGACTTGTCTCTGTGCTGTTTGGCGTATTTTAAGTGGGATACTTTGTGGCATTTGCATAGTAGTGGCTTTCTTCTGGTGACTTGACCATGCAGCCCATCTTTCTTCAAGTGCCTCCTTATTGTTCATCTTGAAACAGCCACACCACATGTTTTCAGAGAGTCCTGTATTTCACCTGAAGTTATTTGTGGGTTTTTCTTTGCATCCCAAACTATTTTCCTGGCAGTTGTGGCTGAAACCTTAGTTGGTCTACCTGACCGTGGTTTGGTTTAAACAGAACACCTAATTTTCCACTTCTTGATTAGAGTTTGAACACTGCTGATTGGCATTCTCAATTCTTTTGATATCTTTTTATATCCCTTTCCTGTTTTATACAGTTCAACTACCTTTTTCCGCAGATCCTTTGACAATTCGTTTGCTTTCCCCATGACTCAGAATCCAGAAACGTCAGTGCAGCACTGGATGAAAGATGCAAGAGTCTGTCAGGAGTCCAGAAATGTATAGACCTTTTATACACACACACTAATTACAAGCAAACAGATCACAGATGAGGATGGTTACCTTTAATAACCATTCAAACCCCTTTGTGTCAACTTGTGTGCATGTTATCAGGCCAAATTCACCAGTGTATGTAAACTTTTGATCAGGGTAATTTGGGTAGTTCCTGTTGCCATTATGATTTAAAAAGAGTAAACACAGTTGATTGATAATAAATAGCTTCAGCCAAACACTAACCATGAGTGAAAGAAAAGTTTTTGTGTTATCATTCATATTCTCTGAAAAATGGCCAAGAAATCATAAATTCTGCCAGGGTATGTAAACTTATGAGCACAACTGTACATATCACCAATTTGGAATAGTAATTAATATAGGTTTTGAGAAAATATGATTTGCCTGTGGAAAAAGAAGTTACAGTTTTGCTCTTCTTATGTCTGCTACAGGCTCACACCACATGGGTAGGAGCCTGTAACACAAAGGCTCGGTTCACACTTTTGCAATGCAGTAACCCTGTGAATCCACTGCAAGTTCCCGGATCACAACCGACTCGCACAGCAGTTCACACTGCCATATGAAAACTGCTGGGAGTGTCAATACATTGTTAATGACACCCCCATTTCAGCTCGCATATCGGACTGCGAGCTGACAGTTCAGACATGAATCCGATTCTGGTGCGGACCAAAAAAAGGGTCCTGTGCGAGTTTGGTCCGAATGCAATTTGATATCAGCCACACTATCTGTATGGCTGAAATCGCATCACACGGACATTGCATGTGATTTGCACTGCAGTGCGGTGAAAATCACATGTGATATCGCAGAGCACACAAGTGTGACCCAGCACTTAATCATGTATTGGAGGAGTGAGGATTGTGTTAACAAAAGAGGTTGGAGGACAGGATAGATCCCAGAGTGGGATCTCCACAGCTGGAAAAACTGCATACCTGCTGAAGAATGTAATACAGTATCTTATCTGCATACACCATGGGAAGACACTGCTTGATAATTTTAAATGATTTGATTGTATTGTGTAGAAAAGGTGGTTACAAAGTGAATCACTCTATTTCTGTGGCAGGGGTGTTTTTTTTTTTTTTATGTAGCACCCCCTAGCGTGGTTGGAGTGCTAAGGATAGGATTGTTGTTTAGTGTACGTAAATTGTCAGGCTTGGCTGGCAGCACTGGGGCAGTGTGGAGTTCAGGTGAAAGATGGAGATGGAGTGTTTTGCTGTCGGGGCCTTTGAGAGTAGCATCCCAGACTGGGGGGTAATCTCAAGCCTGGGCTTGGGTGTGGAAGGGACCCCTTCTCATGACACATGGAGGGATTCTGAGCAGGAGTTTCCTTTAGCGAGAGTACAAAGAATGCTGCCTCCTCCAAACCTGAGGGGGGGGGGGAGTTGGGGTTTCTTAGTATTGGAAAAAGGGGAAAAGGAATCAGGGCTGCTGTTATAAATTACAGGGCCCAATACAGCCTCCCTAACAGCCCCCCACCCTGGCCTAATATGACTGAGGACATACATTTATCAGCCCCTCTCTCTACAGCATCCACTGCACAGATGAATAAATAGGAAGCACTCTGAGCCTTCCTGTTCATTCACAAACTGAAGTAAACACAATTTACGGGGCTTCGGTAATGAATGGATGCAGAAGTGATTGGTACTGATCGCTCACTGTGTTCATTCAG
This sequence comes from Lithobates sylvaticus, assembly GCA_028564925.1. NCBI lineage: Eukaryota > Metazoa > Chordata > Amphibia > Anura > Ranidae > Lithobates > Lithobates sylvaticus. The sequence continues at coordinate 386,063,390 of CM053028.1, forward strand.
AAAAGGAAGGGGCCAGTAAATGACATCCACCTGTGAGCCTGCAGCAGCTGGAACTGGAGGAGAGGGAAGATGGAATCACTGTGGGTGAAAGGGGCACACAGGGGGGCCCAGACAGCATATAGAAGGAGTGCATGTGTAGAACCAATCCCAGTGCAGTGCAACCAGAGGGAGGGGGAAGAGGAGAAGCTGGCAGTGCAGCAGTAGGAGAAAGAAGAGGATTGGTGTCTGCAATAAGACAGTACAGCCGGACCTCCTGCTCAACAGGTGCCTGGGCCCCCCTTTTGAACAGATGGGGACCAGTACAGAAGGGCTGGCTGTACTGTCCTATCAGCGGCCCTGGAAGGAATTGTTAACCTTCTGTAAGTCAAGCTTTCCATATCAGAGCTATTGTAGGGTGCTTTGCCAATCTATGGATTGGGATCACTGGGCACCAAGGGAGGACACTTAATTGGGTAGGTGATGTGACTTGCTCAAAAATACTATCAGTTTTATCCATTAAATGGCAAGTCTCCTTGTTTGTCAAAAATCTACTCAATGGATAAAAGTTAGGAGAAAATATCCTCTGGGCTTTTAAACTGGGAGTTCCAGATCCAGTCTAGCTGAACAGATGATCATAGAAGTAGAAACCGAGCCAAGGGATTTTAGAAGATTGCCTTAAGTTAACCATTCCCTCACATTTTTATTCACTTATTAGCATTTTATAAAGTGAGAACATGGTAAATTCTCTGTCGGTTTTTACTTGCTCAACATCCATCCCCTAAAAATGCCTAAACATGCACTCAAAGCATATTGTAAGTCCATGATTGTTGCCTTAGACTGTGTAGCAGGGTGTAGCAGGGTGACCCCATGCTACTCGTTAAAATTGTGGCTTACGCCGGATTTTGGGAGGAGCAGGCGCACTAAAGGTTCAGGTGTGTCCTGGCTTCATATTAGAGCCAGAGATAGAGCTGAGGGCCCCACCCCCTCGAGGGAACCATGGGGGTGCTGTGGTATCATGCTACCCAGGTTGGGACAGACCAAGACCAAAGCCTGAGAGAGAGTCCGGGAGGGACCAGTGCAGCTAGAGAGCTGTGAAGAAAAAATGCAGAGCTAAGATTTAGTGTCTGCGTATAAATACAGGAATGTGTTTGATGGTCAGGAAGACCCTGCAGAGGCATTAGAGCAGGAAAGTTGCCACAAGAAAGCCAGGAGGCTGAATGTTATGTTTTCACAGTGATGGTGAGAACTCCCTGCGTGGGAAGACTTATCTGTATGAACTTTGACTTGCTTTTAAATAAAAGTGGGCTGCCATAAAATACAGTTGGGACTGGTGCAACTTATTGTAAACATACCTAGTGCTTGTGTTTCATCACCTCAATCTTACATCTGCCAAATAATCTTTAATTACTTTGTATTAAAGCATATCCCTTGCTGATGATGGTGTGGGTCACTGCTGCAGTATAACTAAAGAATGGCAGAGGAAAGCAGGTTAGAAATAATAAGGAGAAAATTAAGAAAAATCCACATGCTGCTAATGCAAGAGAGAAAGATAGCTAAAGTGGGGTGTCACAATTATTTCCTTACCTTTATATTTCAATATTTTTATTGAAAAGATCTGGTATTAACATAAATAACAATGGAACAAAGCCAATTCTCAGGTTGTCATCATAGCAAAACATAGAGAACAAAGAGAGAGGGTGCCCCAGGGATTTTATGGGCAAGTGTTGATGCCAGGCAGAGAAGTAGAAGGCATATATAAAAGAGTATTACAAAATGTATTAGTTTATATGACATACAAAATTGCATATAACGATATTATAATCACAAGACCAGTGGTTAATGTATGGTAATTTACATTACCACTGGTCTTGTGATTTTAATATCTTTATATGCAATTTTGCCTTCTACTCCTCTGTCTGGCTTCAACCCTCACCCATAAAATCCCTGGGCACCCTCATCTCTTTGTTCTCCCATTTGATATGTGATGTGGCTTGGGTTCCAGGCCCCAATCTAATAGGTAGTCTTCAACAAATGTTTTCTTCATAGCAAAATATAGGCAAATAAGTAATGAACAAAAAGGATAAGCATAATCCAACATTATATAAAAAAAAGCATACATTAAGCAAAACATGGTTAAGGTTAACATCCAAGGGTTAAATGTACTATCCATTATCATCAAGAAATAAAACAAAAAACTTAGTCCTGACTCCTGAGCAATAATGAGACCCAATAATCACTTCTTATCGGTAGCCAGGAATACAGCTATGTATGATGGAGGGCAGGAACAAGGGCATGGTATGGGGGGAATAGATGGAGGGGGGAGGGGGTGAGAGGAAAATAATGGGTAAGAAGCCATGGGGAAATCCCTGACACTAATTCCTGAGACAATTGTAGGGCACAAAACTGTATAAGGCCCCAACGACAACCAAATATACATTATATGTAGATACCAGAGAAAGAGGGAAATAAAAGAGGAAGAAGAAGAAAAAGAAAAAGAGGGTCAACCCGGAGCTCATTGGGGAGCCGCAATATAACAAATTCACGGATCCCATATCTTGGGAAACTGTTTGGAATTGTTATGAACTATATGAGTGAGTTTGTAATTAACCATGATCAAATTGAATTTATTCTTAACGTAATAAAGGGGAATAACCAACTGTTTCCAATGCCTAGCAATTGTGATCCTTGCTGCCAGCAATATATAGGTCATCAATTTCAACGACCTTCTGGGCACTTCATCAGGCAGCTTGTGAAAAATAGCTGCTTCTGGGGATCTGCAAATGTTCACCCCCATCACTGAGTTTATAAGATTAGATATCCTGATCCAGAACCTAGTCACGAGGGGGCATTGCCACCAAATTTGATGCATCATCCCCAACTTGCCACAATGTCGAAAACAGTTTGGCGATGTGGAAGGATGCATTTTGGCTACCATAATCGGAACCAGGTACCAGTGCAGGAGTGTTTTATAATTAGTTTTGATTAGAGTCGTATTGATGGAGACTTTAGATAAATCATAAGTGATGTCCTGCTACTCAGTCAGATCAAATGTAAGGTTCAGGTCCTTTTCCCATTGGTTCATATAGGTACGTTTTGAGGCTCAGTAAGTGAGGCATATACCGCAGATACACGCCCCCCTCAAAAGGCCCCTGGTTTGGCAATATATTTCAAAGTTTGTAAGTGTAAGGGGCCCTTCCAGTAGGTTAAGTTTAGATCTGGCGAAGGATGCGATTTGATTGAATTGGAATATTTCATTAGGAGGCATTGGCATTGTATCCTTAAAGTGTTGTAAGGGATATACTTGAGCTCCATTAAGATAATCGCCAATTCTCAATAGTCTCTTATTTAGCCACCACTGAAATAATCTTGGTACCAAACCAGGTGGAAACTCTGGATTACAAAAGATGGGAGCTAGTGGTGTATGTGGGGATGATAAAGAGTTGCAGTGACGTGTTCTGTCCCATACTGCTAAAGAATGTGATAGAGAGGGACAGAGTATAGGAGAGCGTAAATGACTAGGAAGCCACATTAATGATCCTATGGCAAAGGGATAGCAAGAAAGTGCCTCAATGGAGACCCAAAGGGGGACAGAGCCTTTAGGGGTAGTGTAGGCTAATTGGGCAATTTGAGCTACGTGGGAATATACCTGTAGATCTCCCCTCAGGACCACCACTGGTAAATTTCTAAAGTAGTAAAGTATCCTGGGTAAGAACGTAATTTTGACTGAGTTTATTCTGTCAAACCATGATAGGGAATAGTCCGCCCAGCGTCAAAGGTCCTCCCTAAGTTTTTTAAACAATGGGGGTTAGTTTGCTTTATGAAGAGTCTCAATGGAGGATGTAAACTGAACCCCTAGGTATGGAAGGGAGTGATGTACCCATTGAAAACTATAAGTATTCTGAAGGGCTTGTACCATGGCAGGGGATAGCGAAAAATGGAACGCCATTGTTTTTTGAGAACTCAGGGAAAGGCCAGAAAGTTGCGAAAAATGGTCCAACAGAGACAACAAATTAGGTAGAGTCACTTGAGGGTTAGGGATGTACATAAGGACATTGTCAACAAATAAAGCACATTTATGCTTATGTTGTCCACAATTAATACTGTGAATGTTAGGGTGTGAACAAATCGTTATAGTCAGGGGTTAAATTGCCTATGCAAAAAGCAAAGGGGAGAGTGGGGAGCCCTGTCTCGTGCCACGTCTAATAGGGAATGGTGATGATTTGTAACATCTAATGGAAACCTGGGCTAATGGGGAGCTATATAAAGTTTTCAGCAAGGAAAGAAATGTAGAGCCAAAACCTAAGGTCTCTAAAAAAACAAATAGGTAATTCCAAATTAAGCTATCAAAAGCCTTATTGAGGTCTAATGAAAGGAGCAAAAGTTCCCGATTGAGCGGTATATCCCAATTGGTACGTACAGCTGAAATCAGAGTTATAGACCTACGAATCTGATCTAGCATTTGGCGCCCTACTATAAATTCTGACTAATCCTTATGGATATACTGTGCCAAAAAGGTATTGAGGCAAGAGGCCAAAAGTTTTGAAAGAATCTTTAAATCTCAATTTATTAATGCGATTGGGCAATAAGTAAGGACGTCAGTAGTAAATTTGCTAGGTTTAGGAATAAAGCTAATATGGGCTTTATTTTCAGCCTGTTCAGAGAAATTTGTGTATTAAGAGTTGGGAAGACCATCAGGGCCAGGTGATTTATGAAGTGATAATGTTATGATAGTATTACAGATCTCCTCACATGTAAAGGGCTGGTCCAATAGGTCTCTATGAGCCTCCACAATAAATGGGAGGGGGAAATTCTCCAAAAATTCCTTGATGGATGGAGGAGCAGCATCCCAGGGTTGCCCATATAAATCAGCATAAAATGTATGGAACTCCTGAAACGCTTGATTAGTTTGGGACTTTAAATGAGGCGCGACGCCTCACCTCCGGCAAATAGAGCGCGGCGTTGATGCGTGCAGCAGGGACAACCACCCTAGGAGAAAGGGGAGGAGGATGGCCCGCGGCACGCATCGCAGCTCCCGGAGGGATGGGAGCCAAAGGCTCCTGAACCGGATCATGTGACACATTCTGCATAAGAAAGAGATTAACTAAAATGAAATGAAGGATGGGAATTGGAACCATCCCATGGGTATAAACCTTGGAGGGGGGGGATTAGGCAATACAATAAACTAAGATATAATTCATAATAGATTAAGTATAATCCGACCTAACTAGAAATAAACAATGTGCTTTCATCCCTATGATAATTACAGTGAGAAACGCTTGATTAGTTTGGGACTTTAAATGAGGCGGTAACCTGGTAAGGTCCAGTGCCTCCATCCCTATTAAATTGGAAAGGGGGAAGGGGAGGTGGGACTTTGAATGAAGCAAGTAGGTACAATTAATTAAATGTATTATATAAATGAATAGTGTAATACATAATGGTAATCATGAGTCATTATAAATAGCCAATGTAATTCATATATATACACACATATACATACAATGGAGGTAAAATACCACATAATTGAGGACAGTATGTCACATAATACATATGTTAAAAATAATCTGGTAGGATACATTATGATTGGAAACACAGCATTGGTAGCTTGACACGTTTCGTGAATTAATTTACTCTTCAGGAGCATGCACGTGAGTTGAGTATATGAGATGATAAAGTACATTTCTGTATGGTCTGACCCTATCAATAGAAAGGAAAATAATGAAAAATTAGAAATAAATTAAGCTATAAAAACCACTGCTCTCTGAAATACTTACACACAACACACACATAACAGGGGGCGGAGCTTGCAGCGGAAAATGATGGACGCTCATTAGAGAAGCTCCAAAGCACTCAGGGACAAACCGGCACACATCGGGCTGCAAATCTGCCAGAAACCGCGCCAGTGTACCCACCAGAACTGAAGCAAAGTCTGGGGACCCTACCGAACATGACAAAGCAGAACAAAGACCCCCGGAGGCCGCAGAAACTCACTGAATACTACCCCCTGGTGCCTAAGCAAGATGGCGGCGGCGGACCAGCGGTGCAAGGCATGGCCAGCACTCCTCAACAGGAACCAACCAAAGGTGATCCTAACAAAAGGAATGCCCCACAAAAGAGCCCACAATCTCCTAATACACACCCCTACCTCAAGGAGCCCAGAGAAAGCGAGAATAAGGCTGGATGCAACAGATTCAAGCCATGAGATATCCCAGGGCCTAGATTCAGGGGAGGACATCAGGGATCTCCCTGACTCAAATGATCTTTTTCCCACAAATAATCAACCAGTCCTGGATACAACATTAAAGGACATGTTAGTCTCCCTCAGAAGCTCACTGAATGTCTTATGCTGTCTTATGTTCACAAGTTTGGGGTGGAACTGAGAGAAAGCTCATCCAGAGTAGATCATATAGAAAACAAGATGGGGGAATTTGCGACCACCATCAATGATCTAGTGGACGCCCACGACAGCAATGCAGATAAAATGGATTCCTTTAAGGCTAAATTAGCGGACATTGAGGACTGCTCCAGGAGAAATAACTTAAAAATAAGGGGGGTCCCCGAATCGGTCCAACAACCCGATCTGCGTACATATGCAGCCCAACTTTTCCAGGCCATACTGCCTGACCCGACAGACCTGGACATTACAGTGGACAGGATCCATCGCTTACCCAAACCATCACACCTACCAGACAACATACCCAGAGATGTCATACTCAGGCTCCATTTCTTCCAAGCAAAAGAGTGCCTGATGACACTTTCACGCAATAAGAATCTATGTCCTACTCAATATAAAGATCTACTATACATCAAACCCAGGTCGCACCGACATCTACATGTTTCTGTTTCAGTTCCTCATATGTTTTTCTATGTTCTTTTCTTCTCGGTAAACCACTGTTTATGCCCGCAGTCCACGTAAAAACTTCAGCACTACTACAAACACAGGATCTCAAATTTCCATCACAACTGGGACTGCTACACCATAACCACCACTGCATGTAAGTGTTACCAGCACATGCTACACAATACGCACCAGTCTAACCTTGAAAAATGACCATTACCTGTTTAACAAACAATGCCAGAGGGCTCAATCATCCTGCAAAACTCAGATCTATGTGGAAAGAAGCAACACAACACAATGGTGATATTCTTTGCGTCCAGGAAATGCACTTTAAATTGCAGGCTCAACCTACATGTTCTCACCCCAAGTTCCCATATGTTTTTTTTGCAAGTTCAGACGCAAAAAAGAAAGGGGTCCTAACGGCAATAAGAGACATGGTAGCTTTTCACCTCCATAAAGAAGTGCAGGACCTGCAGGGTAGGTACCATACAGTATTTTAGTTTGTGACCTGAACTCCTCCACCTACACGGTGGTAAATGTCTATGCACCAAATGCTCACCAGACTCGCTTCATCCATAAACTCATGAAAAAAGTTTCCCAAATACAAAAGGGTCACCTGATATTATGCAGGGACTTCAACCTACCCCCTGACCCCAAGATAGACTCAAGCTCGCTAGCTACCAGGAAACACCAGACTCTGCATCCCCTCCTATGGAGATATGACATGTATGATGCATGGAGAGGCCTCCATGCCACGGAAAGGGACTATTCTTTTTTATCAGCCAGTCACAAAATATATACAAGACTCAATCTTTTTCTAACAGACAAATGGTTATTAACCAAAATCAAAGCATCTAAGATAAATCATATAACCTGGTCGGATCATGCCTCAGTATCGCTGCTGGTGGAAGATACATCCAATAACAACTCCACCTTTATTTGGAGATCCAGCTCGTGGCTATTCCAGGATGATCCTTCTAAATCGACTTTGCAGAAAGAATTACTAGAGTTTTTTGAACATAATGTAAACTCAGTTGCTGACCCTTTTGTGAAATGGAACGCACACAAGGCATTTATGCGAGGTCTTCTTATTAAATTAGGAGCGAGGGCCAAGAGGTTGCGGGGGCAGCGTATATTGGATATCTCTAACCAAATCCCAACATTAGAAACCCAAATCAAAGCAAACATATCCCCAACACTATCTGAACAATTGACCAAGTTAAGATATGAACTTCGATTGATTCTGCTGGAGGACTTTGACAGGAGGTTAAAAATGTCCTATTATGCAAATGGAAACAAGGCATGAAAACTGCTAGCTGATCACTTGAGAGGGCACAGACACAAAACTAAACTTTCCTATATCATTCATTCGGAAAATCAAACTAAACTATTCCACCCCCAGGCCATAGCGAACACCTTCAGCGCCTATTATGGTTCACTCTACAACCTAAAAAATGATCTGAATACGATCCAACCCCTATCCCACCCAATCTCTGAATTTCTTAACAAAATCAAACACCCACAACTCACGGAAACTCAAAACACTGCACTAAATTCTCCATTCACGACACAAGAGATTTCCCAAACGATCAACTCATTACCCAGTAACAAATCTCCTGGACCAGATGGTTTCACAGGAGAATACTTCAAGACATTAAGGGATATATTGGCTCCTAACCTAGCAGAGATATTAAATCAGGCTGCTTCCTCCTCCTCTTTTCCATCTGAGATGCTAAAGGCAATGATTGTGGCACTACCAAAGCCGGGGAAGGAACCCAATACCCCACAAAACTTTCGCCCAATATCTTTACTTAACAATGATTTAAAAATGTACGCTAAATTAATAGCTGGTAAACTAGTAGATCTCCTTCCCTCATTGATACATCCAGACCAATCTGGATTTACCAAAGGTCGGCAAACAGCAGGCGCTACTATACGCCTGATTAATCTCATCCATCTGGCCAACAAGGCTAAAACGCCTTCTCTGCTTCTTGCCTTGGGCGCAGAGAAGGCTTTTGATAGGATCCATTGGGTATATCTAGAACTAGAACTAGTCCTAAATAAATTTGGATTTCAAGGCCAGATGTTTCAAGCTATTATGGCATTATACACAACCCCATCAGCACAGGTTAACGTATCAGGTATGTTATCCACTCCATTCAATACAACAAATGGGACCCGCCAGGGATGCACTATATCCCCTTTCATGTTTAATTTAATAATGGAACCCATGGCGGCGTACATACGCCAACACCCCAGAATTACTGGGATCTTGTCTGAGGGCAGGATGCACACCATCAGCTTATTCGCTGATGATATCATTTTAATGCTTACTGATGTTATATCTTCCCTGGCTTCGGTTCACCAAGCTCTGCCATTATTCAATGCTGTATCTTATTACAAGGTTAATGAAACAAAGTCGTATCTCCTGGGGATAGGTCTAACCAAAACAATGAAACAATACATTAGCACTAACTTCCCTTACATGTGTGAAAAAAAAGGTATAGCGTATCTGGGTATTACTCTTACCCCTACGGTATGAGATTTAGTTAGGGAAAACTATACCCCCTTTGTAAACTCCTTACGACCCAAACTGGACAAATTACAGAAGTTTGAACTCACTTGAACAGGAAGGCTAGCTGCATTCAAAATGCAGGTCCTCCCACAATTTTTATATTTATTTAGGACTCTACCCATACTAGTACCTAACTCTTTCTTCCAGCAGGCACAATCTGAAATAGATAGGTATCTATGGATAGGTAAAAAAGCATGGTGCGCTTTCAACAAACTTATCAAACTCAAACAAGCAAGTGGGATAGGACACACTTTGATAAAAGACTACCACGCAGCAACCATACTAGCCCAAGTGAAAGACTGGTTCCCTTCTCACAATGACACCCTATGGGTGGAACTAGAGAGATCCCAAATTATGAGGGGAAACCTATATAATCACCTAATAACCAGTACCTTCCACATATCCAAATCATCTAATGTAACACCCACCATACAAGCATCTATCAATGCTTGGCAATATCTTCTTAATTCTATAATCTCTGAAGGCCCCTAAACTCCACTTAAATTCCCGATCACTGCTTTAGCACTTCTGATACCCGACATGTCATTAAACAATTGGTGCACCACCAAAGAGATCTTCCTAGAAGATCTATTTGTAGGACCTGCGCTGAAAACATTCAGAACATTACAACCTGAATACTCTATCCCAGCATCATATTTTTATAAATATAACCGATTATCACATTTGCTAAATGAAAATGGGAAATCAACTCCTCACCCACTTACCCTAGCAAGTTGCTATATTCTATACAACCAAAAACTCAAAACTCAATTTCATTACTATACAAACACCTACAGAACAAACATTCCTTTAGCAAAACTACTAACATAGGAGCCTTGGAAAAGGATTTTGAGAAAAACTACACAGAGGACCAGTGGAAGAAAGCCCTTAGTGTAACATATACATCCACAAGAAGTGCCAAACTATAGGAACTGCACCAAAAAAGTTAATGCAATGGTATCTTACCCCTTATCGCATCTCAAAATTTGCACCCGGAGTTTCTCCAGAGTGTTGGAGGAATTGTGGTAAAATGGGTACACTACTGCACATAATGTGCTCATGCCCATGCATTGGAAGATTCTGGATGCTCATATTCCAGATAATAGAGAAGATCTTAGGTATGAAAACTGCACCTTCTCTAGTTATGGCACTTCTATCGCTGGAAATAGATTCATTCCCTACCCGATGAAAATGTTAGTGTCCCATTTACTCATTGCAGCCAGACTCACTATAGTACGTCACAGGAAGGACGTTAATCCACCCACTATAGCAGAAACTCTACAAATAACAAATATGCATAGTGCTTATGAACCACAATTTGCTCATAGCGTTGGAAATCACAAAAATATCTCTGAAGTATGGAGTACTTGGCACACATGGTATCCGCAAATTGTAGGCCTAAGATTTTTTGGGAGGAGTACTTAAAAAATTAACAACAGCAAGCTGTGCTTGAAGACGCTTGATCTATACCATATTCCTTCACACAATGGTTGGTTAACTGACATACTCTCTTACTGTTGAATACAACATCTGTTGAATGTGCTCTATCTTATGCCGCGTACACACGAAGGGACTTTTCCCGGCGGACCTAAGTCCAGCGGACAATCCGCTGGACTTTCCAGCTGGGTCCGCTGGACTAAAAAGCGAACGGACTTGACCACACACGATCACGCAAAAAGTCCGACGGTTCACGCGATGACGTACAGCACGTACGACAGGACTAGAAAACGAAAAATACTAGAAAAATACTTGCTACTGAGCATGCGTCCTTTTTGGTCCGCCGGACCATACTACACACGGCCGGATTGTCCGCTGGACTGCCAAGTCCAGCGGATAATTTTAAAACAAAACTTAAAACTTTAGTCCGCCGTACTTTGGCCAAAAAAAGTCCGCCGGCGCCCACACACGCGGGGATTATCCGCTCGACTTCGGTCCAGCGGATAATCCCGCGGGATAGTCCCTTCGTGTGTACGCGGCATTACTGTTCCTATTATTGTTCTGGTAAAAAACTTCAATAACGATATATTGAAATTAAAGCGGTTCAACACTGTGTTTGAAGTTTTATTTTTTTTTTCGTGTAATGTGCAGTAATATGCTTTGCAGAATTATTACTCACCTGTTTGAGTTCTTGGTGTTCCTGCTGCTGTTTTTCGTCCGCAATGTGGAGTTTGAAAACCGATTCATGACTGCTTCCATCTTCCGTGTGGGCACCTGAAACCACACAGGCCCCTTTCTTCCGGGTTGCTGGCCCACAATGCCGACATCTCGCGAGATTTCGGAAGATGTGACCGAAATCTCGCAAGATTTCGGAAGATGTGACCGAAATCTTGCGAGATGCCCGCACAGACTCCTGGGATCAATGACACCAGATCCCAGGAGACAGTGCGGCGTGACGAGGATCCCTGCACAGACCCCGCCCACCCCCGCAGAGACAGAAGACCGGAAGTCATCGATTACAAGGTAAGTGAAAAAAAAAAAAAAAAAAAAAACATTTCATTTAGTACTCTTTGCCTGATTTGGAAGGCAAAGAGATTTACTAAATGAAATGTGTGCAGAACGGCTTTAACACACACATAACTGTATGGTAAGAGTGTAGCACTAATGATCAAGGACCCCAAAGGGGCATAACCACTAAGAGCTGAGGGGGCATGGATGACCAGGAGCCCAGCAAGGATAAAATCCATGGAGGACAGATTTCCAGGAAGTAGAGGTAGTCGTGAGTGGCCATGAATGCTAAAGCCATCAAACAAAGAAGGACTTCTAATGCCGCGTACACAAGATCGGAAATTCCGCCAGCAAAAGTCTGATAAGAGCTTTTGGTCGGAAATTCCGACCGTGTGTATGCTCCATCGGACTTTTGCTGGTGGAATTTCCGCCAGCAAAAGATTGAGAGCAGGTTCTCTATTTTTCCGATGGAAAAAGTTCCTATCAGAAATTCCGTCTGTAGCAATTCTGATGAGCAAAATTCCTACGCATGCTCGGAAACAATTTGACGCATGCTCGGAAGCATTGAACTTCATTTTCTCGGCTCATCATAGTGTGGTACGTCACTGCATTCTTGACGGTAGAAAGTTCAGAAAACGTTTGTGTGACCGTGTGTATGCAAGACAAGCTTGAGCAGAATTCCATCGGAAAAAACATCCAAGGTTTTTCCGGTGGAAATTCTGATCGCGTGTACGCGGCATAAGAAGATATTATGATATATACATAGTGTGTAGTGTGTGCTGTACTCGGTAAAGGGCAGGACAATAGGAGTGATAATAAGTGTGAGTGAGGTCCAAACTAGTGAAACTGAGAAATAATAAAGTGGTGAAAGATAGAGACCAACAGGAGAGTAGAAAGTAAAGGCCAATAGCTTCATGTGCAGATTAAACAAATGGTTGATTGTGAATAACTAGATCACCTGAACCTAATAAATAAGAAACTGGGGTCCAGGGTAATACATGAAGGGAAGCAAAGACAGCAATGGAAACCTTCAAGGTGAATCAGCTACCCGTGAATGAAGCCTATAAGGGCACAGCCGCCACATGCCCACTAAGGTCATGCTAGCATGCCCTGGGGGAGGGTGGCAGGCACCTCCAATCGGGCAAGCAATTAGCCCAACGTCAGCGTCAGTAAATTGCCCCAGGTCTATCTGCTAGATGTAAACGACGCCAGAGAGAAGGTGCCACATCACATATTGCTGCACCTCCAGCATATAGAGCGTGACATTGATGCGTGCAGCAGGGAAATCCACCCTAGGAGAAAGGGGAGGAGGGTGGCCTGCGGCATGTATCGCAGCTCCCGGAATGGATGGGAGCCGAAGGCTCCTGAACCAGATCGGTGACACACTCTGCATAAGAAAGAGATTAACTATAATTAAATGAAGGATGGGAATTGGAACCATCCCATGGGTATAAACCCTGGAATGGGGGGGGGGATTAGACAATAAAATAAACTAAGATTTAATGCAGAATAGATGATCAGACCTAATATAATAGTATAATCAGACCTAACTAGAAATAAACTACGTGCTTCCATCCCTATGATAATTATAGAGAGAAACGCTTGGTCAATATGGATGAGCCAAACACCCCCTCCCCCAGTTCAGTTTGCACCAGAACTTGCAAACAGGCTAAAAACTTGTACGAACACCAAAGTCTATGGGACAATAACATGAAAAATCAAAAGTGATAATTATAAAGGCTTATATGCAAGTTATTGCCATAAAAAGAGTTTGGGGACCCGGGTCCTGCCCCAGGGGACATGTATCAATGCAACATTTTTTTTAAAAAAATGCATTTTTTTCAGGAGCAGTGATTTTAATAATGCTTAAAGTGAAACAATAAAAATTAAATATTCCTTTAAATATCATTCCTGGGGGATGTCCTTAGTATGCCTATAAAGTAACGCATTTTTCCAGTGTTTTTAACAGTACCAGAGAAAAATTACATTTCCAAAGGAAAAAAAGTAATTTTACTCGCGGGTGTAATGTACTGTCAGGTCCCGGCAATATGGGTGAAAATCATTGAAAAAAACAGCATGGATTCCCCCCAGTCCATTATCAGGCCCTTTGGGTCTGGTATGGATATTAAGGGTAACCCTTGCGCCAAAATAAAAAAATGGCGTAGGGCCCCCCCCCCAAAATCCAAACCAGGCCCTTCAGGTCTGGTAAGGATTTTAAGGGGAACCCGGAGCCAAAATAAAAAAAATGGACCCTTATCCGAGCATGCAACCTGACAGGCTGCAGGAAAAGAGGGGGAAGAGAGAGCGCCCCCCTGAACCGTACCAGGCCACATGCCCTCAATATGGGGAGGATGCTTAGGGGTCGCCCCAAAACACCTTGTCCCCATGTTGATGGGGACAAGGGCCTCATCCCCAATACCCTTGCCCGGTGGTTGTGAGGGTCTGCAGGCGGGGGGCTTATCGGAATCTGGAAGCCCCCTTTAACAAGGAGACCCCCAGATCTCGGCCACCATGTGAATCAGTATTGGGTACATTGTACCCCTACACATTCACCAAAAAAGTGTAAAAATCTTAAAAAGGACAGTAGACAATTTGGGACAAGTCCTTTATTAAAAAAGAAAAAACTGTCTTGCGATGTCCATTATCTTCGATCACAGCGTCGGCGACCTGATTAAAAAAAAAAACATAAAAAAATACACCTCCGAGGGAGGCTCCCGCTGACTGAAACCTCTTTGCGATGACAGCTATTATATAGCTGAGGGTGTCAAAGAAAAAAGGGAATATTTGGGACTTTAATATTACGCCTCCATCCCTGGTTGCTTTTGCAAAAAAGAGGGGGGGGGGTGGGACTTTAGATGAGGTGTGTGGGGTAGAGCCAGACACAACCATATACATATGTAAAAAATTATATTCTTTATTAGACCAAAGATAGGGCATGGATCAACCCATATAAACGCATAATAGCACATTGGCATATAAAATACAAAGTATCAACATACATATTGAGGATAGTCACCAACATGACACAGAAAGTAAATATTGTACAACACAGTCCCCCAAATGGAGTAGGCATAACATTATATCAGGGTGGTAGAGCAATAAAAAACATCTAGAATCATACATATGAGATGGATGCATCAAAATAAGGCTGACCATCTGCTAACGCTTAGCAGATGGGCAGCTCGGCGACTCACCCGCCACCCTCACTGTATGCCGAGGCCGGGGGCCCCACTTGGCTGCGGGGCCCCATAGCGCCCGCGTGGGTCGCTATGGCGTTAGTTCCACTACAGGATCTGTGATATTCTTTACTGAGGAGATGGCCGAGTTGTGGCAGGATCTAGTGTGGGGTGTGATGCGGGTCAGTCTGTCTATTTCAGAGGTGCGGATAGCAGGGTATTAAGCTGAGAGCTGTGTAACTATCAGAGCTCCTCTAGTGTGCTGCCATCTCAGCCATGCGCCAAGCCATGACCCCCAAGGCACATATGGTTTTATATAGTAGTCAAAAATTCCAGCAGATGTGCTCTGAAAGAAAATTAGTAAAGCAGCTACTAAGATCTGCTTCGATTAGTTGTTTTCTTCATTATACAAAAATATAGAAAATTGGTAATGTTGTCTTTTAGATATCAACAATCCTTGTTTCTCTTATGTTACATATAGAAAATTATGTTCTGTTTTTAAGTTCTACCTTACCTAATGTTTACTTGATGTGCAGACTTCTAAATATTACAAATTTTAATTTGACTCTAATCTGTGACAACAAGCTTAAAATGTATATTTGATTTCAGTTTAATTGAAATGTGCCAACAGTGTTTAAAATTACACCCATGCTTGTGAATTATATTTCTCTAAAGACTTGAAAGTCTTTCTTTTTAATTATGCAAACTACTTAGTAAGAGATGCAAGAAACATGGTGGTAAAATCCATTATACTGTATAGTTATGCTTATCCTTTTTTAAGTTAATATTTTTAATCTGCTAGCTTGACAAAAAAAATAGGTACATAAAAACTTCCTTTTGCAAAATAAAAAAAATCTGGATGAGAAAGCAACATTTCAGAATCTGGCAATTTTTACACACATTGCTGAAAATACTTTCAAAGACATTATTCTGAGACAACTTCATTTTTTGCAGTAATACATTATCAGAACAGCTTTCAAAGATGATATATTACTTTAAGCATGCCACTACCCAGAAGTAGATTTAATAGAACTGAATGTAGACAGTCAACATTTTCTTAGCACCAGATTTAAACAGTGACATTAAATCACCTTTTCTGGATCCATTACAGTAACTGATCAACCTTGTCATTTGTTGGAGAAAACATCTGTTGATTTGCTATGCAGAGAAATGTATGCTGCTAATCCCCACCTATTAACATTTGAACAATAAACACACAATTACGGTATATGTCAGATTATGTTTAATAATTTCTTAAGGGTTTGCTGACTAGGAGGCAATTTGTTTTTCTCATTACTTAAGATGTTACTTAAGAAGTACAACATTTGTTAAAACAAGTATTGTCAACCGATCAAGGAAAATACAATCTATAAACCAGTGAATTCACCAAAGGCTCAAGCAGCCCACAACAATGTCATCTGGCTGCTAAAGTTACAGATATTACTATTTATATGCATATGTTTATTCCCTGAGACATTCCTTTGTGTGCCAATGAGGTACTTCAAGTAAAAAAAATGCATTACAGCAGTGTCCTAATATCACTCAAAAAGTGAAATCTAAATATATGAGAAAAAACTGCTTCAACTTAATGTGAGACACACACAATAAACAGAATAAAAGATAAAAAAGCTGCGCTGAAAAACTAATATTAAATAGGAGTATCAACTGTGAATAAAAACTTATACATATCAGAATGAAAAATAATTACTCCATATATCCCAATGTTGTGTATAGTGAAAATACTAAACTAACATGCATAAATTAGAGCAATAAACTGCTATAAAAGGTTATCTGAATGTCCAGTAAAGTCCCGAAGGGTAGCTGAACAAGTGCTTCACAAAAATGTGTAGTTCACAGTAAAAAAAAAAAATCCTATCACATCTTCTTGGGTGTTGTGTGTGATGTCACTATAGAGGGCTAAGGATTATCGTCCAATTTTTACTGTGAACTACACATTTTTGTGAAGCACTTGTTCAGCTACCCTTCAGGACTTTACTGGATATTCAGAGAACCTTTTATAGCAGTTCATTGCTCTAATTTATGCATGTTAGTTTAGTATTTTCACTATACACAACATTGGGATATATGGAGTAATTACTTATCATTCTTCTATGTATAAGTTTTTATTCACAGTTGATACGCCTATTTAATATTAGTTTTTCAGCGCAGCTTTTTTATCTTTTATGAGGTACTTCAACCTGTACAAATACCCCTTACAGTGGAAGACTCAAGCTTTTGAGATAGATTTGCCAAGTGATTGCTACTGTTTCCCTGAGGTAAGGCTGACATGGTAGCATCTCTAAATAATATATGGCTATCAGGTGCTTAATCTTTCATCAAACTTGCAAGAAAAGGATATTTATTAGGTCAAGAAGGCATTTTATCTTATTATTGTGGTTGTTTATTTTCTGTTGAGGATCAACAATAAACCAAGAAATAAAAAACAAATACATTTTTTTTAACATAAAATAAATAAAAAGCAAACTCTAAAAATAAAATATTTCTAATACAAAGAAAAAGGAAGCCATTTTATAACAATTGCTGGTTTGCTGCCAAGATGTCACGGTTGCCCAGCTGTTGCTTGTAAAGTGTCAAGTTTGCTTTCTTGTAGCCCATATATTGTAATAGCCCATTTGTTGTCCATGTTTTGCTTGGATTTTCATGTTTTTACTTACATGTATTGTCAAGTCAATGATATTTGTTTAGAGGACAAAATCATTACAATTTAATGCCCTTTAGACAGCTCAATTTCAAACCGTTCCACTATTATCCTGTTTTGCATGTCACGCTACATGTGCTGCTATTAAACCATTTAATTTACTGGGTGTGGCTTCAAGGACATCACAGGGCAAAAGGAAAATGCATGCAGCAACCACATCTAAGGATTATCACACTGTAATATATTGCATTTTTTCTGCTGGGTTTAGATACAGTTCAACAAATGTACTTACCTGCAAGTTCAATGGTAAGTACTACAGGGAGGTCACATCACCACATAAGGTACCTTCTTAGCGGGGACCATTAAAAATATAGGGACACAATCTTAAGAGTATGAACAATGGCTGGGAATGAGGTTCAAGTGTGCCAAATCCTTAACTATTGGTCAATAAGTTTGAATTTCCGACCAGAAGGAAACAACCAATAGTCACAAGATCCAAAATTCAGAAAGATTGATTAACCCGTTACCTTCACTAAAAATGGGTGGGCTCACAGCAACTATGCTTTCAGCGTGTCACAGTGCTTTAACCGCTTCAGCACCGGGCCATTTTTCACCCTTCCGCAAAGGGGAAGACACAGACCAAAAGGTCAAAAAAGAGTGCTGCTCACCCCTAAAGGGTGGAAACAAAAAACAGGAGACAATCCCCCACGTTGGGGTTTTTAGGCAGCGTACAATGAAGGGAAGTCAGAGTTTGTAGGTAAAAAGGTTCAAAGTTTATTTATAAAAAATATTTAAAATCATTGAATTAGAACATGAGCTCAATGGGAAAACAGTAGAGTACTATACATTAATGTACAGGGAAAACATGGATATACAATCTGCAGACAAGTATTCACATAACAACAGTGCACAATCTGTCGTAAACATGAAAAATTATCCCTGACGCGTTTCAACCCAAAAGGGTCTTCCTCAGAGGGAAAGAGGGTCTGCTAGACAAAGGGGAATACAGTGTCGGTATTAGTGGTAAATACAGTTTACAGCGTAAAACAGGCTCATAAAATATACAGAGCTAAATATAGCAAAACGCATTGAAGTTTATATTTACCACACTGGTGTATATCCTGAAGGTAAAAAATATGTGGTATTCCCACTGGGAGATTTATTGAGCGAGGAGGCTGCCGTCCACCTATGAGGGACACGCCAAACCGGTTCCACCGAACACCACCCAGGCCATGGGGCGCCACACGTCTTGCGGGAGGTCACACGCTTGGGGTTCCACTCCTACTGGTCCTGCTAGCCAAGCAGGGATACCAGAGGAGGGGAACAACCTGGGAGAGACCTAGAGGCGCGCAGGTACCACCAATAACAGAGTCTATGAGGAAATGAGGATTGGGTTACAACTTGATGTCTTAACGGGTAGGACAGTGTGTAGCAGCAAGGGGGGAGAGGTGAAGTGATTGGTTTAAACATCTATGTATAATTATTCGCCAAGTGGGGTGTCCAGGACATATGGGAAGTGAGGTGTGTGGTGAGGGACAAAGTGGAATCAAGCAGTGTGAATGTGAAAAAAGGAGAGGAGGACAAAAAAGAAAAAAGAAAAAAGAAAAAAAAAAGAAAAAGGAGAGCAAAATAAAACAAAACAAAAAGCCAAAAAATCAAAGAAACCAACCCAAATAACAAGGGCTCCCCTCGGGGAGGCGGAAGAGACTAAAAGTGCACAGTTATAGTGGGGCGAAGGTGTGCAGGTAAACTATGGAAAGGTGAGGGAGTGTGTGTGTGGAGGGGTGGGTGGGGAGTGATGGTGGGGTTGAGTGAGGGGAAAGGGGAAGTGATAGGAAGGGAGAGGGGGAGGGGAAAAGGGGGAGGGGACAAAGGGGGTGGGAAAAAGGGGGGGGGAGGGAAAAAAAGGAAAAAAGGGAAAGGAAGGAAGGGTAAAAAAGGGGAAGTGGAAGATAGGGAGGGAAGGGTAGGAAAAAGGGAGGGAAAACCAGGTGGGAAAGGAAAGGGGGGGGAAAGGGAGGGTGGGGGAAGAAATGGAAGGAGGGGGAGGGGAAGGAAAGGAAGGGGGGGGGAAAGAAAAAGGGATAAGGAAGGGGGAAGGGGAGAAACGGGGAAAAAGAAGGGGGGGGAAAAGAAAAAGAAAAAAGGGAGGGAAAGAAGGGGAGGGGGGGAGGGGGGTTAGGAAAGGAAAGGGAAAAAGGGGGTGTGGGGATGTGGTGTGAGAAGGTGAATAGTGAAGATTCTACCTATTCAAAGCGTGATGTGATGGTGATGAAGAATATATTGTGTGTGTGCATGAGCTGAAATTAAAGTCCTACCTGGGGTATAGAGGTACTGGAATAATGCCACAGGTTGCTGACCATAAGGTTATATCACAATGGCCAATGATACGTTTTGGACAAAACCCCCAATCCTAATCACTGATATAGTGATAGTGTGGGGCGACTGTTGGGCTGATGGGGTGAAGATCACCCAGTCTGAAAACAAAGGGTAATAGTAATCAGTAAGATCAAATAAACAGTCTAGTGGTCTAATGGACAATAAGACTGTCCTATAGAAACCACAGCGGGCTCTGCGGGAGTGGGGTGATGAATATCACCATCGGAGAGTGTCCGTACATACCGCATATCAGTCTCGGTGATGGTCTGATCCTGTTGGGGTGGCAGTAGTGTGATATGGTGCTTGTTAGTCCTTTTATGGGTTGAGGATAACTGCTGGTGGCCGGAAGTAGGTCACCGGAAACGGTCAGCAGCGGCTGACTCTATTGGTAGGTGAGTATCCACGCCAACCAGGCCCTCCTTCAGGTGGAGGCGGCCGCCAAACGGGCAGGCCACGTGTGGCGTCCCTGGCGTTCCTGGCGGCCATCTTGAGGCCCGTAATTGACGTCATCCCTGACGTAAATCACGTGACGTGCGCTCGTCGCGCGCACCCGCGGCGTCCCGCGCATGCGCAACGACGACCGTCGTCCAGGGATGTCCAGGAATGCCGCCGACGAGGGTATTCCAACGGTCGATCGCATGGGACCAGCCCGAGTGCGTCGATCGAGGAGAAAAAGGAGGCGCTTGTAGGTGGAATGTAGCATCGCTCCTTACCCTCGTCGGGAAGGCGTGATGGCGCCACCTAGGGACCCAGATGGTGTGGCGAAACCAGGTGGCCCACAGTAGTGGACAGGCATCCTCCCCGCACAAACCTGGTCCACCTGCGGCAAAAAGATGATATGGAAGTGTTGAGCTGGGGTAAAGACAAAAGAAAAAGAAAAAGTGATGTAATAATAGATGTGAATAAATGAAAAAATAAATATAATAAAATAATAAAGAATGAAATAAAAATGAAAGTAAAAATAAAATGAAATAAAATAAAATAAATTAAAAAGAAAAAGAAATGAAATGGTGCAAAAGAAAAGAAGAACAGGTGAAGAACCAGAAAGTGAAAAGTGAACCGCAGCGTCAACCAAGCCGCAGGGGGATCAGTAACAAACAGCTCAGTTTTATCATGGATCACAAGAAACTCTGACTAGTTCTAGTATGGAAACATAAAGCAAAGATATTATCACAGGTTATGTTAATGTAATACATACTTTGGTTTGTACAAAAATATACATAGGAAACATTAATTAAATGTACATCATGTGTATACATAAGGCTCTGGTTGGCAACTGTCATTTGAACTGTGTGTAACTTGTTATGGTCTCATTATGTATTCTCATCTAAGTGAGGGACACAATGCAAACAAAGTATTATAGACATTATAGACATAATACTATATTATATTGAGTTAGATTCAGTAAGATGGAATTACAGAGGATATCAGGGGGGGAAAAGGTATTCACAGCATCTCTGTTAACAGAGAGGTCTGTATGTTCATGGGCTGTCATGAAGGAAACGAGAGAGATGAAAGGTGACAAGGGGGGGAAGGCGAAACAGGAGCTACAGCAACGGGATGTCCAGCGGAGGGCACTACTAGAGTGGACTGGGATAAACCACGATAGGTAATCGACAAGTGAGTGCCCTTATTGGGTTTTGCCGGAAACAAAGCCTTTTAGGAAAGGAGCGAAAGAGATGGACTCATTTAGGCCCGGCGCCTCTGTGGCACCGAGTCTATGTATCCATCTCTGTTCGCACTGAAGGAGTACTTTGTTCCAGTCGCCGCCTCGGTCGGGTATATGAATCCGATCGAGAGCGGCGAATGCGACAGTGGGCATTCTGTAATTATGTACGGTTACTACATGCCGTCCTAAGGGTAAGTAGTGGTTGCCAATCTGCATGCAATAAATGTGTTTGGACATACGTTTGTGGAGCTCCTGTTTCGTCTTCCCTATGTAGAACGCACCACATTCACATAGCATAATATAGACAATCCCTTTAGTTTGACAGTTCACAAAGTGGGATGGATGAAATGTTACCCCATTGGGGAGAGGGAACGTTTTTTCACGTTTTACATATTTGCATACTGAGCAGTGGCTACAGGGAAAGGTACCCAAGATAGAGCAATGTTTAAGCCTTCTGGTCTCGTCTTTATATTCACTTTGTACTAGTCGATCACGTAGTGACGCGGCCCGTCTGAAGGTTATTGCGGGGCTGACAGGGAGAAATTGACAAATTTTTGGGTTGTAGTATTGATAGTCTGTAGTAGGTGTATAGTGTCCTTCAAAAAGGAGGGTAGGGACGTAACAAAGGGTTGGAGGTATGAATCTATAACCTTACTTAAATTTTCCGAAATATTACCTCTACCGGAGACAATAGGGCGTCCGGGGGGTTGGGCCATGCATTTGTGTATTTTTGGCAGACTATAAAAGGTAGCCACTTTGGGATATTTAGTCCTGATGAATTCATATATGTTCTGAGTGATGGCTCCTCTGCTAAATGCTGAATCAACTAAATCATAAAACTTGTTATAGTATGTTTGTATTTGCTTTAATGGGATTGGTTTATACCAATCCTTGTTGTCCAGGATCCTTTGGCACATCTCAACATAGTTAGCATTGTCCATGACAACTACGTTGCCCCCCTTATCTGAGGATTTTATGGTAATGCTGGTATTAAGCCGTAACGCCTCAAGGGCTTTGGATTCCTTTTTGGTTAGATTGTTAGGGTATATTTTTTTACATGAGATCTTGGATATGTCACGAGTGGTCTGTTTAACAAAGGTATCAATACTAGAGCTTAAATTTAGGGGGGGAAACTTCGAGGAGGGTTTTTTGAATTTTGCATCATAGTTGGATATAGGTGAATTGGCACTGTCCAACAGACTATCTAGATCTATTTGATCTATCAAATCGAGGGTGTTGATCTCTTGGAACAATATAGTGAGGTCGCGTAAAGCTTTAAACTCCCTCTTTATACATAGATGTTTAAACCAATCACTTCACCTCTCCCCCCTTGCTGCTACACACTGTCCTACCCGTTAAGACATCAAGTTGTAACCCAATCCTCATTTCCTCATAGACTCTGTTATTGGTGGTACCTGCGCGCCTCTAGGTCTCTCCCAGGTTGTTCCCCTCCTCTGGTACTCTGTTATTGGTGGTACCTGCGCGCCTCTAGGTCTCGCCCCATGTTGTTCCCCTCCTCTGGTATCCCTGCTTGGCTAGCTTTCAGCGTGGATATACACCAGTGTGGTAAATATAAACTTCAATGCGTTTTGCTATATTTAGCTCTGTATATTTTATGAGCCTGTTTTACGCTGTAAACTGTATTTACTAATACCGACACTGTATTCCCCTTTGTCTAGCAGACCATCTTTCCCTCTGAGGAAGACCCTTCCTTACCTGCACAGAGCAGTTTTTGTCCGATTAGGCATGCGTCGCTCATGTTCTAATTCAATGATTTTAAATATTTTTTATAAATAAACTTTGAACCTTTTTACCTACAAACTCTGACTTCCCTTCATTGTACGCTGCCTAAAAACCCCAACGTGGGGGATTGTCTCCTGTTTTTTTTTTTTTTCACCCTTCCTTACCAGAGCACTTTTTGCGATTCGGCACTGCGTCGCTTTAACTAACAATTGCGCGGTCGTGCGACGTTACACCCAAACAAAATTTTTTTTTTTCCCACAAATAGAGCTTTCTTTTGGTGGTATTTGATCACCTCTGCGGTTTTTATTTTTTGCGCTATAAACAAAAGAAGAGCGACAATTTTGAAAAAAAACACAATATTTTTTACTTTTTGCTATAATAAATATCCCATTTTTAAAAAAAAAAAAACAATTTTTTTCCTCAGTTTAGGCCGATACGTATTCTTCTACATATTTTTGGTAAAAAAAATCACAATAAGCGTATATTGATCGGTTTGCGCAAAAGTTATAGCATCTACAAAATAGGGGATAGATTTATTGAATTTTTTTTTTTACTAGTAATGGCGGCGATCTTCGATTTTTTTTTCGTGACTGCGACATTGCGGCGGACACTTCGGACACTTTTGACACATTTTTGGAATCATTCACATTTACACAGCGATCGTTGCTATAAAATTGCAATGATTACTGTGTAAATGTGACTGGCAGGGAAGGGGTTAACACTAGGGGGCGCTGCATGGGTTAATGTGTTCCCTATAGGAGTGATTCTAACTGTGGGGGGAGGGGACTCAAGGGGAGGAGACCGATCATGTGTTCCTCCGTACTGGGATCACATGATCGGTCTCCTCTCCGCTGACAGGACGTGGAGCTGTGTGTTTACACACACAGCTCCACGGTCCCGCACGGTCCCGTTGTTTTAACAGGCAATCGCGGGTGCCCGGCGGACATTGCGGCCGCCGGGCACTCACACCGGGTCCCGAGCGATGCGCGCGCGCGCCCCCCCAGACGGCCGGGAATGCGAGGACGTCATATGATGCCCACCCAGGATGGGAGATCCACCTTGTGGGTGTCATATGACTATACAGCGGTATTGAAGTGGTTAACGGTGTTCAAGGGAACATTATAATTTTACAAATTTTGAGCATGATTCTCGAAACAGACTTCAAATCAAACTCAGGTCTAACAGGGATTAACATTTATCACCTATCCTTGGCTCCAAAATAGTGGTGCCCATAGTGCTGGAAAAGCCCTCTGCAGAACCCCAAAAGAAAAACCTTTTGAGAAATAGCTACTATTATCAGGGAACTTATGTCCAATAATTGGGGTAGAGGTTGATGTTTTTATTGTCTGGGAACAGATTTGCTTAAAGGCTGTGAAGATCACAGTTTCACTATTTATTTATTGATTTGCATTTCTGTCAAAAGTATGTTCATGCTACTATGCTTCTTTCAACAGTCTTTTTGTAACCTTCTTTTTTATTAAAACAAATGAATAGCACAATAAATATACACTAAACTGTGGTTTATGTAACAAATGGCTGATGTTTCTTTTAAAATTCCTATAATGTTTTATTTTTTGCAAATTTTATTAAGAAAAATCAACAGCTAAACAGTGAAACAACTGTGTCACAATAGAAAATTGCAATAAAATATGATTAAACATTAATCCAACCTTGTAATTAGAAATGGTCTAGAATTAATAGTTAAATCTTAATGGCAATATATTAAAAGGTTATCACTGTCAATATTTAATGAATTATTTTAATTATTATGATAAGGACATAGAACCCAAACTGCTTTAAAGTCAGAAATTTGCAGTCATTTGAGGCATGAACTTCAATTTCCATCTTTTCCTTTGTGATAATTGTGTTGATTGAACACTCAGAATCAACCTCTGTGAAACTTCCCACAATGTTTTCATTTTGTTGCCGTTATTTTCTTGGAATTATTCATTTAGAAGTTCATTGACCTTCTTATCTGCACTTTTTGCCATGCTTTGAATATGAAGGACTTATTTTGCTGTTGTATTAGATATCCAAATACATTTTCCAAAGCTTTTATATGCTGATGAAACAGAGATAGTTCTCTTTTCTTTTAGCTGTCCTAAGTCCAACCAAAATCAGTAGCCTGACTACATGAGCTTATTAATATGGTACAAAATAGGAAGCTATGTAATTAAAAGAAGCCAGTTAAACTTCTACATTAAAGAATGCAATTTACACTAGACTGACTAAAAATAATATAAAGATATTAAAGGATATTATGGATGTTCTGGCATTTTGCATGAACTATCAAGGTGCCTTTTGGATCAATGTTTCTCTAGACTAGGGATGAGCCGAACACCCCCAGGTTCGGTTCGCACCAGAACCTGCGAACGGACCGAATATTCGAACCCTATTCTTTACAATGGACGTGAACGTTCGAAATCAAAAGTGCTAATTATAACAGCCAATATGCATGTTAATGTCATAAAACAGGTTTGGGGGCCCGGGTCCTGCCCCAGGGGACATGTATCAATGCAAAAAGGAGGTTTTAAAAACTGACGTTTTTTACGGGAGCAGTCATTTTAATGATGCATAAAGTGAAAAAAAAAAAGTAAAATATTCCTTTAAATATGGTACCTGGGGGGTGTCTAAAGTATGCCTGTGAAGTGGCATGTGTTTCCCTTGTTTAGAACTGTCCCTGCAAAAAATTACATTTGTAAAGGAAAAAAAGAAGCCATTTAAAACTGCTTGCGGCTTTAATGTCATGTCTTGTCCTGGCAATATGGATGAAAATCTTTGAGAAAAATGGCATGGCTACCCCATCACCCCCCAACCCCAGCCCCTTTGGGTCTTGTATGGATATTAAGGGGAACCCCGCACCCAAAATAAAACCCTATACCTATACAACCCTATATACTCTGAACAGCAGTATACAGGCGGTGCAAACAAGACAGGGACTGTAGGTTTGTTCTTAAGTAGAATCTGAACAGGTACATTTTTAAGTGTAGCTCCATCCAAAAAAATCTATTTTTAAGTTTTTTGGAGAACATAGGGAGGGGTTATCACCCCTGTACCATTTGTTTTGCTGTCTGTGCACCTGTTCAGAACATTTCACCTCACTTTCCGTCCCAATGACAAATGTTTTTGGAAAAGTGGGTTTTTTTTTTTTAAACAAGGTTTGGTGATAAAGCATCAGTAGAGAGGAGATACCTTTTTCCCAAATTAAATCTAACAGGATAGAATTTCCCTTCCTAGGGGTAGATTTCCTCTCACTTCATGTTTTCTCCTTCCGTTTGCAAGTAGGAGTCGTTTGTAAGTTGGATGTTTGACAGTAGGGGCCTGCCGTATATACTCTGCAGAAATTTTCCCCGTTAGATGTTGGTGATGCCACAACACTGTAAGCCATCACAGTTACTCTTGGTGGGCACAGGAATTGGCCCTGCTGTGAATTATTAGATCAAGATTTGTAATTGCATGCACCTGTTGAACAGGGCAGAAAAATTGGGCCTTTGGTGGTGGTGGTGGTGGTGGCGGACGGTGTTGCCACAACACTGTAAGCCCTTACAGTTACTCTTGGTGGGCACAGGAATTGGCCCTGCTGTGAATTATTAGATCAAGATTTGTAATTGCATGCACCTGTTGAACAGGGCAGAACAAATTGGGCCTTTGGTGGTGGTGGACGGTGTTGCCACAACACTGTAAGCCCTTACAGTTACTCTTGGTGGGCACATGAATGGGCCCTGCTGAGAATTATTAGATCAAGATTTGTAATTACACGCCCCTGTTAAACAGGGGCGGAAAAATTGGGCCTGTGGTGGTGGTGGTGGTGGATGGTGTTGCCACAAGACTGTAAGCCCTCACAGTTACTCTTGGTGGGCGCAAGAATGGGCCCTGCTGTGAACTATAGATCAAGATTTGTAATTACACGCCCCTGTTAAACAGGGGCTGAAAAATTGTGCCTTAGGCACTGGTGCTGGTGCCACAACACTGCAACCCTCACAGATACTGTACTTGGAGCACAGCAGTCAGACCTGTTGCGAAGCATTGCTTAAAAAATTTTAATTACACGCCCCTGTTAAACAGGGGGTGAAAAATTGGGCCTTAGGCACTGGTGCCACAACACTGCAACCCCTCACAGATTCTGTACTCTAAGCACAGCAATGAGACCTGTTGCAAAGCATTGCCTAAAAATTGTAATTACACGCCCCTGTTAAACAGGGGCTGAAAAATTGTGCCTTAGGCACTGGTGCTGGTGCCACAACACTGCAACCCATCACAGATACTGTACTTGGAGCACAGCAGTCAGACCTGTTGCGAAGCATTGCTTAAAAATTGTAATTACACGCCCCTGTTAAACAGGGGCTGAAAAATTGTGCCTTAGGCACTGGTGCTGGTGCCACAACACTGCAACCTCTCACAGATACTGTACTCTGAGCACAGCAATGAGACCTGTTGCAAAGCATTGCCTAAAAATTTTAATTACACGCCCCTGTTAAACAGGGGCTTAAAAATTGGGCGTTAGGCACTGGTGCTGGTGCCACAACACTGCAACCCCTCACAGATACTGTACTTGGAGCACAGCAGTCAGACCTGTTGCGAAGCATTGCTTAAAAAAATGTAATTACACGCCCCTGTTAAACAGGGGCTGAAAAATTGGGCATTAGCCACTGGTGGTGGCACCCAGAAACAAAAATGTTCTTCCAAGATATCATCAGGATCATTGAGGAGGAAGAGCATAGTCAGTTAACATAACAGGACAGTCACTCAGCATCAGCATAGGCAGTCTTGAAGGGATGTGACATTATAAATTATTTAGTTATATCAGCTTCAGGTGCCTGGTAGCTGGTGGTGATCCAAGACTGATTCATCTTTATGAAGGTCAGTCGATCAACCGAGTAGGTGGACAGGTGCACCCTGTGATAGGTGACAAAACCTCCAGCAGCACTGAATGTGCATTCGGAAAGAACGCCGGATGCAGGACAGGCCAGTAGCTCAATTGCATACTGTGCAAGCTCTGGCCAGTGATCCATCCTCAAGACCCAGTAAGCCAGAGGATTTTCGGTGGGAAAGGTGTCCAAGTCTGACCTTGCCCCTAGGTATTCCTGCACCATGTATATCAGACGCTGGCGATGGTTGCTGGAACCGATCATACCTTGGGGCTGCGGACTAAAAAATTGTCTGAATGCATCGGTCAGACGTTAACCTTCCCCACCGCTCCTTCTGCTACTGACGAAGCCTCAGCAACTCATCATCCAGGACCAGGAGTTTGTAACCTCCCAGTCTCTGGGAACGCGTTGCACAGACCTTTCTGCAAGGCCTCCCTGAGATGTCTCATCCTCTGCTCCCTCTGCGATGGCAAGATAAGGTCTGCAACCTTACCCTTGTACAGTGGATCAAGGAGAGTGGCCAGCCAGTAATGGTCCCTCTCCTTGATCCGAAGAATACGAGGATCCTTCCGCAGGCTTTGCAGGATCAGGAAGGCCATGCAACGTAGGTTAGCTGAGGCATTCGTTCCAGAGTCTTCTGGGTCACTGAGGACGACATGATCGGCAGCCACCTCCTCCCAGACACGTACAAGTCCACTGGTTTGTTGGGACTGTAAATCATCCCTAAAAGACTGCTGCTGCTGCTGATGCTGAGTGCCAGGCTCCACCTCCATGCTGACACAATCCTCCTCCTCATCCTCTTCCTGTGTGATGGGTGGGAGAGAAGGAACACTGTCTGGATAAAGGGGGCCTTGAGAGGCAAGGAAGTCCTCCTCTTCCTGCCTCTGTTCTGCCTCAAGTGCCCTGTCCATTATCCCACGCAGCGTATGCTCCAACAGGTGGACAAGAGGTACAGTGTCACTGATGCATGCACTGTCACTGCTCACCATCCTCGTGGCCTCCTCAAATGGTGACAGGACAGTGCATGCATCCCTGATCATGCTCCACTGGCGTGGGGAAAAAAATCCGAGCTCCCCTGACCCTGTCCTGGTGCCGTAGTAGCACAGGTACTCAGCCAGCCGAGCACTGGCATTATATGATCGGCGGAAATGCACACAAACTTTCCTGGCCTGCCTCAGGACATCCTGTAAGCCTGGGTACCTGCCCAAGAACCGCCAGGTTGCACCACCAGGTTAAGGACGTGAGCCATACAGGGCACATGGGTCAGCTGTCCCTGTCGCAGGGCAGAGAGGAGGTTGGTGCCATTGTCACAAACCACCATTCCTGGCTTAAGCTGGCGTGGCATCAACCACCTCTCGGCCTGCCCCTGCAGAGCTGACAGAACCTCTGCCCCAGTGTGGCTCCTGTACCCCAAACACACCAGCGCAAGCACGGCATTGCATCTTTTTGCCTGCATACTTGCGTAGCCCCTTGGACACCTACGGAGCACCGCTGGTTCAGAGGACAGAGCACTCGAAGAGGCCATGGAGAAAGAAGAAAAGGAGGGGGTGGAGGAGAGAGGTGTGTCACAACCAGTAGTAGCATTTTGGAGGCGTGGTGGAGGAACAACCTCCAACACTACTGCACCTTGTCCTGCATCCTTCCCAGCTGCCAAAAGAGTGACCCAATGGGCCGTGAAAGACAGGTAACGTCCCTGTCCATGCCTGCTGGACCATGAGTCAGCGGTATGCACCTTACCGCTGACCGCCCTGTCCAGCGAGGCATGGACATTGCCTTCCACATGCCGGTAGAGAGCCGGAATCGCCTTCCGTGAGAAAAAGTGGCGTTTGGGAACCTGCCACTGAGGAACCGCACATTGAACAAACTCACGGAAGGGGGCCGAGTCTACCAACTCAAAAGGCAGCAGTTGAAGTGCTAGCAATTTAGCCAAGCTAGTATTCAACCGCTGGGCATGTGGATGGCTGGGAGTAAACTTCTTTCGACGGTCCAGCAGCTGGGGCAGGGAAATTTGCCTGGTAGAATCGGACGTCGGTGTACTGTTAACAGAGTGCCCGCAAGTACTTGGCTGTGACACACCTAATTCTACACCTTTATTCCTCTCAGTGCAGCTTTCAGAGAGGACTGAAAGTATAGTGGGGTTGGAGATCCCAGCTGATGAGGAGCAAGGAGAGGTCCGCTTTGTTCTTTAGTGTGGGTCTTTAATGTGCGCTTGCCAACGAGCTGCATGGCAGGTCGACATATGTCTGGTCATGCTTGTGGTGCCCAAGCGGCTGATGTTTTGGCCACGCGAGATACGCTTGAGACATATGTTGCAAATAGCAGTGGTGCGATCTGATGCACTCGTCTCAAAAAAGGCCCACACCAAAGAACTTTTGTGATAACATGCAGAGGCAGCGCCCTGCACAGTCGGAGCACTGCGGTGCGATTCAGTTGGTGTGCTGGCCTCAAGCTGGCCCCCGGAGGGCATCCTGCCTCGTTGGACATGTGCCGCCTCCTTCTCCTCCTCCTCCTCTCTCCCTTCAGGCACCCACGTGGAGTCAGTGACCTCATCATCCCCTCCCTCTTCACCACTGGAGCAAACCTGGCAGTAAGCTGCAGCTGGTGGAACATGACTGCCAGATTGCTGTCTTTCAGCATCCCCTCTCTCTGCGCTGACGCTACTGCCTTCCTCTAGCCGGGTATCATCATCCGAGCCTTCAAAACGCTGGGCATCCTCCTGGAGCATGTACCCAACACTGTGCTCAAACAGTTCGGGGGACTCCTCAGGAGGACTTGGTGGGTCTAGGGAAGGGGTGCCTGATGATGCCATTGAGTACGCGTTGGCAGCTGCTTTGCCAGTACCCTGAGCCTGGGTGAGAGAGGATGAGGAGGATGAGGAGGGCTTGGTCATCCACTCTACCAAGCCTCGGCATGATGCGGCTCAACATGTCCAGCTGCCAAAAACAAGGACAAGCGTGTCCCATGGCCACGTGCTGATGGCAATGCACCACGTCCACGACCAGCACTGTTGTCTCTAGACACAGAGCCTGCTTGCCCTGTGTTCTTGCCTCGGGACTGTCTGCCTCTCCTTGTCGGTCTTCCAGGCATTGTAGTGGGTAGTGTATATTGTGCTGGAGTCACACAGCACACACCCTAACTTCTGCAGGCTGAGGTGGTGGCTGCCTTAGATGACAACAACAGGGCCTTATGACAGATAGAGAGGCTGGGGTGGTTTATTGTGTGCTGTACTAACACAGCACACACACACACACACACGCTAGCTCCTGCAAATGCTTGGCTGCCTTAGATGACAACAATAGGGCCTTATAACAGATAGAGAGGCTGAGGTGGTTTATTGTGTGCTGTACTAACATAGCACACACACACAAGCTAGCTCCTGCAAATGCCTGGCTGCCTTAGATGACAACAACAGGGCCATACGGCAGATAGAGGCTGAGGTAGTGGCTGCCTTAGATGACAACAACAGGGCCTTATGACAGATAGAGAGGCTGAGGTGGTTTATTGTGTGCTGTACTAACACAGCACACACACACACACACACACACACCACACACACACGCTAGCTCCTGCAAATGCCTGGCTGCCTTAGATGACAACATCAGGGCCTTATGACAGATAGAGAGGCTGGAGTGGTTTATTGTGTGCTGTACTAACACAGCACACACACACACGCTAGCTCCTGAAAATGCCTGGCTGCCTTAGATGACAACCACAGGGCCTTATGACAGATAGAGAGGCTGAGGTGGTTTATTGTGTGCTGTACTAACACAGCACACACACGCTAGCTCCTGTAAATGCCTGGCTGCCTTAGATGACAACAACAGGGCCTTACGGCAGATAGAGGCTCAGGGGGGGGCTGCCTTAGATGACAACAACAGGGCCTTATGACAGATAGAGAGGCTGAGGTGGTTTATTGTGTGCTGTACTAACACAGCACGCACACACACGCTAGCTCCTGCAAATGCCTGGCTGCCTTAGATGACAACAACAGGGCCTTATGACAATACGCTGCGCAAGGGGAACATGACTGACAATTTGATGTTTATCAGTGTTCTCCCCTCTCTGTAGGCTCATTTTACTCCCTTACTCTACCTCAGAACCAACATCAGAATCAAATAATCTCTGTGAATCCTCAAGAAGCACATGGCTGACACAGTGTTCAAATAATTTGCTCAATTCAAGAGGCAGAATAAGCCACTCTGGCAGCTATGGTGGACTCCACACAAGTGTCAGCTTGGGTCATAGAGGATGAGGATGATGAGGATGGTTTTGTAAGCCAGTCTACCACCTCATCTACATGCTGCGGTTGGATAGCATGGGCAACATTACTAAACAGAGACAAAGGTGTCCTGCCTGAGGATGGACCATGTCTACCTTTGCTTGTGGACACAGATGCTTCTGGCCCCCTCATAGTGGCATGAGAAAGTCTGCCTCTCCTTGCTGGCCTCCCAGACATGATGGGGGAGGAGGGGGGGGGGTTACTACCCAAATTTAATAGAAACTGGGAAATGTGTAATTGGGTGCACTTTTTTTGAATGAAAAGCGGTGTTTGCTGCACTCTAAATTGAGGACTGAAACTTCATCTAATTAGGGCCCTAGAATGCACTGTGAAGAATGCAGTGCATTGTGGGTTGCTCAGCCGGCGAACATCTTGCCGAGCTACCCACAAATTTGTGTGTTCGCCAAATGGACCAATAGGCGATGTTCGGGCTGAACTTTTGCTTGCCTCAAACTGTTCACCCAACACTACTAGAGAAGTCTTATCCCATGTAATGGAACATCTCTGAGAAGTTCATCCCCCTAATTAGAACTTACTGCTTCCCTGCAAACCACACAATTCCAAATTATCTGGGTTTACATAGTAGCCAACAAACAATCCAAACTCCTCAAATATACAATACTTTGACATGTGTGCTTCTGGGTTAGGAATATACAGAAACATGTCACCTGCATATAGTGATATTGTTAAGGTTCTTGAATCGAACAAGAAACTAGGAATAATGCTTCTTAAAAATTAAGCTAAAGGTTCAATAGTCACATTAAGAAATGAATAGGAATAACTTTCCCTATTCTCTCCTCTATAAATCATAATAGGCTCACTATTTTTTTTTTGTTTCATACATTTTTATTGAGTGAACAAAAATTTGCATACAACATTCCATCATAACAGAACACTAGAATGGGCTTGTAGTAATTAATGAATTACATTCTTCAACTGTATAATACATTCTTCGTATGTTTGAGAAGTATTTACTACACTTATGAGTTTTACATATTATTCATATATAATACATTATCAATTCAAAGATGATACACATATTCTGTTTGCATATGTGAGCTCCATTTTATAACTAAATTTAATTGTATGAGAAATAAAGTAATAATAATAAGAAAAAAAAAGGTGTGTGTGTGTGGGGGGGGGGGGGGGGGGGATAATGTGTAGATGATTGAGTAGGTAAGGGATGGGGTGAGTTTGCTATCTTTTTGTTCTTATTTTTCCTTCTAGTAACGGGTGTGATCTATTGTAAAGTTATACTATTTATATATTTACTGCTTTGTAGGCAGGGGAGAATTTGAATTTTATCCAGTCATACCAGGATGAGGTGAATTTGGAGATTTTTTTCCTGTAATATACTAATCAGTTCTTCTATTTTCCCCATGTTGTTGATTCTGCAAAACCATTCTTTTTTTGTTGGGGTAATATTTTTATTATTTTTATTATTATGCTGGAAATCCTCTTTAAATCCTAATTTCTCGATTGTGTTATCGATATGTTTCCAGTAAATATTATCAAAAGTTTTCTCAGCGTCTGCCAAGATAAGTACAGCTTGGGGAATGTTCCCCCTATTCCCCTTTTTGTATATATAAATTTTGTCTTGTAATATCACCATGTTATTTTCCTATATATTGACTGGTCAGGCATTAGGCCTAAATGGTCTTTATGGATGATATCTCTACTACTTCAATCTTCCTGCCATGACTGATGTCAATATTTTCAAGTCCGTATTTATAAATTAAATGGAAAAAATATGGTGGGGCCCTGCATCCTTCACAGAATTTATTATTAAGATGATATTAGTTGCCAAAAATTCCTTCAGGAATTGATTACCTCCCTCAGAATATGCATTATACATTTTGGCCACTAAGGGAGCTAGCTCAGTTGTCATCATACAATAATATGTTAGCATACCCATTTGAGCTTGATACTTCCAACAATAGGAGTCCCTTAATGGTATCTTCAACACCCCCTTTAAAAAATTGAATTTGATCAGAATTAAAGTAGTTGTAACCCTAAAAACCCTAGGGCACGATATAAGCAAAATGCTTTTGTAGTGTCATGTATCCCTTTCCATATTGTACAATACCTGTTGATCCTGCCTGTTCCTGTGTTCCCCTGTGTGCACTGACCACGTCTATCATGGCTGCTGATCCATGATAGTGCGGTCAGTTTACGTCCCTCCACCAAACCTAATCTCTCCTCAGCTTATCTGAATCTCCCTCACTCCCCTTTCCTCTTTTCCTGTCATTTCCTAAGTCTGTGTTTGAGCCTCCCCATCCCTCCCATCTCCTCCTTTGATTAATCAAAGGAAGAATCTGTCAAAGGAACCTAGTCTTGATAATCAAATGATCAATGTCATTGTATAGCAATAGTTGATCCATCATTCAAAAAAAAAATCCTTCTATCGATCGGTCAATCCTTCCATCAATGGATCAATTGATTCTTCCATTGATCATCTGTCCAATCCTTTCTTCCTTCAATTGGTTGACTCTTCCTACCTTCCTTCAATTGATCAACCGATCCTTCCATCAATACTTTCCTGATGCATTGACCCTTCCAGTGATCGATTGATCCCTCCAGCAATTGAGCCTTCAAATGATCAATCAACTTATTCTTCCACTGACAAAGCAACAGATTTTTTAATTGATTAATCAGTCCTTTCATCAATCCTTTCTTCCTTCAGTCAGTTGACCCTTTCTTTCTTCCATAGATTGATCCTTCCTTCGATCCTTCTTTCATTCGATTGACCGATCATTTGTTTTATTAACCAATCCTTTCATTGATTGACAAACCGATCCTTTGCTTGATCCTTCGTGTGATCCTTCCTTCAATCTATTGACTGATCTTTACATCAATCCTTTCCTCCTTTGATCAACTGATCCTTCCATTGATCCTTCCTAACTTTAATCAATTGATCCTTCCTTCAATCCTCCCTTCCTTCAATCCATCTTTCCTTCATTCAATCCTTATGTCCTTCGATCAATTGATCCTTTCTTCCTTTGAACAACCCTTCCTTTAATCAATCCTTACGTCCTTTGATCGATTGATCCTTACTTTCTTCAATCAATCCTTCCTTTGATTGATCCTTCCTTCTTTATATTGATCCTTTCTTCATTATTTTTGTGCAATACATTTTTTGCAATGCTATTTATCCTTTTCCATATAGTATAATACCTAGTTGATCCAGCCTGTTCCTGTGTTGCTGCCAGTAAACTGACTTTCCATCATTCTGCATCTGTATCTTCCTCTCTCCCCCTCTCTTCCTGTCAATTCCAAGCTCTGTGTTTAGCCGATCCTCTCCCTGCCCTTACCCTCCTCTCCTGAAACTAAAACAGCAGAGGAATAGGAACCCCTCCCACTGGAGTCCCTCTGCTTGGGAGTAAGACCCAATTAAACCATGTGACTGCACAGAAGCACTGCTCTGAAAAGGCATTTAGAAGTTATATTGCTGAAAAAAAAGCCTATTGCTCCATATGAAAACCTATTGTGGGAGTTTATTGTGGAGACTTTACAATCACTTTAAGGTGGGATAAATAACACTGTGACTAAAAGGCCTGTCCATTGTAGTTGTCATCCTCAGGAGGGCTATACAGATTTTTTGTAGTATTCCTCAAATACTTTTGCTAGCCTATCCTGAGATAGACATGCCTCACTATTTATCTTTTATCCTGGACAATACCGATTTTACAATATTTTTTAGGCAGCCTGCACATTAATTTCCCAGTTCTATTGTCATGTCTTAGAAATTACTCTTGCCTCCAAATCTGCCTTTTACTGTTCATACTAATCAAATATGTCTCCAGCTCATTTCTCACCTTTACATAATTATCATAGCCCCCCCCCCCCCCCCTGGTCCTATGGTTATTGTGTTTATCCTTAACTCCCTTGACCAAGTGTAGTGCTGATCTTTTATTTTATTGTTATGCACTACAGAGTAGGAAAAAAAAAACATATTTATAGTATACCATAATATGATTGTTCTTTGTGTGGGATATTATCTTTTAGAATCTCATTTTGCCTGTTAAATAAGCATTTTATAAATTGCTCATTATCTTTTATGTCAGTAGGAAACTTCCAAAATATCTTTGCAAAATGTTTGGCCAGTTCTCAGTCTATCATAATTGGTACATGATCTGAATACAAATTATTGTCAATTTCACTTTTACCTCACACCCCACAAACAATTAAACTATTAGACATTGACAATAATAATGTAAATCAAACATTATATTCTGTGTATATTTTTTAAAATTCAAGCTGCATAGTTAGTAAGTATTCTTTATTTTGGTAGAAAATAAATTTAAACTTCTAAATAGTATTTTAGGCTCTGATAATTACACTTTTTTAATTGCATTTAACATGTACCATCAGGAATAATATCATGCATGACCTGCTTTGTGAACAAGGCTAATTAATGTAAAAACTGTTTGAAAATGCCTCATTTCATAAAGCAAAGCAAACATTAAAATTATATGTTTTTCAAAGTACTTTTTAAATATATACTGTAGAACAATGTGTTTTGTGAATAATAAAACCATATACTATGAAATATAGAAGCATAGATTAATTAGATTTTAATTTTAGCAAAAATGTTTGAGCTTTTTCTCCACTTCATTAGTTTGTGTTTCCATAAGGTTTCTGGAATTTACATTAAAATCCAAATCAAGATACAGTACATAGGTTGATGAAGAGCATGTACAGAAAATAATTTTAATTTTTACAGCACATATGGATTGGAAACCTATCAACTGTATAATATGGCAAGGGATGACAAGGGGGTTTCCAAGACTTTACAGGGCCATCCCATCGTTAATGGTTTCTGGAACTCTGGCTCATGCCTACACCATAACAACCAATGGCACTGTGTGGCCGTTGCCACCTGTGTCCCAGCAACCAAAGATGCTGTACAACCCGCAAGCCGAATTGGTAGCAAGGATGCATGTGGCCACACCATGTCATTGGTTGCTAGGACTCATCCATGCTGCTACCAGGCTTATTTCAAATTGTAATTCTTCATGATGGTTGATATCACTGAACAATTATTTTCATGATGACTATTTTTTGAGGGCATGTAGCTAATATGGCTCAGTTCTGGGAGGTGCAAGCTCACTACCCCCTATTATTGGCCAGCCAGACAGCATGTTCTGATAACTATCTGATATGGACTTTGGGACCAACCCCACACAGTTATTTTCTTTTGTTTTATTGTGTGGAGTTCCCTCTCAAAATACATACCAGGACCTAATTAAACCTAGGTTCACATGTTTGTGGTTCTGTGAACCATGTTTGTGAGAGCAGAGCAAGCTATTTATTTGAATGGTCTGCTGTACCTGCATTTTCTGCAGGAAAAAGGTACTTGAACCTTTTTAAAAATGCAGCCACACAGTAACTGCATGGTGCTTCGGCACCATGAGTTTCCGCATGTGAGAAAATGCACCACATTTTTCAGTGTGTGAGGGGCCATTAATGGCAATACTGTTTTTTTTTTTTCTGAAAACAGCACATTTTTTGTGCAACTGCATGCAGATGCAAGAATGTGTGCTATCTGCATGCACTCCCACACCTGCATAGATATGCATCCAGCTTAAGGATAAGGGTCAGGTACAGATTTTAAGGGAAATCTTTTGGTCACTTTATTTACAAACAGCACAACGCGACTGGGAAATATAATTTAAGAGCAATGCAATTTTTGTATTGGTATGTATACCATGGCTGCTACCCATGTCCCTTTTCCAAAATCCTGCAAACTATCCTTAAAAAGGGCCAGAATAAAAATAACACGTTTTTGTTCCCATAAATTTCCAAAGGATTTGGGTGCTATGTTCAGGGTTTAGTATTTCAGGTTGGGCTTGACAAACAGCTCACAAATCAAACAGGTCAATTCACTAATCACAATGAAACACAGACAATGTATATATTTCAGTGATTTGATAAACCCTATCTCATTACTGTAGATGCAATTAGAATTTTGCTGAAAACTGGATATTTATTCTTGAAGCCTAACACTAGACATTTATTTGCATAAATTCAAGATATGTCAGGTTGGATTTCTATACCTGACCCCATTTCACGTACCTGGTATTGGGGCCAAAATTGCTAGAGTGCTCTCCTTGCAGCTAAGTGCTCCACTGCCAGCGATACTGGAGACAAGTAGTGCTGCAGCAGTGGGACTTCTGCAGATGAAAACCAGATGATGAGGGTAGCTGGTCCATTAGGTAAATACAGGATCATGCAGTCAGGCACGACAGAAGGTAGGTTACAGCAAGCAGGTCACAG
This sequence comes from Lithobates sylvaticus, assembly GCA_028564925.1. Taxonomy (NCBI): domain Eukaryota; kingdom Metazoa; phylum Chordata; class Amphibia; order Anura; family Ranidae; genus Lithobates; species Lithobates sylvaticus. The sequence continues at coordinate 386,102,273 of CM053028.1, forward strand.
CAGGCAAGGCAAGGCAGGATACAAAGTCAAGAATGAATGCCAGGGTCAGAATACTATAGTCAGCAGAGAAGAGATCAGGGCAAGCTGGGGTCATACACAGGAAGCAGGCAGTGGCAGATCCGAGAAGCAAGCTGAGGTCAGAGTCAGGAGAGAAGTAGAGGTAGTCCAATAGCCAGCCAGGTCTGTAACTGCAAGCCAAAGCATAAGCACACAGAAAACAAGGGCAACATGGAGCTGAAGACCAGTCAGCAAAGTCTGTGAGAACTGTCATCTTTATAAAAGCCCAGAGGGCGCAATGATCTATCGCATGTAGTATGCTTCAGTGCACACAGGCGTAGGCTGTGAATGAACAGATGTGCACCATAAATGAACAGTCATGCTCTGCAAATGATCATACGCTGGCCTATTTCCATTGGGTCTGCGTGCATTCCTGCACAGACAAACACGACCATGCAGCGTATTGGCAAGCGTGTCAGGCCTTCGAGACAATCTATTCTGGCTTCTCCCTTGACAACCCACTAAGGAATATTTCTTTTAATTCTTGTCTCTGTCATGCCTGTACAATAAATTAGGCATGTAGATGTCACTGTGACAGCATGACACAGATAGTAATAAAAACATTGTCAGAAGTTCTAAAATAGAGCTTGAGGACAAAAAAGTAAAATAGCAAACAAAAATATAAATCTTGAATCTTGAAAAGTATGAATCTCTGGAAGGAAAAAAAGCCTCTCTGTTCTTGAATGCTACATACATAATGTACATACAGTACATTTAAATGCAATATAAAATTAATAGACAAACCTAAAAAAAATTTAATAAAGCAGGAACAGCATCAACAAAGCAACAGATGTTGTTGCTGACACACACAGAAAAGCAAAAGCAAAAATTGTAGTCCTAAAAAGAACTCTTGGGCCTTATGAAATCACAGTGAATGAAGGTAGGCTTGCACTCCACTTTCCCTAACCACACAAGTTGGATTTTACTGCAACGTGCCATTGGCAATATATAACACTGAATATAGTGCTGTATATAGCACTGTATAAATATAGTAGCACACTACATTGCCAACCCTCTCTCCCTGCAATATTGGCATCTGTTCTTCACACTAAACACCTACAAAAAGAGCTGATGTAACAGTAATGCCCCGTACACGCGGTCGGAAATTCAGACGGAAATTGTCCGATCGGGCCATGTTGTCAGAAAATCCGCCCGTGTGGGGGCTCCATCGGACTTTTTCCATCGGAATTTCCGACGGAAAAAATTTGAGATCCTGCTCTCAAATTTTCCGACAACAAAATCCGATCGGACTTTTTCCGATCGTGTGTAGAGAATTCCAACGGACAAAGGGCCACGCATGCTCAGATCAAATTACGAGACCAAAGCTATTGGCTAATAGCCTCTACGTAGTTCCGTCGTACACAACGAACGTCACCACGTTCAGAATGATCTGATTTTCGGACAACTTTGACCGACCGCGTGTATACAACACCAGTGTCGGACAAAATCCGTCGGAAAAAATCAGACGGATTTTGTGGTCAGAATTTCCGACCGTGTGTACGGGGGCTAACAGTGTGTATGGGTTAAAACTTTGGACAAATCCATCATTCGCCAAAGTCTTGCCCCTCACCAAAGGTCAGTGACTTTGACTTTGGCCAATGACAATTGTTTGCAATGCATTATTGTACATTCAGTGTAGTAGTTCCTGCTGAACATTCCTGAAGTTATGATTTTACCTGAACATACAAATGAACCAAACTCTCAGGCTCATCCTAATTTGGTAAAGGATCCTATTCATTTAGCAGATGGAGGCCTGATTCTATGCTGGCAATAGCAAAAGTTTTGGAAAAGATAAATAATGTTGCGTTTAAATGCTGATGTGCATATTGTTTGATCTACCATACGGTGACAGATGGTGTGTTGGTAAAATATGATATCAATAAATGATTAAAATCATATAATATTAAGAACACATAGATAAAATCATATAATGATAAAATCGTGACCATCTATAGTAAAAAATGAAAGGGTGATGATAATAGAGCTGAGTCACAGTCTATAGGTGCATGTGAGTGATCCACATGTGGGTATGAAGTGATTCAATAAAATTGGATAAAAGTCAACATTCCGTTTGGTGATTATGTGATAGGTGAATCATATAATATAGCCCATGTGAATGGTGAAATTCATAATGAAGTGGCAATCTCGTGCGATCCTCCAACCGCACTAAAAGTGCTTTAAGTGCGATGATGGTGGTTCGGTGGCATCAAGGCCCATAAGAATGCAGCTTACCGGAAATCACAGACTTGGGTAGGCGTATGCCTCGCAAGTCGTGATAGGCTTAGGTAAAGATGTTATGTAGGTCGCTGTTCCACGATCTGTTCAAAGACTTCCCTCAAGGTGTATGGCAATGCACAAAAGGTGGACGTCAAAACACTCCGTATGGTCATGCGGTCATGCGTGCTCATGTATGCAGAGATAGGGTAAAAACAAGGCTCGCATAGCGTAATAACGTTTAAAAAAGGGAATAATTTATTTATAAACAAAGTAAATGCTCACATTTGAGTAGAAGAGATAAGGCGAGATTGGTAATGGCGTAGTGCTGGTACTGTGGTCCACCCGACGCGTTTCATCCTCTAAGACGTCATCTGGGGAAAGGTTAGAGGAACTGAATTTATTCACTCTTGAGAAGAGGAGAATAAGGGGGGATATGATCAACATGTACAAATATATAAGGGGTCCATATAGTGAACTTGGTGTTGAGTTATTCACTTTACGGTCAACACAGAGGACAAGGGGGCACTCTTTACGTCTGTAGGAAAAGAGATTGCATCTCCAAATAAGGAAAGGTTTCTTCACAGTAAGAGCTGTATAAATGTGGAATAGACTCCCTCCAGAGGTGGTTCTGGCTAACTCAGTAGATTGCTTTAAGAAAGGCCTGGATACTTTCCTAAATGTACATAATATAACTGGGTACTAACATTTATAGGTAAAGTTGATTCAGGGAAAATCCGATTGCCTCTTGGGGGATCAGGAAGGGATTTTTTTCCCCTGCTGTAGCAGATTGGAGCATGCTCTGCTGGTTTTTTATGCCTTCCTCTGGATCAACTGCGGGTATAGAATTGGGTATATTGGATTGTATGATATTTTTTATTTTTATTTATTATTTCTTTTTTTATGGTTGAACTGGATGGACTTGTGTCTTTTTTCAGCCTAGCTAACTATGTAACTATCAGTTCTAATGTCTGCAGTGAGATTCACAGGCAAGTGCTGCAGGTCTTGAAAATCCCTGCTCCGTGGGTCTGATGTTGTGTTCGCCTTCAGTGGTTCAGAAATCACGGGACCTCGTACAGGGTAGTAGCCTGTGAGAAGTGCACCACGGTTAACTGGACCAGTGCCAGGAAGCTTCCTCGCTGCACACCCGGACCCTCTAGATTCTCTTCACACTGAAGCAGTAAGCAGGTAGTCCAGCTTTACATACGGACTGTATGGGCAATATAGTGGATAGTCTCAGGCAGATACACTTCAGGCAGTAGCGCTAGACATTTAGATAATCTGAGTGGAGCTCCAGCTGGTGTCCCCGCTCTCTCACTCTCTCACTCCGCCATCACGTAACCGCGTCACCTATTCCAAAGAAATCTTTTTGTTTGTCTGGTTTTTCTTTCATCCTGTGCTGTTTAGACATGGTCTTGGGTAGGGATGAGCCGAACACCCCCCCGTTCGGCTCGCACCAGAACCCGCGAACGGACCTAAAGTCCGTGCGAGCTTTAGAACCCTATTAGTTATAATGGATGCGAACGTTCGAAATTAAAAGTGCTCATTTTAAAGGCTAATATGCATGTTAATGTCATAAAAAGTGTTTGGGGACCTGGGTCCTGCCCCAGGGGACATGTATCAATGCAAAAATCTTTTTTTAAAACGGCCGTTTTTTCAGGAGCAGTGATTTTAATAATGCTTAAATTGAAACAATAAAAGTGTAATATTCCTTTAAATTTCGTACCTGGGGGGTGTCTATAGTATGCCTATGAAGGGGCGCATGTTTCCCGTGTTTAGAACTGTCTCTGCGCAAAGTGTCATTTTTGAAAGTAAAAAAGCTATTTAAAATCACTCGCGGCTAATGTTAATTCACGGCTCCCGTAACACAGAGAACAGTGATTCATTGAAACTCATTCATAAAAAAAAGTCATTGATAAAAAATAAAAAAAATGAAAAAAAAAAAGCGTAGGGGTCCCCCAAAATTCAATAACCAGGCCCTTCAGGTCTGGGATGGATATTAAGGGGGATCCCAGCCAAAAAAAAAAAAAAAAAAGGCGTAGGGTCCCCCTCAAAATCCATACCAGACCCTTGAGGTCTGGTATGGATTTTAAGGGGAACCCTAGCCAAAAAAAATGGCGTGGGGTCCCCCCCCTCAAAATCCATACCAGACCCTTATCCGAGCACGCAACCTGGCAGGCCGCAGGAAAAGAGGGGGGGAGGAGAGCGGCCCCCCCTCTCGCCTGAACCGTACCAGGCCACATGCCCTCAACATTGGGAGGATGCTTTGGGGGTCTAAGACCCCTAAAGCACCTTGTCCCCATGTTGATGAGGACAAGGGCCTCTTCCCCACAACCGTGCCCGGTGGTTGTGGGGGTCTGCGGGCGGGGGGCTTATCGGAATCTGGAAGCCCCCTTTAACAAGGGGACCCCCAGATCCCGGCCCCCCCCTGTGTGAAATGGTAAGGGGGTACAAAAGTACCCCTACCATTTCACCAAAAAAGTGGCAAAAATGGTAAAAATGACAGGAGACAGTCTTTGACAATTCCTTTATTAAAATCTTCTTTCTTCTTTCTTCATCCTTCGGTTTCTTCATCTTCTCCTTCCTTCATCTTCTTCCATCTTCTTCTTCCATTTTCTTCTTCCTCCGATCCGCTTCTTCTTGCGCTGCTTCTTCTTGCGCTGGTCTTCTCGTCCTTCTCGTCCGGCATCTTCTTCCGTCGGCGTCGGCGTCGGTGTTGGTGTCTTCTTGGGCCGCTCCGCGCAATGGGAGGCTCCCGCTGTGTGAGGCTCCGCTCCATCTGACAGGTCTTTTAAAACGGAGGGCACCTGGTGACCCCGCCCCCCTCTGACATCATGGGGAAAGCCATCATGGAATTCCCCATGACGTCTCTGTGCGTCAGAGGGGGCGGGGTCACCAGGTGCCCTCCATTATAAAAGACCTGTCAGATGGAGCGGAGCCTCACACAGCGGGAGCCTCCCATTGCGCGGAGCGGCCCAAGAAGACACCGACACCGACACCGACGCCGACGGAAGAAGATGCCGGACGAGAAGGACGAGAAGACCAGCGCAAGAAGAAGCGGATCGGAGGAAGAAGAAAATGGAAGAAGAAGATGGAAGAAGATGAAGGAAGGAGAAGATGAAGAAAAACCGAAGGATGAAGAAAGAAGAAAGAAGATTTTAATAAAGGAATTTAAAATAAAGGATTTTAAATAGCTTTTTTCCTGCAAAAATGACACTTTTTTGCAGGGAAAGTTCTAAGCACAGGAAACCTGCCCCCTTCACAGGCCACCTATAGACACCCCCCAGATGTGATACTGCAATGCTGTTCTAACAGCATGCACACACATATCCCCAGAAATAGAGCACATATTGTTGTCAGCAGTCAGCAGCACACTGACACGCTGACACTGACTGAAACATAATATGCGAGGCCGCCGGCGCGGCGGCCTCTTATACCGTGGGGCGTGTACTAAAGCCCCTGAGCTATAATTGGCTACAGGCATCCTGCCTGTAGCCAATTAAGGCTCTCCTCGCTGCCGGCGCTGTGATTGGCCAAGCATGCGGGGTCACAGTGCATGCTTGGCCAATCATCAGCCAGCATTGCACTGCGCGGGCCGCAATGCATTGCGGGGCCGCTCGCATCACACGAATTTGATGCGAGCGGCCCCAATAGTTCTGGGCTCGCCGAGCGAGCGAACACCGGTGCTCGATTCGAACATGGGTTCGAATCGAACACCGGGCTCATCCTTAGTCTTGGGTAATTTCAGTTGTAGTAGTGGCTGTTTAAGCATCCAGAAATGCATGGTCTGCAGTTAAAGGGCTCTAGAGAAAAGGAGCTATGGAGCAAAATGACTTTCTAGACAATTATATAATTTTTTTTTATATTTTGCCTTTTTGTTTCATTTTTTGAAGAAAAAAAATCCAAGCGGATCAGTTGCTTCAATCCATCAAAACATAATCTGCAATCAAATCATGAAATCCGGGGGATGTGGTCTGCCAGCGTCTGAGATGGCCAATTAGACACAGAGCTCATTAGCCAGGGAAGAGAACCAGAGTGACATTAGCCCTTACCTGCGTCCGATACTTGGACACCCATGCTCTTGAACACCTGCCATGTCCCGCAAACAGAACAATAAATTCCGCCCGAGAAAACTGATGGCCTTCTTCCTCAAGCTTCAGTTTAAGCTCAGTCACCATCAAAATGGCCCCAGCCCATCCGCGCCACATGAGGCTTACACAGAGCTCCCTGATGAGATCCCGGGAGAAGCATGCCTATCCGGCACTCCCCTCACCCCCTACTCACCACACAGAAGTAAATCCTCACACAGGCAGCCCAGTAAAACCCTGTATTCGGCTAGATGCTCCACCACTGCCAACACAAATTGAGGCCCAGGCTTTCAATCCCCTCCAATCTAACCAGGCCCTACATTCGTCCATGGCATCCTTCCCCACCACAGGGCAACCATTCATGGATACGACCCTTTAAGATATGCTGTTGTCACTTCAAACGTCATTGATGACTGATCTCTCATCACTCTTTACAAAAATCTCAACAGACATACATGTACTTGATGACAGAGTGTCACACATTGAAAACATCATGGAAGAATGCACCACAACAGTAAAGGACTTAATCAACACATATGATGAAGTGAGAGAGGAACAATCCTGGCTAAGGGCCAAACTGGCCGATTTAGAAGATAGGTTGCACAGGAACAATGTTAAGCTATGCAGTATTCCTGAAGCCATATTACCGGCGGACCTCCCCAAGTATGCCACAGAGCTCATACATGCAATTCTACCTGATGCCTCCCCTAGAGATCTAATCATCGATCAAATCCCCAGAGATGTACTAATTAGGGTGCTCTTCTTTCATATCAAGGAAAAACTCCTCATGACAGCAAGGACCAAATCCCCACTGCCAGCTCCGTATGGGGACATACATCTTTTTCCAGATCTCTCCAAATACACCCTAAAGTTGAGGAGACAGCTCAATCACATTACCAAAGGCCTCCATAATCATAAAATCGTGTTCAAATGGCGATATCCATCCACACTGCTCATCTCGAGAAACAGATCACCCCACGTGATCAATAATCTCAAAAAAGGTATGGAACTTCTACATACATGGGGCATTATCCCTGACTCCCCCACTGGAATCCACTTCACCTCTGGAACAAAGAGGTCCTCACTCATTCAACCAAGAAAGAAAATACACCTAACATATAAAAAAGAGTAAACCTACAAATTGGCTTTTATACCAACCAAAGTATATCTCTCCCCAACTATAAGCTATTTGCTTTCTAACCACACTCAGCAATTGACTCAAGTTTTCCCCCACAGTGGTTTTCTAGGAGAAATTTGTCTCTATTCCACCTACTGTTCTACCTGGTATAATACCATCCACAGAACTGTATTCTACAAGTTCTATACCTCAGTTACTTGAGCTCTTTTTACTTTTAAGTTTGTTGTTATTTCACAGCTCTAGCTTTCAAATCATTCAGTAATCTAACAGGATATCAAGTCTCACCAGTGATTGCATTGATAAACATACTCTGGCTGCGGTAACAAGATCCCCCCTACTTGTGCAACTAACTGTAAGTGTTTACTTGTACTCAGTCCTTCTGCACCACATCACAAATGCCTTTTAAGACCCTGTCCATAGACACCAACAGGCGTAATCACCTGGCCAAGAGACAATCTCTTTAGAAAACAGCACAAAAGCTGGACTGCGACATACTATGTGTACAAGAGACACCCTTGGCAACTCCCAATCCGCCTAAGTGCTCAAACATGCTCTTTCCCCATATCTACACAGCCTCCTTCATATATAAAAAAAGAGGAGTTCTTATAGTGGTAAAAAACACCATAAATTTTCAAATGAATCAACTAATCTTGGACTCCAACGAATGATATATTATCTTGGGTTGCACTATCAATAAGAAAGAATACACGCTCATGAACATATATGCACCCAACTCCGAACAAATGTGATTCTTCCACAAAGTTATGTGCATCAACAAGCACCTTCAGAAAGGCCACTTAATTGTATGTGGAGACTGTAATCCGGTTCCAGATATCCAGATAGATTTCACGTCTGCAGCAAAACGTAGAGAATCCCCCTTGAAAATTTTTCTCCAAACCCAAGATCTCTTTGATGTCTGGTGCTGCCAACACAGCATAGAAAGAGACTACACTTGGTTAGACAATGCTCCTATCACTATTTCTATTATAGATTCCCCACAGAAACAGAATGCTTGCTTATGGAGAGCAAATACCTATATACTACAACATACTTCCTACAAATCTGAGATTTCTGTTCACAATATTTTACACACAACACAGGATCGGTGTCTGACCCAGGCGTGGTGTGGAACACGCACAAAGCGTTTATCAGAGGTATACTGATAAAAAATGAACTCTCACTGTAAAAAAAAAGAGGACGCAGCATCTAGAATCCCTAACAATGCAAATAGCCAACCTAGAAAAACAAAATAAAGCCAATCCCACAACAAACTCAGCACTAATAATGTCCCTTAGACAGGAACTCAGGATATTTTTTCTACACTCCTTTGAAAATGCACAGAGGAAGTTAAAAGCAACATCATATTCTACCTCAAATAAAGTGGGTAAAGCCCTAGCTAGTATAATCAAAGGCAGAAAACTAAAAAACTAAATAGAGTATGTCACCCTCACACAAAGGAAAATTACTGAACACACAGGCGATAGCTTACACCTTTAGCACCTTCTACGGAGATCTTCATTACATAAAGCAAGACCTAGATACATACCAACCCTCTATAGAAGACATTAATTCATTTCTTACCCAAATCCAGCTCCCAACACTAACAGCTGACCAACTGGTCCTCATTAACAAACCCTTCACCAAACAAGAAATTCTTGCAACCATCCAAACTCTTCCTGCTGGGAAAGGACCTGGCCCGATGGTCTCCCAGGCGAATATTACAAGCAATATTCCCCCCCCATCTAGCCCCCCACCTAGCTACACTATTTAATGATGCTGCCTCCTCTTCATTGTTACCTTGTGAATATTTGCAAGCACTGATTATAACTCTACTTAAACCAGGGAAGGAGCCGTCAGCCCCCAAAACTTCCGCCCCATATTCCTCTTGAACTTAGAATTAAAAATCTACATGAAAACAATTGCAACACGATTATTCAAAATAATGCCTTCATTAATACATAGGTATCAGTCAGGCTTCACCAAGGGATGACAAGTGGCCAATGCCACTAGAAGAGTGATAGACATCATCCACTATAGGGAGTCCAGTGGAACGCCTTCTCTACTTCTATCTTTAAATGCGGAGAAGGCGTTTGACAGAGTCCACTGGTCTTACCTCCAGGGAGTTCTTCAAGAATTTGGATTTAGTGGATTCAGATTAAAAGCCATACTAGCATTGTACTCTACCCCTTCAGCACAAGTTTTTTCAGTGAATATGCTATCTCAGTTGTTCCACATAACCAATGGCACCAGGCAAGGGTGCCCATTGTCTCCTCTGATTTTTAATTCACTGTTGGAGCCCATGACAGAGCATATTAGACAAAACCCACTGATCCCTGATCCTTGTTTTTACAATAGGCCAAATATGCCACAAAATTATTCTTTTTGCGGACAACATCATCCTAATGCTTACTAACCCGGCTTCCTCAAAAAATCCTACAACAATTCAGTAAGGTATCTTATTATAAGATAAATACTACAAAATCGTATATCCTAGATTTAGGAATAGACGCCAAAACTAGAAAGCTGCTACATGACCAATACTCCTATACTTGGGCAGAAAACTACATATCTCATCTAGGAGTACAATTAACAAGATCAACAAAAGGCAGACTGGACTCTTTTAAAATGATACACTTACCACAATTACTTTATAAATTCAGAACCATACCCATTCCTATCCCTCTATCCTATTTTAGATCTCTTCAAGCCACACTTAACAGCTTCTTATGGAAAGGGAAAAAACCCAGATGTGCCCACACCACCCTCACCAAACATAAATTTGCAGGAGGAGTAGGATCCGAAGATTACTACCTAGCATCTGTACTGACCCAGTTACAAGACTGGTTTAACCCACATCCAACTACCCTATGGGGTCAAATAGAGACAGCTACTATGCTACGCACTAGCCTTCGGAGTTGGATTCTAGGCACCCCGATCGGAGCCCCCATACCCTCTGCACTCTCCCCAACAATGAAGGCCTCAGCCCTAGCATGGAAAAAATTAGCCAACATAGAATCCACATACAGCTCCACTTCCAACCTACCTCTCCCAATAGAAATTCTACACCATCTTCCCATGGACCTCTCTCTTGTTCATTGGTCAACAAAGGATATCAAAAATATTCAAGACTTGTTTCAAGGGACAACCATCAAACCGTTCCTCCAACTACAGAAAGTGTTTAACCTTCCAGATTTAGAACTCTTCATATTTATATGAATTAGACACTGCCTCTCTCACATACCCACCCCAATATACACTTTGCCCCCAAAGTGTGGACATACCTAAATAACCTGAGCACCACCAACATGAAATGGATCTCACTCTTTTACAACTCCTTTCGCCACAAACGAGTATTCGTTAAAATGAGACCACACCTGCACTGGGAATCAGATCTAGGATATAGCCTCACTGACTTACAATGGCAAACAGCCCTTCAAACTATCTACAAATATACACAATGCTCCTCTTTCTGGGAGCTAATCCAAAAAATCTCTCTACGTTGGAGCTTAACTCCAACTAAACTGGCCACATTTATTACCACCACTCCAGATACATGCTGGAGATGTAGTACAGTGAAAGGTAACCTTCTACACATTCTTTGGGATTGCCCACATATACAACAATTCTGGGCTACCATATTTTGTATCCTGACGGATATCACACAAATGCCATATTCCTTAGACACTGACACTAGCAATATTGAGCCTGATGATAGAATTGATACCCACCTATCTTAGCAGATTAGTAACACATATTCTACTTGCAGCTAGACTGAGCTTGACCAGACTATGGAAATCTAGCCAGACACAGTCTATAGAAAATACTCCTGAACTAGTAAATCTAAACCACAGATATGAATTAATGATGGCCTCTAGCAAAGGTATGATGGCCAAAGCACAGATTGGCATCCCTGGTCACAGTGGAACAGAGCATCGTTGTTCTTATGAAATTTATGGTAATTCCTGCTCTACATCTTGACTGTTGATCTGACCTACATATTTGATAGATAGAAGTTTAAATGGACACCCCTATACTGTACTTGTAACATGTTACTAAGCTGGAGCCACTCCTCTCTCAGGGCACAAAAGTGTTCCCATTAGGGGTAACTGGGAGAGGGGGATCCAAGATTTCAGTTACCATAGAGTTGAGATTTCAGAGTTATCATAGAGTTAAGAATACAGCAAGAATCCTAGCTTTATTAATAATTTTTGTTAGTGTTCATCAGATATATATTATTCTACCAATAGATGTATAACAAATAATGTACAACAAACACTATCTACATTGTTACCTACTTATTATTGTGAAAACTTAATAAAAATTATATTGATTTTTTTTTTTTTTTTAAATCATGAAATTCCAGATGGGATAAGTTTTAAAAAGTTTGCTTATATCTAGTGGTGAACTGTAGGCAGACAAACAGTTTGGCCAAATGTTATTCATTATTAGATTATATTATTAACACTCAAGCATGTATTTACTGCTGTAATATCTGCAGTTCAACTTAATTATAGCATCCATAAATCAAGTTTTAATTAGTCACTTGGAATTTAAGTTATATGAGATTGCTGAGAGAGCCATACACAAGACACAAAGTAATACAAAAAAGGCCACATGCTAATACAATCAGTGAAGGTGCAATTAGAAAGCAAGCCAAAGAGGCCAAGCAAAATAATTAATTGTGAAACATGCACTGTGCAGAATATGGAAATTAAAGCTGTATTAAGAAAACACAGTACTCTCTTTAATTGGATTTATAAGTTTGGTCAAACAAATTATTTTCCCTGAAGCATCTAACATTTTACAGCATTTTAGAATAAAACTATGAATTTAAGTTATTTTAATATATAGGTAAATATGGGTCATATGACAGAGTATTTCACCAGCATATGATTTGTATTACAGCAGTCAAGGCTGTATAGTCAGGTATGACTTGTATATAACACTCTATATTTCCCTATGTGATCAATCCTTCTTCTTTTGTAAGGAACAGGTGTGAATTTGTTCTTTTTTAGAATGTATGTTAATAATATACTTACTATGGATGACTTCATGTCAGTTTAATCACAGAAGATACAATTTGACTGGGACTTAGGGACCCACAGAGGGATTTTAAATTTGGGCACCCACCTTCACCAAACCATCAATTTTGTCAACACAACTACACAACTACAGTCTTTATCCAACAACATTGTCTATGTTTATGATGCCACAGCTTAACACAAAATAATAGTAATGTGCATTTTATTTGTAACACAATCATGCAAAAATGATCTGACAATTGACAAACCCATCTGAATTCCATATTTTTACAGGAAAATTACATACACAGGAAAATTACATTGATTAAACATTTGTGTTGCTAAGTATGATGAGGATGACCAGTAATTTAATCAATGAAATCTTGTATCTTGTAATCTAAGTATGATGATGTTGACCATTAGTATAGAGCTGTAATCATTGCATTTATCTGACATTAGTTAAGTAGACCATAGCTATTTTTCTCTAGTCAGAGTGAAGGAGAATGGCCACATTTAACAAGGATGTCAGTATAAACTAATAATTAGCTGATCTACTGTTCAGGGCTCAGTAAAATAAAAAGTTAAAAATCCTGTAGCTGCTGAATAAAAAAAAAAAAGGGCACTTACCTGTCCAGGGATCTAGCACTGTCCTCACCAGCCTTTGGGTACCCGGCACCACCATCTTGGATTTGGGAAGTCTGCTGTGACTTTGTGATGTGTTCCATGAGCTTGTGAGCCTAAGCGGTTAGAGCAGAAGTGGGAGCGGGTACCTGCAATAAATAGGTACTGGCTGCCTCAAATTAAAGGGACAAACATATTAGGGAGGGATAAAAAATGGAGCTTCCCTTTGAGAGTGAAGTTCTGCTTCAAGTAGATTTAAGTAGAACAATTTTGACATCAACCATTATGAAGTAATGTCACTCTGATATGAGTTAACTCTTAGTTCAGAGGTGATTTTTTTTTGTGTTATAAAATATTGAAATTAGTTTGAGCTCTTTGAAGTAAACTGGCACTGCTGGATGACACACTTTTTCCCTGCAGACTTTGATGAATCCTTACTGCAGCCTTGGTAACTGATTTTTTTTTTGCGCACACAGCGCTTGTGAACTTTGAGAGCCGCGTAGCTTCTTGGAAGCCTTCTCTCCCAGTGCTTTCTTACCCTCTTCTTCTGCCCCTATCATCTTCCCCCCTCTCCTATCTTATCTCCCCCTTTTTTTCTTCCTCCTTTCCTGTTTATTCTTACTTCCCTCCTCCCCCTCTTTTTTAACCAGTTGGTCATACTTGCCTCACTCTGCTCAACTAATGGTAGCTAGTGTGACCAGTCTGGTACCCTTCCATGCATTAGTTCTCCCAGCACTTTAACATGAAGCTTTTTAGATATCACATTGCTTGTCCTTAAGTATTGAGGCTTGCTATCATTTCCCTTTGCTTACTATGTAGAATGGTTGGTTCTTCTCATACTTATGCCTCTGTATATGCAACAGCCAACCCACTTTTATACAATGGTTGTATTTGACTCCTGTGACATGTTGATATATTTTGATATATTTTGATTGTCAGGCATTGACTTGTTCTGTTATTTACATTTTGGATGTTGCATATGAAGTTCCTTTAACTGATCTGTTATATTCCTGATGACTTTTGTTTTGTTTTTTTTTCTCAATAAACAAATATAACTAGATAATTAGTTTAAGCTTTTTTGGTTCACTTACTAAAGAAATTGACAGCACAAATACCAGTATTAGCTGTTCAGAAGTGACCCCCAAATAAAGTATTTCATTCTTAACCACAGGATTTTTTTTTTAATTCAGTCAATGATTGAGCTTAGTTTAGTTTTTTTTTTTTTTTTCTGGTTTGCTTACAAAAGAAGATGGCTGTACAAATCCGAACATCATCAGTCCATATAAACATTCTTTCTGGGCTACAGAATATTTCTTTCATTTTTATTTATTTAAATTATTTAGGTTTAGGCATTTCTGGTTCTCTTACTAAAGAAGATGGCTGTTCAAATATCACAAATCCCAGCAGTGATAGCCCAGAAGTGATTACAAGATTAAATGATCAGGAAATAAGGTCAGATCATTCTTTCTGTGTCATGGGATATAGTCTTTTTTAAATTTAATCAATTTCTATTTTTTTTGATTTTTACTTCAAGATTGTTTGTCGTCTGATCAATAATGACGTACAAAACCTGGCACTTAAATCATTAAAGAGGGTTAGAAATTACAAGTTCTACATATGTAGAAAGCACATCTTGGTAAAAAATGACAGAGCCTGCGTGTTTGGTAGACATACCAGAGGAAAACATTACAAATTGTGAAGATACAGTGCTTAAACAAGACATGTCTGCACATAAGATAATAGTTCCCACAGTTGTTAGAAATACTGTATATCTGAACATGTTTTCCTTTTTTTGGTAGCCTGTAATAACTTTTGTGAAGCAGTTTGAAACCATTTGTGTTGATGCACCACTTCACTTTTTTTGTGGGTGACTGTCTTTTAGAGTACATTTGAATGTTACCTATTGGTAATATACAGTATCTCACAAAAGTGAGTACACCCCTCACTTTTTTGTTAATATTTTATTATATATTTTCATGTGACAACACTGAAGAAATTGCACTTTGCTTTAATGTAAAGTAGTGAGTGTACAGCTAGTATAACAGTGTAAATTGTATGTTCCCTCAAAATAACTCAACACACATCCATTAATGTCTAACCACTGGCAACAAAAGTGAGTATACCCCTAAGTGAAAATGTCCAAATTGGGCCCAATTAGCCATTTTTCCTCCCCGGTGACTCGTTAGTGTTACAAGGCCTCAGGTGTGAATGGGGAGCAGGTGTCTTAAATTTGGTGTTATGGCTCCCACTCTCTCATACTGGTAACTGGAAGTTCAACATGGCACCTCATGGCAAAGAACTCTCTGAGGATCTGAAAAAAAAGAATTGTTGCTCTATATAAAGATGGTCCAAACTTTAAGAAGATTGCCAAGCCTGAAACTGAGCTGCAGCACGGGGGCCAATACCATACAGTGGTTCCACTCAGAACAGACATTGCCATGCTTGACAAAAGAAGTTGAGTGCCCGTGCTCAGCGTCATACCCAAAGGTTGTCTTTGGGAAATAGATGTATGAGTACTGCCAGCATTGCTGCAGAGGTTGAAGAGGTGGGGGGTCAGCCTGTCAGTGCTCAGACAATACGCCGCACACTGCATCAAATTAGTCTGCATGGCTGTCATCCCAAAAGGAAGCCTCTTCTAAAGATGATGCACAAGAAAGCCTGCAAACCGTTTGCTGAAGACAAGCAGACTAGGGACACTTATTACTGGAACCATGTCCTGTGGTCTGATGAGACCAAGATAAACTTATTTGGTTCAGATGGTGTCAAGCATGTGTGGCGGCAACCAGGTGAGGAGTACAAAGACAAGTGTGTCTTGCTTACAGTCAAGCATGGTTATGGTAGTGTCATAGTCTGGGGCTGCATGAGTGCTGCCGCCACTGGGGAGCTACAGTTCATTGAGGGAACCAGGAATGCTAACATGTACTGTGTCATACTGAAGCAGAGCATGATCCCCTCCCTTTGGAGACTAGGCCGCAGGGCAGTATTCCAACATGATAACAACTCCAAACACACCTCCAGGACAACCACTGCCTTGCTAATGAAGCTGAGGGTAAAGGTGATGGACTGGCCAAGCATGTCTCCAAACCTAAACCCTATTGAGCATCTGTAGGGCATCCTCAAAACAGAAAGTGGAGGAGCACAAGGTCTCTAACATCTACCAGCTCTGTCATCATAGAGGAGTGGAAGAGGACTCCAGTGGCAACCTGTGAAGCTCTGGTGAACTCTATGCCCAAGAGGGTTAAGGCAGTGCTGGAAAATAATGGTGGCCACTCAAAATATTGACACTTTGGGCCCAATTTGGACATTTTCACTTGGAGTGTACTCACTTTTGTTGCCAGTGGTTTAGACATTAATGTCTGTGTGTTGAGTTATTTTGAGGGGACAGAAAATTTACTCTGTTATACAAGCTGTACACTGACTACTTTACATTGTAGCAAAGTATAATTTCTTCAGTGTTGTATTTGGGTTTAGGGGATTAGCCTTTTAGGAAAAAAGAAAGTGAAATTATTAACATGCCAAGATAAAACAAAGAGAAACAAGCACACGGGATCTAAGTGAAGTAAAAACAATAGGTGTTGTTTTGAAAATTTTATAAAAAAATCACATGTACTCACAAAAGAACAGTTGCAGAGGTCGTGGGTATAATGAGACAGTGTGCCGCTGTACCACCCAGACTCGCAAAGTGTAATTTCTTCAGTGTTGTCACATGAAAAGATATAATGAAATATTTACAACAAAAAAAAGTGAGGGGTGTACTCACTTTTGTGAGATTCTGTATAACATACTGTTAATTGTAATCCATCAGCAAAATTATTGAGTACAAGTGTAGAGACAGTTTTGTATAAAATGTTGATACTTACCTCAGAGTAGACCTCAACACTATTAGATGGTGAAAGACTCTTCTTTGTGCTGTGTTCAACTTGCTGCCTGTTGATCCTGTTAAAGCATTTGGGTTTAGTGGATTAGCCTTTTAGAAAAAAAGAAAGTGATATTATTAACATATTAACATGCCAAGATAAAACAAAGAGAAACAAGGGATCTAAGTGTAGTAAAAACAATAGGTGTTTTTTGAAAATGTTATAAAAAAATCACATGCACTCACAAAAGAACAGTTGCAGAGGTCGTGGGTATAATCAGACAGTGTGCTGCTGTACCTCAAAGACTCATGTCATCCAGCTGATCTGATGGCAAACTGCAGGGTCGAGCTGCGGAGTGAGCCATGCTGCTCTCCTCCTAAAAGCAACTGATAAAAACTGGTTCTGGTGTTGACACATGTGAAGCTCTTTCAGGCTGGTGAAAGGGGAATCCCCCTAGAAATGCAATCTGTTATGGGCACACACCATCAGAAGACCTCCCAGAGGGTGGACTTCAGGGGTATTAGTGCCAGAACCAGCTTCTGTCAGCAGGAGAGCAGTACAGCTCACTCTGTAACCAGTTCACCATCA
The DNA here is from genome assembly GCA_028564925.1 of Lithobates sylvaticus. Classification (NCBI taxonomy): domain Eukaryota; kingdom Metazoa; phylum Chordata; class Amphibia; order Anura; family Ranidae; genus Lithobates; species Lithobates sylvaticus. The sequence goes on from CM053028.1 coordinate 386,119,857, forward strand.
GATCAGCTGGATGACACAAGCAGTCATGGAGGTACAGCAGCTCTCTCTCTCCTTATTATGAGAGCTTCTGCTGTCCTTTTGTGAGTGCTTTCTATTCAATTAAAAAAAAAAACACCTTTTTCTTTTTACTACACTTGGATCCCTTGCACTGGTTTATCTTTGTTTTATCTTTGAATGCACTGGCAGCTCCCCCTTTTGGTTTCTGGCAGCTGGGGACTTTCAGGGTAGAAAGATGTGAGATGCCTCTATTTAGCTAATAAAAACTTGTGGTCATTTGGGTCTTTAGACACATTGCCAACATTGTTTACAGTTTGTTTAAAGTGGATGTAAACCCACTGTCATCAAATTTAAACTAAAAACTATTTTTTAATATATAAGGCTATACATGCCTCCTGCATGTATCCTTATATTTCAAATGTCACCCCCTCACCTGCCAGGAGCCCCGCAATATTGTAATTTCTGTGGGCGTTTTTTTTTTCCGGAGCTTGGTGGGCGCAGTCGTGACGTCAGAGGACTCCTCTGCCCACCACTGCACTCCCACTGCCAGCCAGCGTTGCGAGGACGAGCCTCGCGCCTGCTGAGACTGGCGTGCATGTGCAGGAGTGACAGAGCCCGTTCTGTGAAGAAGCAGAGCGCGCTCATGTTACTCCTGACCATGTGAAAAATAAATGTAACCCCACATCCCCCACTGTCTTCCTCCTCCTCCTCCTCCAGGGGGACCTGTCAGGATGGAGAGCGGAGAAATGGGTCGGTATGACCCCTTTCTTTTCTGAATGGGACACAGATCGTTCGTTACCGATCACTCTGTGACCTGTGATAACTGAGCAGAGTAACCTGTGTGTTCCTCTGCTCAGTTTTAGAATGGAGAGGAGACGCTGTCTTCCCTCCATTCATCTTCAGTGCAGAGAAAGGACTGGGGAATCTGTTTCCTCTGTCCTTTCTCTGTGTCAAATGGGAGATGTCAGGGGTCTCTGTTTAGTCATGTCACCAACGGGGCTGAAATAAAAAAATATATAAAAATAAAATTGTAAATAAAAAAAAATGTAATTGAAAATAAAAAATTACTGACACCACAACCCCCCCCCATACCGACACGGTCCAGAGCCCCAAACCCACTGACACCGACCACTACCCCACTGACACCGTCCACTGACACCGACCACTGATACCATCCACTGACACTGTCCACTGCCCCACTGACACCGTCCACTGCCCCACTGACACCGTCCACTGCCTCACTGACACCGTCCACTGCCTCACTGATACCGTCCACTGCCTCACTGACACCATCCACTGCCCTACTGACACTGTCCACTGCCCCACTGACACCTTTCACTGCCCCACTGACACCGTCCATTGCCCCACTGACACCATCCAATGCCCACTGACACCATCCACTGCCCCACTGACACCGTCCACTGCCCCACTGACACTACCCACTGCCCTACTGACACTGTATGGCTGAAATCGCATCACATTCGGACCAAACTTTCACAGGACCCTTTTTTGGTCTGCACCAGAATCGCATGCGTGTTCACACCTATGCGATCCGATTCATGTCCTAACTGTCAGTTCGCAGTGCGATATGCAAGCTGAAATGGGGGTGTCGTTAACATTGTATGACACTCCCCAACAGTTCGCATATGGCAGTGTGAAATGTCATGCGAGTCGGATGCAATGTGGGATCCCACAGTGGATTCACAGGGTTCCCAAATCGCAGCCTTGGTGGGAGCAGTCAGGTGACATTTGTAGGCTGTATGCTTTGAGGCTCGGTTCACACTGGTGTGATGCAGGAACCCTGTGAATCCACTGCGGGTTACCACATCGAAATGCTGTTTTTTATTTTCCTTCAGATCTATAACACTATACTTTATACTTTAGGTGAGCATGCACTATACAATCTGATTGTACAATCTCTGCAAAACATTGTAATATATGTACAAACCTAAACAATTAATTTAAGCAGTATCCAATCAGGCAGGCATTTGTACTACATAGTTGGTTGTAGATCCAAAAAAGATTGTACAATCAGATTGTATAATGTATGGTAAGCTGTAGGCTGGCCATAGATGGATCTGTTTTTTTATAAGTCAGTGTCTGGTGAAAAAAAACTTAGTGGATCCCCCCATCCATACAATTAAGTTGGATGAGGGAATCCTGTCTGCTGAGACATCTATGTCAGTGCTACAGATTGAAGGAAACATTTCTGCTGGTTTGAGAAAAGTTGATCATTAACCACTTGCCGCCCGCCATATAGCAAAATGACAACGGCAAAGTGGTTTCAATATCCTAACCGGACGTCATATGACGTCTTCAGGATATTAATACCTATACCTAGGTATATCAATAGATGTCCCAAGTACTTGCAGCCAATTTGCTAGCAGTACACCACCAATTGACAAACAGGCAAATTTCCCTACCCCAGTTGTTGAACCGTAAATTTGGTCCCAGAAATCCACATGCTCAGCATTTAAATGCTAGCTTAGCCAAATTGCTAGCACTGCAACTGCTGCCTTTTCAGAAGGTACACTCTGCCCCTTTTGTGAATTTGTGGAATGTGCTGTACCTCAGTGGCAGGTTCCAAAACGCCATTTATTTTTACAGAAGACCATTTCGGCTCTCTACCGACATGTGGAAGGCAATGTTTTGGCCTTGTTGGACAGAACGGTCAGCAGTAAGGTTCATATTACCACTGACTCATGGTCCAGCAGGCATGGGCAAGGACATTACCTATCCCCCCTCGGCCCCCGCCCCCCTCTGATGTCATGGGGAAAGCCATAGGGAAGTCCCCATGACGTCTCTGTGCGTCAGAGGGGGGACGGGGTCACCAGGTGGCCCCGCCCTCCGTTATAAAAGAGCTGTCAGACGCAGCGAAGCCTCACACAGCGGGAGCCTCCCATTGCGCAGAGCGGCCCCAAGAAGAGACCGACACTGTGGAAGAAGATGCCGGAGCGAAGCCTTAGAGACCGACGCCATGGAAGAAGATGCCGGAGCGAAGCCTCACACAGCGGGAGCCTCCTATTGCGCGGAGCGGCCCAAGAAGAGACGCTGACGCCGTGGAAGAAGATGCCGGACGAGAAGACCAGAGCAAGAAGAAGCGGATTGGAGGAAGGAGAAGATGGAAGAAGAAGGTGGAAGAAGATGGAAGAAGAAGATGAAGAAACCGAAGGATGAAGAAAGGAAGAAGGAAGACCAGAAGAAAGAAGATTTTAATAAAGGAATTGTCAAAGACCGTCTCCTGTCATTTTTACCCCCTTATCATTTCACACGGGGGGGGGGATCTGGGGGTCCCCTTGTTAAAGATTCCAGATTCCGATAAACCCCCCACCCGCAGACCCCCACAACCAATGGCCAGGGTTGTGGGGACGAGGCCCTTGTCCCCATCAACATGGGGACATGGTGCTTTGAGGGGTCACAGACCCCCAAAGCACCCTCCCAATGTTGAGGGCATGTGGCCTGGTACGGTTCAGGAGGGAGGGGGCGCTCTCGTCCCCCCTTTTTTCCTGCGGCCTGCCAGGTTGCGTGCTCGGATAAGGGTCTGGTATAGATTTTGAGGGGGACCCCACGCCATTTTTTTTTTTTGGCTGGGGTTCCCCTTAAAATCCATCCCAGACCTGAAGGGTCTGGTATGAATATTTAGGGGGACCCCTACTTCATTTTTTTTTTAAATTTGAAGTGGGGTTCCCCTTAATATCCATAGCAGACCTGAAGGGCCTGGTAATTGAATTTGGGGGAACCCCCACGCTTTTTTTTTTTTTTATAAATGACTTTCAATAAATGACTGTTCTCTGTGTTATGGGAGTCGGCAATTCATTAGCCGCGAGTGATTTTAAATAGCTTTTTTTCCTGCAAAAATGACTTTGTGCAGGGACAGTTCTAAGCACGGGAAACATGCACCCCTTCACAGGCATACTATACACACAGGTACGAAATTTAAAGGAATATTACACTTTTATTGTTTCACATTAAGCATTATTAAAATCACTGCTCCTGAAAAAACTTCAGTTTTTAAAAAAAAATGTTGCATTGATACATGTCCCCTGGGGCAGGACCCAGGTCCCCAAACACTTTATATGACAATAACATGCATATTAGCCTTTAAAATTAGCACTTTTGATTTTGAACGTTCGAGTCCCATAGACTTTAATAGGGTTCTAAAGTTTGCACGAGCTTTAGGTCTGTTCGCAGGTTCTGGTGCGAACCGAACAGGGGGTTGTTCGGCTCATCCGTAGTTACAAGTTACTGTTCAGTCACTTTTCTGGCTATACGAAAGGAGATCCATGTAATCTCCTTCAGCATGGGGCATTTAAATGTGGATCATATCCTTATTGACAATTTATCTTTGAAGGAACAGGGTTCAAGTGACCCAATGGAGGTACATATAGGCTCCAACATTTTCCGCCTATTAAACAGTGTATGAAGTATATCTGATGATTTGCAAATGCAGAGCCTACTATATAGAAACAAAAGTGTGCTGTATGGCAAAGATTCTATGTTCACATTTATGCCATATGCAATGGAAATTTACAATTACCAATACCAAAAGACCTCTCTAGATACCATGATTAACAAATCAATAGACTGTGCTTTATGGTATTAGGTAGAATACACCCGAATGTGAAGGATGGAGACTGATAATAAAGGGGTCCTGCAATGCAAGTTCAAAGAGATAAATGATCTTAGAGCCATCATACCATTTGGAATAAAGTACAATCTAAGCTTTTTACTATTTCTTGATTCATTTTAAGGGGATATTCCCTCTAAAATGCATTACCCCTAAATTATACAAGACAACGTACCAAACTTACCAGTGGCAGCCCATCCATAAATAACATTTTTTTTAAAAATTGGCCCTTTAAAAATAAAAAAAATACAAAAAAAGTCCATAAGTGCACTGTGTTCGGACGCCGGACACAGTGCGACGCCGGACACAGTGCACTAATGGAAATGCCACGTCTATGCAATCACAAGATTGCAGATGCGGCGCTTCATTTGCGGGCGTTTATCCCGCCTTGCGGCGCTTTCTGAAACGCCAAGTAGCTTCCGCCCGACGCTTGTAGTATCTATTACTTCGGCCGGGCGGTTTGATTGACATCCAAGTTTGATGTCACTTCCTGTTTCCTCTATCCCATTGCACCTGTGAGAGAGAGGAAACAGGGAGTATGAGGAGCAGAAAATGTAAAGGGATGGGGTAAGGGAAAAAGGGAGGTGGAAGGGGTAAATTGGCTGGATACAGTCAATTGCAGCCGAGTATAATTAAATCGGCTATCGATCAGAGCTAAAGTATGGTAATAAAGTCACCGTAGCCAAACATATATGAAAAATAGGAAAAAGAGGTTCTGGAGCAGAAAAACTCTGCTCCAGAGAAAGAAAAGCGGCTACTATGTGGAGACAATTACTGATCGAGTCAAGATAGATAGCTTGAATAAAGGCATTTTATTAAACACACTTGTGTGCTTCCCATAAAAAACAAGATTGAATGAATTTCAATAACTAGATCACAATTACTAACAATTACTGACAACACAAAACAAGACATGGACAAACACCATATAACAACAAATGCACCATATGAAACAGCAGCAGCGGGCTAAATCTTATATAAAGTGCCTGAATTAAATGCAGGTAGTATTATGATAAAATTCATTTAAATCATGTAAATAAATTCAAGCACTGATGTTGGAGCTTTGCATACTGAGGCGTAATTGGGAGACAAAAATATTGATAACAGCAAAACTTGATGAAATCACATGTAGAATATACTAGTAGTGAATCAGATTAAATCATTGATTTATCAGGTAGATATCCTAGGAAAGTGTTTTATTAGGAAAAGATGCGTTTTCCAATGTAGCAATTTATAGCATTTTTTTGCTGTATGGAATCAAAACAGAAACACTTCTTATTAGGTAAATATTCACAGCTGTTCCCAATGTTATAGGCACCTTAGCGGCAGGAAAAATGATGGGAGCCTGGTAAATGAAACAAGTCAGTGAAAGACCGCACGGCTCGGGTAGCTGTTTGCAATTGCCATATAGGGATCAGCTGTCCCAAGAGTCTCATCGGTCTTTGTATTTATGACAGTGTAGTTCCACACGTACCAGGAGGTAAAGATCACAAGGCAAATACAGAGTCCAGGCTAAAAGACAACTTAATAGCGACGATAAGCCATTTCTGCAGACAATTAAATATATGAACTATTAGGTAACGTTACCGCTTCGTCGACCTCTCTTATGTAGAGGTATGTCTGTGGTTTTCAGGTCAGCCGACAAGGATGTCCTGTGTCCATAGCCATTTGACGTACAACACTTGCTGGAATAAAGTTGATGTGCGTTGGACAGCGCTGGGTAGGCGTTGAGTGATGGAGCGCCTAGTGATCGAGAAAAGAGCCAATTGGTAGCCAGGTATTCCCAAGTGTGGATCAAGTACAGCTCCCCGGGGTCAAGGCTGACAGTGCTATGCTGAGCTCAGTGCTCCGTACTCCGTGCTCCGCTCTCGGAGCCTCCGCTCAAAGTAATGCAAGTCCGCTGCTCGTCACACGGTGCATCACGTGACGCGTTTCGCTGAGGGCGTAATTGCAGTTGCTTCTTCCGACGTGTGCTGGGAAGGTGTCTGGGCTACCTTCTTATGCTGAAAATCAGCAAACATCAACAGGTGTTGGCAGAAGGATTAATTGCATTGGAAGTGTTGTGGCCATTCTGACCAAGTCCACAATAGCTTAGAAACTTCACCTAAGATTGTAGGAGCCGGTGAATTATTAAAATTATAACCGTTGTATTACTCCGGTTATGGTAGTGGTCAAAAATGGTTTACTGTGGTTTGGGCATGGAAAGTAATAACGAACAATTAAACAATTTTAAACAAATACCGCTACAACTGGTGAAAAATAACAAAACAATTCACCAGTTGAAGCGCACATTTAAATCAAGGTGAGGAATCAAATGAAAAAAAGGAAAAAAAAAACAAAACAAAGAAAAATACGATAACTTATTTTTAGCAGATTCAAAGAGCACTTTTAAGGAATAGGGTGGCCAATTAATCTTAATGACCGTGCGGGGATCTATGTTGTGGGTATTATGGGCCCAGTATCATTAGAGTATCAATAAAAAGGGGGGAGAGAGAAAGTTTTATTAAATAGATAGATTGTGTACTCAATAAATAGCGGAGTTTGACGATGGAGTGAACAGAGTAAATAAACACTGTATCTAATTATGACATGACTAAAAGACTGCTGTGTAAACAATCTATATATTGTAAAACTTTATCTCAAATTGTTTAAATTGATCATTATGTTTTAGATACAAGGATGTTTACTGATTGAATTAATTTAACATATTGCCAAAGCAATTTTAAAAAAACAAGAAAATATATATAAAGAAAAATAATATATATAAAAAAAATTAAATAAATAATGATGTTAGGATTGTAAAAAAGCCTGTAAATTTAACTCCGTATTGAGGCCTAATGGGACTAAAGATTTTAGGCGGTATACCCACCATTTTTCTTTTTGAAGAAGTATCTTGTCAAAGTCACCCCGTCTTGGTGGTAGCTTTAGAAGGTAGATTCCTTTGACTAGCAGCCCAGCTGTATCGCCTCCATGGTGGGTGAAAAAATGTTTAGCTAGAGGTTTTTTGGGTATTTTTCCCTTTTCACGTATTTCTCTTAAATGCTCACCAATTCTGATTTTAAGGGAGCGTTTTGTTTTGCCTATATAGAGTTTAGGGCAAGGACATGTAATCATATAGATAACCCTAGTACTTGAGCAGTTGATGAGATCAACAATTTTAAAGTTGTCCTTACCAAGTGCATCAGAGAAAGTAGAGGTACGGTGTACGAAAGGGCAAACCTGACACCTAGTACAGGGAAACATACCCTTTGTTCTGGGGTAGTCGGAAAGCCATGTCGAATCAGATTCTTTGACAAATTCCGACTGTATCAAGGTGTCGCCCAGGCTCCTCGCTCGTCTGGCGACGAGCTTGGGTGTACTGCCCACAATCTTGGCAAGAGAGGGAGAGCATGTCAAGATCCCCCAGTGTTTTTCCAAGGTCTGGCGAACCTCATTCCATTGAGACCCAAAAGTTGTTATAATTCTTACGGGTTCTGATAAAATAGGTTGAGGTGTCATGGGAGGTGGTTCATGTCTATTTGTAGTTTCTAACAGACTTTCTCTATTTCTCAAAGCAGCTTTCTTTTTGGCTCTCTTAATCTGATTGTGGGAGTAGCCACGCTCCCGGAATCGATTATACAGCTCTGCGCTCTCTTTTTTGTATTGAGCTGGGTCCGAGCAGTTCCTTTTAATACGGAGGAACTGCCCAACAGGGATCCCGTTTTTCAGCCATTGGGGATGATGGCTTGAGGCATATAGCAGTGTATTTGCTGCTGTCGATTTCCGGAACGTGCTAGTACCTAGTAGACCATTTTCCATAGAGACTTTCAAGTCCAGGAATGGCAACGAAGAACGGTCATAATTGTAAGTTAACCTAATATTTCTATGGTTAGAATTGAGCTCCAGCATAAATTTGTGCAAGTCATCCAGTGTGCCGCGCCAAAGCATCAATACATCATCGATGTACCGCAGCCAGGTCTGTACGTGGCTGCGGTACATCGACGAGGGATAGACATCGTCCCTCTCCCATTGGCCCAGATGGAGGCAGGCATAAGATGGAGCCCAGGCTGCACCCATAGAGGTTCCCCGTATCTGGTGATAATATATCGTGAGAAATTGAAAAAAATTATTGGTTAATGCAAGTTTTAATAAGTCAATGAGGAACTCATTTTGGTGACAAGCCTGGGGGTATGTTGTCTCCAAAAAACTGGACACTGCCTCAATGCCAATTTGGTGAGGGATAGATGTGTATAATGATTCCACGTCTATGCCAACCAGCCACACCTCTTCAGGGTTAGGGTAAGGATCCTGACTGGAAATTATGGACAGTACATGTCCGGTGTCTTGGACATAGGACGGGAGACTTTTGACCATATCCTGTAGTAGTGAGTCCAGGTACCGACCTATTCTTTCCAGTGGGCCCTGACAGGCAGACACAATAGGGCGCCCTGGGGGATTTTCCAAATTTTTGTGAATTTTAGGTATAATGTAAAAAGTCGGTAGACTGTACTCCACAACCACTAGATACTGGAACTCTTTTTTAGTCAAAAGGCCTTCCTCTCTGGCAAAGGTAAGTTTTTCATTGAGATCATGGACAAGAGTTGGAAAAGAGCCAAAAACGAAATTAGCCCTCCCCAGTCTTTATGGGACAATCCCAAAAAGTACAAACGACTTAAAAGTTGTTAATTTGACAGACACTCTACTGACCAATGATCATATAGAGCTATTGCAGAAGGGAATGTCTTTCTCCCCTACAGCGAGCATGGACGAATTCACAGTCTATAAAGATGTCGCCCTATTTTTGCAGAAAGTTTTCTTTCGCTCCCTATATAGTGAACAAATTAACTCAGAATCAACGGTAACCAACCAACCAACCAATGATGAAAAAGCCATTGACATTCTAATGTCTTTGCTTGACGAAAATGACGATTACACAGAGCCTTCTGCTCTTATACGACGACCGACCAATCTGAGAATAAGATCACAGAAAATGCCACCATTATCTAAGAATAGATGGCTGCACCTTTATTTGGAACTAGTCCAACAAGACCTTGAAAAAATTAATTGGAATAGAAGCCCCCAGGATAACCTTACCAGTGCAGAGAGACTTGCTCTATCCGATCTACAAAAAACAAAAAACATTGTGATTAAAAAAAGCGACAAGGGTGGTAACGTCGTATTATTGACCGAAACCATGTATGAGAAAGAAGCCAAACGTCTATTAAATGATCGGGACACTTATAGTATACTTGAAAGGGACCCTTTTCCAACTCTTGTCCATGATCTCAATGAGAAACTTACCTTTGCCACAGAGGAAGGCCTTTTGACTAAAAAAGAGTTCCAGTATCTAGTGGTTGTGGAGTACAGTCTACCGACTTTTTACATTATACCTAAAATTCACTAAAATTTGGAAAATCCCCCAGGGCGCCCCATTGTGTCTGCCTGTCAGGGCCCACTGGAAAGAATAGGTCAGTACCTGGACTCACTACTACAGGATATGGTCAAAAGTCTCCCGTCCTATGTCCAAGACACCGGACATGTACTGTCCATAATTTCCAGTCAGGATCCTTACCCTAACCCTGAAGAGGTGTGGCTGGTTGGCATAGACGTGGAATCATTATACACATCTATCCCTCACCAAATTGGCATTGAGGCAGTGTCCAGTTTTTTGGAGACAACATACCCCCAGGCTTGTCACCAAAATGAGTTCCTCATTGACTTATTAAAACTTGCATTAACCAATAATTTTTTTCAATTTCTCACGATATATTATCACCAGATACGGGGAACCTCTATGGGTGCAGCCTGGGCTCCATCTTATGCCTGCCTCCATCTGGGCCAATGGGAGAGGGACGATGTCTATCCCTCGTCGATGTACCGCAGCCACGTACAGACCTGGCTGCGGTACATCGATGATGTATTGATGATTTGGCGCGGCACACTGGATGACTTGCACAAATTTATGCTGGAGCTCAATTCTAACCATAGAAATATTAGGTTAACTTACAATTATGACCGTTCTTCGTTGCCATTCCTGGACTTGAAAGTCTCTATGGAAAATGGTCTACTAGGTACTAGCACGTTCCGGAAATCGACAGCAGCAAATACACTGCTATATGCCTCAAGCCATCATCCCCAATGGCTGAAAAACGGGATCCCTGTTGGGCAGTTCCTCCGTATTAAAAGGAACTGCTCGGACCCAGCTCAATACAAAAAAGAGAGCGCAGAGCTGTATAATCGATTCCGGGAGCGTGGCTACTCCCACAATCAGATTAAGAGAGCCAAAAAGAAAGCTGCTTTGAGAAATAGAGAAAGTCTGTTAGAAACTACAAATAGACATGAACCACCTCCCATGACACCTCAACCTATTTTATCAGAACCCGTAAGAATTATAACAACTTTTGGGTCTCAATGGAATGAGGTTCGCCAGACCTTGGAAAAACACTGGGGGATCTTGACATGCTCTCCCTCTCTTGCCAAGATTGTGGGCAGTACACCCAAGCTCGTCGCCAGACGAGCGAGGAGCCTGGGCGACACCTTGATACAGTCGGAATTTGTCAAAGAATCTGATTCGACATGGCTTTCCGACTACCCCAGAACAAAGGGTATGTTTCCCTGTACTAGGTGTCAGGTTTGCCCTTTCGTACACCGTACCTCTACTTTCTCTGATGCACTTGGTAAGGACAACTTTAAAATTGTTGATCTCATCAACTGCTCAAGTACTAGGGTTATCTATATGATTACGTGTCCTTGCCCTAAACTCTATATAGGCAAAACAAAACGCTCCCTTAAAATCAGAATTGGTGAGCATTTAAGAGAAATACGTGAAAAGGGAAAAATACCCGAAAAACCTCTAGCTAAACATTTTTTCACCCACCATGGAGGCGATACAGCTGGGCTGCTAGTCAAAGGAATCTACCTTCTAAAGCTACCACCAAGACGGGGTGACTTTGACAAGATACTTCTTCAAAAAGAAAAATGGTGGGTATACCGCCTAAAATCTTTAGTCCCATTAGGCCTCAATACAGAGTTAAATTTACAGGCTTTTTTACAATCCTAACATCATTATTTATTTAATTTTTTTATATATATTATTTTCCTTTATATATATTTTCTTGTTTTTTTTTTAATTGCTTTGGCAATATGTTAAATTAATTCAATCAGTAAACATCCTTGTATCTAAAACATAATGATCAATTTAAACAATTTGAGATAAAGTTTTACAATATATAGATTGTTTACACAGCAGTCTTTTAGTCATGTCATAATTAGATACAGTGTTTATTTACTCTGTTCACTCCATCGTCAAACTCCGCTATTTATTGAGTACACAATCTATCTATTTAATAAAACTTTCTCTCTCCCCCCTTTTTATTGATACTCTAATGATACTGGGCCCATAATACCCACAACATAGATCCCCGCACGGTCATTAAGATTAATTGGCCACCCTATTCCTTAAAAGTGCTCTTTGAATCTGCTAAAAATAAGTTATCGTATTTTTCTTTGTTTTTTTTTTTTTTTACTTTTTTTCATTTTATTCCTCACCTTGATTTAAATGTGCGCTTCAACTGGTGAATTGTTTTGTTATTTTTCACCAGTTGTAGCGGTATTTGTTTAAAATTGTTTAATTGTTCGTTATTACTTTCCATGCCCAAACCACAGTAAACCATTTTTGACCACTACCATAACCGGAGTAATACAATGGTTATAATTTTAATAATTCACCGGCTCCTACAATCTTAGGTGAAGTTTCTAAGCTATTGTGGACTTGGTCAGAATGGCCACAACACTTCCAATGCAATTAATCCTTCTGCCAACACCTGTTGATGTTTGCTGATTTTCAGCATAAGAAGGTAGCCCAGACACCTTCCCAGCACACGTCAGAAGAAGCAACTGCAATTACGCCCTCAGCGAAACGCGTCACGTGATGCACCGTGTGACGAGCAGCGGACTTGCATTACTTTGAGCGGAGGCTCCGAGAGCGGAGCACGGAGTACGGAGCACTGAGCTCAGCATAGCACTGTCAGCCTTGACCCCGGGGAGCTGTACTTGATCCACACTTGGGAATACCTGGCTACCAATTGGCTCTTTTCTCGATCACTAGGCGCTCCATCACTCAACGCCTACCCAGCGCTGTCCAACGCACATCAACTTTATTCCAGCAAGTGTTGTACGTCAAATGGCTATGGACACAGGACATCCTTGTCGGCTGACCTGAAAGCCACAGACATACCTCTACATAAGAGAGGTCGACGAAGCGGTAACGTTACCTAATAGTTCATATATTTAATTGTCTGCAGAAATGGCTTATCGTCGCTATTAAGTTGTCTTTTAGCCTGGACTCTATATTTGCCTTGTGATCTTTACCTCCTGGTACGTGTGGAACTACACTGTCATAAATACAAAGACCGATGAGACTCTTGGGACAGCTGATCCCTATATGGCAATTGCAAACAGCTACCCGAGCCGTGCGGTCTTTCACTGACTTGTTTCATTTACCAGGCTCCCATCATTTTTCCTGCCGCTAAGGTGCCTATAACATTGGGAACAGCTGTGAATATTTACCTAATAAGAAGTGTTTCTGTTTTGAATCCATACAGCAAAAAAATGCTATAAATTGCTACATTGGAAAACGCATCTTTTCCTAATAAAACACTTTCCTAGGATATCTACCTGATAAATCAATGATTTAATCTGATTCACTACTAGTATATTCTACATGTGATTTCATCAAGTTTTGCTGTTATCAATATTTTTGTCTCCCAATTACGCCTCAGTATGCAAAGCTCCAACATCAGTGCTTGAATTTATTTACATGATTTAAATGAATTTTATCATAATACTACCTGCATTTAATTCAGGCACTTTATATAAGATTTAGCCCGCTGCTGCTGTTTCATATGGTGCATTTGTTGTTATATGGTGTTTGTCCATGTCTTGTTTTGTGTTGTCAGTAATTGTTAGTAATTGTGATCTAGTTATTGAAATTCATTCAATCTTGTTTTTTATGGGAAGCACACAAGTGTGTTTAATAAAATGCCTTTATTCAAGCTATCTATCTTGACTCGATCAGTAATTGTCTCCACATAGTAGCCGCTTTTCTTTCTCTGGAGCAGAGTTTTTCTGCTCCAGAACCTCTTTTTCCTATTTTTCAGTATGAGGAGCAGACTGACTCTCCGGGCACTGGAATCTGGGATGCCAGCCTCCATAGTGATCCCTCCATCCACACCAACAGCGGACACATACTGGACAGAGGACACAGAGAATGATGAGGCTGGCCAGCCGGGGAAGGTATGGAGTTTTATCAGCTGCTCTAATGGCCTCTTCCCCTCCCCCACCCACCCACCCCACTCAAATTAAAACCATCCTTCCTTCCAGCGACTGTCTGATCACCTAATGAGAATCCCTCCCCATCCCATAATGACATCAACAAGTGCTTACAATCCGAGGTGTTGTCTCTGGCCAGGAGTGGGTGTCTGCAGCATGATGTCCTACACATGACTACACATATGTTTGGGCTGCTTTATGTGTATGTCATGTTATATGGCATTTTATGTAGGACATGCTGTGAAACTCATGGTTTGTGGAGAATATGCAATGGGTAAAAAATTGTAGGCATAGGACATATTATGTGTAGGACATGTTATGTTGATGACATTGTGTGCAGGATGTGCTATATGTGGGACATGTTATGTGTATGTCATGTGTATGACACGTTATGTGGAGGACACACAATGTATATGTCATTCTAGGTGTATGTTGTGCTATTTGTACGTCATGTTATGTGTATGTCATGTCATGTTATGTGTATGTCATGTTATGTGAAGGACATGTTATGTTTATGTCATGTTATGTGGAGGACATGCTATGTTTATGTCATGCTATGTGGAGGTCATGTTATGTGTATGTCATGTTATGTGTATGTCATGTTATGTCATGTTATGTGGATGTCATGTTATGTTTATGTCATGTTATGTGGAGGATATGTTATGTGGAGGACATGTTATGTTCATGTCATGTTATGTGGAGGACATGTTATTTTTATGTCATGTTATGCTTATGTCATCTTATGTGTAGAAGAACATGCTATGTGTAGGACATGCTATGTACAACATGTTATTCATGGCATGTCCTACATAAGATGTTCTACACACAGGCTGGCTGCATTTGGTGGGACGCAGGCTGGCTGCATTTGGTGGGACGCAGGCTGCATGTAAGGAGGTTCTCCACTGAGGGCACCTGATGTAAAGAAGGACTCCGCTGGGGACGTCTGATGACATCTGGTGGCAGGCAACGTGGCAGGTGACACGCTTCAGGGCTCCCACTAATTCTGCATTTACAATGTAATAATAGAAATAATGCTATTCAATCATCCTGACACCATAACAACCATGGTGCCGGGATGATTGACGTGCTAACACCAGGTGCTTGGAGTATCTTTATCTGCTGATTGTTAAGCTTTCTAGAATACACATTTCTATAGTTGTGTAGGATCTGGGCCTGCTGTCCCTTCATTCCTCTCTCCCTCCATCCCTCGTTCATCTCAGACGCTAACTACACCACTTTAGAGCCACGCCCACTATTTTACTGAAACCACGCCCATTTTTACCAAGTGGGAGGGGTAAAAAAGGCAGGGCGGGGTCTGGCGCCCCCCTTCCTAAAACGTCACCAGCCGCCACTGAAACTTACATGTAGTGTACCAATAATTGAATGGTTTGCTGTTCCATGTAATTAACCCCAGGAACTATACAGTATATAGTTGAGTAAGAATTGTTATTATATTCTGCTGACAAGTAGAATCTGGGCTCCTGGGGTGACTATGCTAGGTTTGTGCTGTTTTTTTGTTTTGTTTTGTTTTGTTTTTTCTTGCTAAATACAGGCAATGTTTTCCAGTACCTGGGAGCTGCCACTAGATTTTTATGGGTTCAAATCCCTCTACTCCTGGGCTGGGGCACATATGCAGTGCTACTTGTTTTTTGGGAGCTTCCTGTCAAGTCCCGTCCCAACCTTACAAGGTAATTTGGGTGGATGGTCCATGTGGCATATGGCGTCATGTTGGCACTCAGGATTGAGGTGAACAGTTCACAAGCTGGTAATGTCCACCTCCAGTGATGTCACAGCCGACAGGGAGACCACTGCCAGCTTGACTCGGAGCCTTGGAAACCCCTGCAGTTAGCGAGACAGCAGCAGCACCACACACCACCAGATATCTGGATCAGGACTACACAGTGAGCCCCCCCCCCCCTTGTGACTAGCCTTTTTAACCCTTACCCTGTAAGTTAATTCTTATTTTCATTTTTTATCTTAACAAATTCATCATTAATCGTTTTAATACACTGCACTCAGATGAGTGCCGCTGTTCTCCACATTATATATCTACAGAGCTGCTTCCTCTTCCACAGCTGGCTGCACCTCTAGAGCGCTATATACACTTTTAACCCATCAAACTTGTTCTTAACCCATTCAAGCCTGAACTCAACTTTTCCAGGGTCCAAGCCACCCCTAACCACTGGATTTCATTATCATAACCACCTTTACCTATTTTTTTTTGTTTGCCGTCCATCTGTCTCTGTCCAAGCGCCACTATACTCCCCCCTCTCCTTGTTACATGCCACTGCCTCCCTGAGCCAGCAGTTCTTTCTGGATGTGGACATGGCAGGGATAGGTCCTCCAGAGCTTATGTGGGATGATGTGGTGGCACAAGAATATGTAAATAGTTTAGCATGTCTCATCTGGACACAGGTTCCTTTTAAATAGGTCCAAGGAAGAGGTGAAGTCACAAACCTTCCATCCTTGCTAGGTTCCATTTTTCTCTTTCTAACCTTGGGTTTCAATGCTTTAATAAACACATTTAGCATGTGGGTTGAATTGGCATGAACACACTGTGAATATTTCCAAACTGAGTTCAGAGGCGGCTCATTAGTTAGGCAAATTAGGCAGTCATCTGAGACCTCGTGCTTACAGGGGCTGCCACAGATCCCCATCCAGCTTGCTCTCCGCAGGCAAATGACAGAAGCAGGTCAGAGGAGGAGAGATTGTGCCACCACTGCAGTTGTTGGGAACGGGCAGAGGGCTCTCTGTGTTCCCTGACCATTCCCCCTCCCTCCCCCTTTCAGAGGAGGAAAGCAGAACAGCACAAGATCAGAGCGGCTGTGTTACTGAGTGGAGAGAGCAGCTGTGGGCTCCATTTTCCCCCCTGTATCGCCTACCCCGATTTTCCAGGAGTCTGATGGTGACTACCGGGAGTAGGGATAGCCGCGGCGGCGGCCTCGCATATTATGTTTCAGTCACAGTGTCAGCGTGTTGCTGATTGCTGACAAGATATGCTCTATTTCTGGGGATTTGTGTGTGCGTGCTGTTAGAACAGCACTGCAGTATCACATCTGGGGGGTGTCTATAGGTGGCCTGTGAAGGGGGCAGGTTTCCTGTGCTTAGAACTTTCCCTGCAAAAAGTGTCATTTTTGCAGGAAAAAAGCTATTTAAAAGCACTCGCGGCTAATGAATTGATGGCTCCTGTAACACAGAGAACTGTTATTCATTAATAAAAAACAAAAAAAAAAGCGCGGGGGTCCCCCCAAATTCAATAACCAGGCCCTTCAGGTCTGGGATGGATATTAAGGGGAACCCCAGCCAAAAAAAAAAAAAAAATGGCGTAGGGTCCCCCTCAAAATCCATACCAGACCCTTGAGGTCTGGGATGGATTTTAAGGGGAACCATAGCCAAAAAAAAATGGCGTGGGGTCCCCCTCAAAATCCATACCAGACCCTTATCCGAGCACGCAACCTGGCAGGCCGCAGGAAAAGAGGGGGGGACGAGAGCGGCCCCCCTCCCGCCTGAACCGTACCAGGCCACATGCCCTCAACATTGGGAGGATGCTTTGGGGTCCCCCCAAAGCACCTTGTCCCCATGTTGATGTGGACAAGGGCCTCTTCCCCACAACCCTGGCCATTGGTTGTGGGGGTCTGCGGGCGGGGGGCTTATCGGAATCTGGAAGCCCCCTTTAACAAGGGGACCCCCAGATCCCGCCCCCCTGTGTGAAATGGTAAGGGGGTACAAAAGTACCCCTACCATTTCACCAAATAAGTGTCAAAAATGGTAAAAATTACAGGAGACGGTCTTTGACAATTCCTTTATTAAAATCTTCTTTCTTCTTTCTTCATCCTTCGGTTTCTTCATCTTCTCCTTCTGTCATCTTCTTCCATCTTCTTCCATCTTCTTCATCTTCTTCTTCCTCCGATCCGCTTCTTCTTGCGCTGGTCTTCTCGTCCTTCTCGTCCGGCATCTTCTTCCGACGGCGTCGGTGTCGGTGTCTCTTCTTGGGCCGCTCCGCGCAATGGGAGGCTCCCGCTGTGTGAGGCTCCGCTCCGTCTGACAGGTCTTTTATAATGGAGGGCACCTGGTGACCCCGCCCCCTCTGACGCACGGGGACGTCATGGGGAATTCCCTATGGCTTTCCCCATGACGTCAGAGGGGGGCGGGGTCACCAGGTGCCCTCCGTTATAAAAGACCTGTAAGACGGAGCGGAGCCTCACACAGCGGGAGCCTCTCATTGCGCGGAGCGGCCCAAGAAGAGACACCGACGCCGACGGAAGAAGATGCCGGACGAGAAGGACGAGAAGACCAGCGCAAGAAGAAGCGGATCGGAGGAAGATGAAGATGGAAGAAGATGGAAGAAGATGACGGAAGGAGAAGATGAAGAAACCGAAGGATGAAGAAAGAAGAAAGAAGATTTTAATAAAGGAATTGTCAAAGACCGTCTCCTGTCATTTTTACCATTTTTGACACTTTTTTGGTGAAATGGTAGGGGTACTTTTGTACCCCCTTACCATTTCACAAAGGGGGGGGGGGGATCTGGGGGTCCCCTTGTTAAAGGGGGCTTCCAGATTCCGATAAGCCCCCCGCCCGCAGACCCCCACAACCACCGGGCACGGTTGTGGGGATGAGGCCCTTGTCCCCATAAACATGGGGACAAGAGGCTTTGGGGGTCTTAGACCCCCAAAGCATCCTCCCAATGTTGAGGGCATGTGGCCTGGTACGGTTCAGGTGGGAGGGGGGCCGCTCTCGTCCCCCCTCTTTTCCTGCGGCCTGCCAGGTTGCGTGCTTGGATAAGGGTCTGGTATGGATTTTGAGGGGGACCCCACGTCATTTTTTTTGGCTAGGGTTCCCCTTAAAATCCATCCCAGACCTTAAGGGTCTGGTATGGATTTTTAGGGGGACCCTACGCCATTTCTTATTTAATTTTTTGGCTGGGGTTCCCCTTAATATCCATCCCAGACCTGAAGGGCCTGGTTATTGAATTTGGGGGGACCCCCACGCTTTTTTTTTTTTTTTTTTTTTTTATTTTTTATCAATGACTTTTTTTTTATGAATGACTTTCAGTTTCAATGAATGACTGTTCTCTGTATTACGGGAGCCGTCAATACACATTAGCTGCGAGTGATTTTAAATAGCTTTTTTACTTGCAAAAATGACACTTTTTGCAGAGACAGTTCTAAACACGGGAAACATGCGCCCCTTTACATGCATACTATAGACACCCCCCAGGTATGAAATTTAAAGGAATATTACACTTTTATTGTTTCAATTTAAGCATTATTAAAATCACTGCTCCTGAAAAAACGTCCGTTTTTAAAAAAAAATTTGCATTGATACATGTCCCCTGGGGCAGGACCCAGGTCCCCAAACACTTTTTATGACATTAACATGCATATTAGCCTTTAAAATTAGCACTTTTAATTTCGAGCGTTCGCATCCATTAAAACTAATAGGGTTCTAAAGCTTGCACGGACTTTAGGTCCGTTCGCGGGTTCTGGTGCGAGCCGAACGGGGGGGTGTTCGGCTCATCCCTAGTGATGAACAAGAAATAAATTGGGCACCAGTCACTTTTAGGCTTTAAACAAGAGAGAAGTTTTTTTCTCAAACAGGAAAAATGTGAGAGGGGAAGATAGGGCACAGGACACCCTTAGTAACAATCAGCAACAGACAGATTGGCAGACTCCTTAGCCAAAAATAGGTGAGATAAGGTAGACAGCAGTACAGGAAAAAGAGCCGTTAAGCTGAATCAGCACATCTGTACTTTATAGGATAGGATGTCTCCTCTAGTAACTAAACTTTAATCACTGCTTCATCTCAGATTCCCTTGGATAAGTTGAACTCTCGCTTGAAGTCCTCCTAGCCACTTCATAGCCTCCAGCTCATGAAGAGCCCCCTCTGGTGCCTCCTTAGAACTCCATCCCTCTCAGAATCAATTCCGGATCTTTGGCAGGCTTTTTTTCCTCTGCATAAACTTTAACACCTGGATAGGCTTCGGATAGGCCTAGCCGCCGGCAGCCACACACATCCCCCCGGGCCACAGCTGTGTGGGAAGACTGACCCTGATCACCTAACTTCTTTCCAATAAATAGCTTTTCTCAGTCATTCATATTTGCTGCTAAGCATGCTAAGAAAAGTATGTTTATCCATAAACTATACTGTAGCTCATCATACTAATGTCAAAGGCAACAGTGCCACCTACTGACAAAAGGGAGAAGTCACAACTTAATAGAATTAGAACAGAAGTCATTTGATCGTTAAACACTACAAATTAGCCAGGCTGGCTACCACCCAGCATAACTAAATTTACCTGCAGCCCTACTTTAGGATGAGGGTGCTACACCCCTCCCTCTAGTAGGGATGAGCCAAACAACCCCCCCCCCCCCCCCGGTTCGCACCAGAACTTACAAACAGGCAAAAAATTTGTGCGAACATGCGGACACCGTTAAAGTCTATTGGACATGAAAAATAAAAAGTGCTCATTTTAAAGGCTTATTTAATTTATTTATTTAAAGGCTTATATGCATGTTATTGTCATAAAAAAGTGTTTGAGGACCCAGGTCCTGCCCAAGGGGTATCAATGCAATTTTTTTTTTAAATGTCAGTTTTTTCAGGAGCAGTGATTTTAACCACTTCATCCCCGGAAGGATTTTCCCCCTTAAAGTGGAGGGCCACCCTAAAAAAAAAAAAAAAAAAAAACAGCATTAATAGTCTTAAAAAAAGAAAAACATTTGAATTTTTTTTTTTTTTTAGCTTACCAGGAATCCCTGTTGCTAGACAGTCTTCCTAATCTACCTCCTTCCTACTCCACGGTGATCTTTGGTTTTTGCTCTCCTCCTCGCATTGTCTTCTGGGTAATGGGCCGGAATGTGTTCAGGGAAACTGTGTGTTTCCTAATACAGCGCATCCCATTCACAAAGCGCCGTGTGACTCATGCATGCACAGTAGGAAATGGGCAGTGAAGCCGCAAGGCTCCACTACCTGTTTCCCTTAGTGGGGATGGCAACGCTGGGATCCGAGAGCTGAGGGATGGGTCGGCATCACCGGCCGACATCGCAGGCACCCTGAAAAGGTAAGTGTCCTTATTAAAAGTCAGCAGCTACTTTTTACTTTTTTAGCTGCTGACTCTTTTGTGATATGGCACTGCGTCGTTTTAACTGACAATTGCGCGGTCGTGCAATGTTTTTTTGTCCTTTTTTTCCTACAAATAGAGCTTTCTTTTGGTGGTATGTGATCACCTCTGCGGTTTTTATTTTTTGCGCTGTAAACAAAAAAAGACCGGCAATTTTGAAAACAACACAATGTTTGTACTTGTTGCTATAATAAATATCCCCCAAAAAAAAACCAAAAAACGAAAGCGTATATTGATTGGTTTGCGCAAAAGTTATAGCGTCTACAAAATAGAGGATAGATTTATGTAATTTTTATTATTATTTAATTTTTTACTAGTAATTGCAATTTTTATCAGGACTGTGACATTGCGGCGGACAGATCGGAAATTTTTTACACTATTTTGGGACCATTAACATTTATACAGCGATCAGAGCTAAAAATAACCACTGATTACTGTATAAATGTCACTGGCAGGGAAGGAGTTAACACTAGGGGGTGATCAAGGGGTTAACATTGTTCTCTAGGTGTGTTCTAACTCTAGGGGGATGAGACTGACTAGGGGAGGAGACCGATCGGTGTTCATACTTAGTATGAACACACAATCTGTCTCCTTTCCCCTGAGAGAACCGAAATTACACACACACATTTACACACACACATCCCCGTTCTCGTCCTGTCACAAGTGATTGCGATCGTGCCTGGGGGTGTCCTTAGTCTGCCTTTAAAGTAGCAAATCCTTCCCGTGTTTATAACAGTACCACAGCAAAATTACATTTCTGTCCCCCCAAAACACATTGTCCCCATGTTATTGGAGACAAGGGCCTCTTCCCCACAGCCCTTGCCCGGTGGTTGTGGGGGTCTGCGGGCCGGGGGCTTATCACATTCACCAAAAAAAGTGTCAAAAAAGTTTGGGACAAGTCCTTTATTAAAAAAAAAAAGTCCCACGATGTCCATTCATCTTCGATCACAGCGCCGATGAAAAAGCCTGCAGTCGCAGGCATTTTTCCTTTACAAATGTAATTTTGCTGCTCTCATTCATAAAATTATAATTGGCCACTATGTAAGCAGCTTAATATAGTGTGGGGCGAGGACTCAGCCCCCTGAGAAATAATTGGCCAAAGGCACCCTGTCTTTGGCCAATCATGGCTCCCACAGCAGAGCATGCTGTGATTGGCCAAAGCATGCCGGTCAGGTGCATGCTTTGGTCAATCAGCAGCCGTCAATGCACTGCAAACTCACAGTGCATTGACGGTCTCGCCATTCCTTATGGGGCGTTCCTCAGACACTCAAATTTTCCACGAACGCCCCATAATGTTCTAAATGCGGCAAACGGGCGAACACCTGATGTAGGAGTACAGTATCTGTTTGGGCATTTAGGCCCCTTTTCATTTATGTAGTAATTTTAACCACTTGCCTACCGGGCACTTACCCCCTTCCTGACCAAGCAATTTTTCAGCTTTCAGCGCTGTCGCATTTTGAATGACAATTGCGCGGTCATGCTACACTGTACCAAATCGAATGTTTTATCATTTTCTTCACACAAATAGAGCTTTCTTTTGGTGGTATTTTAATCACTTCTGGGTTTTTATTTTTTACAAAAATAAAAAGGCCAAAAATTATGAAAAAAATGTGTTTTTTACTTTGTTTCTGTCAGTAAATTTTGTAACTAAGTATTTTTTTGCCTTCACTGATGTGACTGATGAGGCGGCACTGATAGGCTGAACTGGTGGGCATTGATGAGGTGGCAATTATGGGCACTGATAAGTCAGAAGTTATGGGCACTGAGGAGGTGACACTGATGAGGAGGCACTAATATTCCACACTTATGGGGACTGATAGGTGGTATTGATCGGCACTGTTGGGTGGCACTGATGAGCACTAATAGGCGGCACTGGTGGGCACAGATATGTGACACGGATAGGTGTTACAGATGGGCACTGATTGGCATTAATGGGTGGCACTGATAGGCAACACTGATGGGCATTGATCGAAAGCAGTGATGGGCATTGATGGACAGCGCTGATAGGCAGCAATGACTGGCATTACTAATGGGCACTGATTGGTGGCACTTGTGGGCAGTGGTGGGCACTGATTGCTGCCACTGGTGGGCACTATATGCTGGCATTGATGGACAATGGTGGACACTGTTTTGTGACGCTGACCGGCTCTCCTCTCCTCACACTGTCAGTTTGAGGCGAGGAGAGACGATTCCCGGCATCTCCTTGTTTACATGTGACCGGCTGTGATTGGACACAGCCGATCACATGGTTAAAGAGCTGTGGACGTGGCTCCTTACAGAGATCAGGGTCACGTCGTGTCCGAACAACACTGCTCAGCGCGATCACCGCGATGCGCACCCCCGCAGGCGCGCATGAGCTGCTGTTAACAGAGCTGCATCCTCCCTCTCTTAAATTTTCTATTTTTATAGATTATGAGATTTCACATATTATTACATTGTAACATATGGAACGACCCTCCAGGTCCACCAATTTAGTTTTATTTATTTAAATTTTTTCACCAATTTAGCTTTAATCCATTAATCCATTAACTGGCAGCTGATCGGTTTCTATTCAGAGCTGCACCCGATGTTGCACTCTTTAGTTTTTGTAAATCAACCTCATAGATTCCTGTAGTTCTTCAGTATCATCAAGGGTTAATATATGAGTTCTCATCTCTGCATTAATGCTGGTAGGTGGAGATACTCTGGGTCTGGCTTTGGCTGGGCCGTTGGAAGGAGAACTTGTGAATCTATTTTGTGTGTGCCTGAGCAGCACTCTGCCTCCTCCGTATGTCCTGATCATCTATCCCCTTCTGTTTATGTGTGGCCTGCTGGGGAAATAGTAGAGCCAGTACCATTTTGGCTGGAGAAACAGAGCAGCAGCAGTAAGAAGTGTCATATGCCAAGGTTCCCCCCCCCGACTCCTTTCCTTTCCTGGACATGCCCCTTATGCTTCTCTGTTTATATGGGGTAAAATTGCCACTCCGATGTGCTCAGTACCACTGCTGTGTGCTCCGATGGGTCTCTGTAGAGCAGAGCTTCGCTGTTATGTGTCCATCTCTCTGGCTGCTGGCTATGCCCTCCTATTTAATTGATTTTCATTAACCACTTCCATACCAGGCCTATTCTGGCACTTCTCTCCTTCATGTAAAAATCATATAATGTTTGGGGGTTCTAGTAATTTTCTAGCAAAACAATTATATGTTTTTTTTTTAGCAGACACCCTAGAGAATAAAATCGCGGTCATTTATCTCACACAGTATTTGCGCAATAATTTTTAAAACTAAAGTTTTACTAAGGTAAAGTTAGCACAATTTTTTTATATAATATGAAATATGATATTACGCTGAGTAAATAGATACCTAACATGTCATGCTTTAAAATTGCACACAATCATGGAATGGCGCCAAACTTCGGTACTTAAAAATCTCCATAGGCGACACGTTCATTTTTTTTTACATGTTACCAGTTTAGAGTTACAGAGGAGGTCTAATGTTAGAATTGTTGCATGCGCTCAAACGCACGCAGCGAAACCTCACATGTGTGGTTTGAGCGGCGTTTACATATGTGGGCGGGACTTACGTGTGCGTTCGTTCTGAGCGCAAGCTACCGGGGACAGGGGCATTTTAATTATTTTTTTTTTATTATTATTTTATTTTATTTTTTTATTTTTTATTTTTTACACTTTTTTTAATAATTTTTTTTTGATCACTTTTATTCCTTTTACATGGAATGTAAACATCCCTTGTAATAGGAATCTATGTGACAGGTCCTCTTTATGGAGAGATGTGGGGTCAATAAGACCCCACATCTCTCCTCCAGGCTGGAAAGCATGAGATCGGTAAAAAAAATTCACTGATCTCATGCTGACAGCCGCGATCGCGGCTTTGTTTACTTCCGGGTACCGGGTGTTACGTCATAACGTTGCGCCCGGGCCTCCGACGGTCATAGAGATGACTGGTGACCATCTGGTCACCAGAAATCTCTATGCTCGTCATCCGGCGGCAGGCGATTCTTTCTCCGGGCCCCCGATGGCAAGGGAGAGCCCGGATAAGCGCCGGAATTGCCGCTATGATCATTCTTATGGTGCACAGAATCGCCGGCTGAAAACGAGAATATCTGAATAATGTCTGTAGCTGCAGGCATCATTTAGATATTCCCACTGAAAGTCAAAGACGTCATATGACACCCTTGGGCGAGAAGTGGTTAATCAAAGCAAACTCGCCTATCAAACCATGTCTACATGCTTTCTTTTGCTGAGAAATCACTTTTTTTTATTCAGACCCTGCAGATGTGTATACTAAGGGAGTACAAACATTGTCTTCAAGATTTTAAAAAGGAGAAGAAGAATTTTCTCAGCAAATCTTACCTTTCTTATCTAGGCATAGTAAAGCCTTTTCAATAACTCAACATTCTAGTTCTAATTTGGTAGAGAACGTTTTCTTTTTTACTGTTGTTAGTGAAATATTTTCTTCCTGGTATCAAATAACTGCATATCCATAGAGTATTACGTCATGGATGTTCCTCATAATTTAACATATCTTTAAATACATATATGTGTGCCCAACTCTCATTTGCTCCACAGGTCTCCATTTAATCTGTGATGACTTTTCTTATACTCCATAAAATGTGCATTTTAGTACATACTGCAGTTCACTCCATGCTCTTCATACAAGACTCTTTAATCTTTAGTCAGGTATCCAGCAAACCATGATTTACCCTATCCATAATCCATCAAACCAAAGTCAGATTCACTTGTCTGGTGTTTTAGAAAAGCATCACGTGTTTTTCTTTATTCATTCTCAAGTGTCAGAGTCAATAGTCAGCATCAGGGATCAGATTTACTAGTCAACATCAAGTGTTAAATTCAATGATATACTTTAGGGGTCAGAATCACTAATTAGAATCAGGTATTAGAATTTCCCAGTCAGCATCAGGTGTCAGCGTCAAGTTTCAGAGTCCATAGACAGTATTGGGTGTCTAAATCAGCTTTGGATGTCAATATTCAGTATCAGATGTCTGAGTCAATAGTCAATATCAGATATCTGCTTCAATAGTCAGTGTTTGGTGAGTCAATACTCAGTTTAAGGTGTCAGAGTCACTAAATGCTTTTGTTACTCTGCTTCCCCTCTCCTTGTCTCTTTTTTGTTGTTTTAAACGCCTAAAAATGTTTCCCTATAAGTACACCAAAAGTTATATGCCAAAGTAAATAATAACTGTACAGTATACTAAAGTTACTTATTAAATAACATTATTTAAATAACTCTTATTTAAAATGTTTCTAATTCATGCACTGCATCCTTAAATGTTGGTGTCCATTGACCTTGACCAAAATGAAAGCGGGGGCAACTGAATTAAATTAATCCTTTTCTGTAATGTAGTGCCTCATAGTGTACATTAGAAGCTGCAGCAAGTCAGATAGAATCTACCCCAGAAAAATCTAACCCTTTCTTTACCAAGCCTGGCTGTCCCTAGACTTTCCATAGTATGGAAAGTGTAACTATTTCCCTAAAACCTTAGAATTACGCAGGGAAAACTTACTGAAGTATTTCCCAATTCAGAATCCTAATGTGCTTTATGCCAGTGTCATTTTAGCTTTAACTATTTTTTTTTATTTAAAAAACGGATTAAACCATAAAAAAAACATTAAACAAGGAAAAGGTCAACAACATGAAAGATGGTTATATTGATTGCAGCTGGCAGATTTACCGTTATTGGATATGGCAAGAGAGTGAAAATTCAACTTACCAGAATAGACATAGGTTGTGTGGCTAGATGGTACAAGTAAGAAAACACTAATGGGTAAGAACAGGAAGGATACAGATTGTGATAATGCATGTTGCTGCTGCTCTGATATCAATTTATCTAGATTAGATGCTGATGTCTAAAAATGAAGCATGGTTTTACAAAAAAATTTAAATTGTTCTATTTCATGTATTGCGCATGATAGCATTAGGTGATTGTAATGATGCAGGTTGCTGTTTCAAAGATATTTATTTAACTATACTAGATATTGATGCCTAAAACTAAACCCTTTATTTACAAAAACACCTCAGGGGTTATATTTATAAACTATCTGCATAGCAATTTGCCTAGTAAAAGGGCATGCACATTTGTTCTGTGTGAATGGAGGCAAACAATGAATGTTGTTAACCATTTGAAGAAAGGTATGTTAAACTCCCTCACTGTCTAGTTGTTATACTAATGCCGCGTACACACGCTCGGACATACCGACAACAAAATCCAGGATTTTTTTTTTCCAACGGATGTTGGCTCAAACTTGTTTTGTATACACACGGTCGCACAAATGTTGTTGGAAATTCCGAACATCAAGAACGCAATGACGTACAAGATATTCGATAAGTTCAATAATCAGTGCAGCTCTTCTGCTTGATTCCGAGCATACCGTGGAATTTTATGCATCGGAATTGTGTACACATGATCAGAATTTCTGACAAGTTTTGTTGTCGGGAAATTTGAGAACCAGCTCTCAAATTTTTGTTGTCATAAATTCCGACAGCAAATGTTCGATGGAGCCTACACATGGTCGGAATTTTCGACAACAAGCTCCCATCGAACATTTGTTGTTGGAAATTCCGAGCGTGTGTACACGGCATTAGAATGAAAATTATTTAGGTATCAGTCACTGCACCCAAATGATATAGTCTTATTTTAGTTCTATTTAATCACCATCCTTTTTTTTTTTTTTTGTTTTGTTTTTTTTTACTATGTAAAAGGCCAAATGACAGTTTAGTTTGTGTGAAAGTTATAGCATCTACAAACCACAGTATATTTATGAACATTGATAATTTCCAATGCACTGACTGCCGATCTCATTTGTTGAGGCCTCATAAATGCCAAGACAGTACAAACACCCTCAAAGTGACCCATTTTGTGCCAAAACACTTTTAGAAAGTGAATACAATTTTATTTTATGTTGCAAAGTTGCCACAATGTACACTGTCCACCTGTGATTGCGGGAACGAGAGCCAGAGCCAGAGCCAGAGCAACTGACAAGGGAGTTGTAGAGAGATTTGCTGTTCCTAGTGCTTAGGAACAGTTATCTCTCTCCTCCTCCAGTCAGCTCAGCCCCCATACAGTTAGAAACACTCCCAGGAAACACACTTAACCCCTTTACCACCCCTAGTGTTAACCCTGCCAGTGACATTTACACAGTAATCAGTGGCTATTTTTAGCTCTGATCGCTGTATAAATGTCAATGGTCCCAAAAAAGTGTCAAAAGTGTCCGATCTGTCTGCTGCAATGTCATAGTCCCGCTAAAAATTGCAGATCGCCGCCATTACTAGAAAAAAAAGAAAAATAATAAAAATGCCATAAATATATTTCCTATTTTGTAACTTTTGCGCAAACCAATAAATATACGCTTATTGCGATTTATTTTTTTTACCAAAAATATGCCGAAAAATACATATTGGCCTAAACTGATGAAGAAATGCTTTTTTTTTTAAGTTTGAGGAAATTTATTATAGTAAAAAAAAATAATATTGTTTTTTTTTTCAAAATTGTCGCTCTTTTTTGTTTTTAGCGAAAAAAAACAAAACACAGAGGTGATCAAATACCACCAAAAGAAAGCTTTATTTGTGAGGAAAAACGGACGTTAATTTTGTTTTGGTAAAGCAAGACCGCAAAATTGTCAGTTAAAGTAAAGCAGTTCCATATCGCAATAAAATGGCCTAGTCATTAAGGGGGGAATCTTCTGGTCTGTAAGTGATTAAGAGGTCTTTTGAAAATTTCATTATTTCACCACAAGCTTTTGGAAAATTCTAAATTAATTTTTTTACACAAAGTTGTAAATTAATAAGACATTTCTAACATTCTAGCATAGGCAATTTCACCAAAAACTACATTCTGCTACTTCTGAGCTTGAAGCTTCGTGCTTGCAAGATGCATATATTACATATCTAATTACTTGACTACCTATCAGATTTTTGAGGCCGTGGAACACCAGGACAGTAGAAGCACCCACAAAATTACCACATTTTAGGATGCAAACACCTAAGCACTCAAAAATGTTTTTTAACCACCTCAGTACAATGCATTTTCACCCCCTTCCTGACCAAGCCATTTTTCATCTTTCAGCACTGACGCATTTTGAATGACAATTGCGCGGCCATACAACACTGTACCCAGATGAAATTGTTATCATGTTGTCCCCACAAATAGAGCTTTCTTTTGGGCGTATTTGATCACCTCTGCGTTTGTTTTGTTTTTTGCGCTATAAACAAAAGAAGAGTGACAAGTATAAAAAAAACAATATTTGTTTACATTTTGCTATAATAAATATCCCCAAAAAATATATAAAAAAACTATTTTTTTCCTCAGTTTAGACCGATACGTATTCTTCTACATATTTTTGGTAAAAAAAAAAAATCACAATAAGCGTATATTGATTGGTTTGCACAAAGGATAGATTTATAGCATTTTTATTATTATATATTTTTGAACTAGTAATGGCGGCGATCTGCGATTTTTATTGTGACTGCGATATTGTGGCGGACATATCAGACATTTTTGGGACCATTCACATTCAGCGATCCATGCTATAAAAATGCATTGATTACTGTATAAAATGTGACTGGCAGGGAAGGGGTTAACCACTAGGGGGCACTGAAGGGGTTAACATGTTCCCTGGGAGTGATTCTAACTGTAGGGGGAGGGGACTCACAAGGGGAGGAGGAGACCGATCAGTGTTTCTCTGTACTGAGATCACACCATTGGCTCCTCTCCTATGACAGGACCATGGATCTGTGTGTTTACACACACAGATCCACGGTCCTGCTGTGTTAACGGGCAATCGCAGGTGCCCGGCGGACATCGCGGCCGCCGGGCATGCACATCGGGTGCCCAGTGACACGGCGGGCGTGCGCCCGTGCTGCCGGCGGCGCGTGCTCCCTGGAGAGCCGAGAAGGGGAGGACATCATATGATGCCCTTCCGCCCTGAGAGCTGCGCCGCCTGGCCGTCAATAGACAGCCGACGGTCACGAGGCGGTTAAGAGGCATCGTGAGTCTTTTGAATATTTCATTTATTACCGCACATTTTTGGAAAGTAAAAAATATTTTTTTTTTTTCTTTACAGAAAGTTTTTAATTAATAAGATATTCAAACATGCCATATGGGCATACTTAGAGTTACCCCGTGTACACACGGTCAGCTTTTCCGACAGGAAATGTTGGATGTGAGCTTGTTTTCGGACTGTGTGTTTGCTCCATCAAACATTTGTTGTCGCACTTTCCACCAACAATGGGGCACTTATAGTGCATAATAGGCTGTTTACACCGTTCCCGTTTCAATTTTTATTTTTTATTTTTTAAGGGGCAATAGTGATGCCATGTTAGCTCACTTAAGAAACAAAAAAACCCTTCTTTGGTGTAACTCAGCATGGAAATATTACCTTTCATATTTCCCCTCTTTTCATTTATCTTTATATGCCCCATTAAGGGAAGTGCGCCCTCTCTATGTGCGGCATAGTCAATCACACACACACTTTAGCCCTCCCCTGGTAATTTTATTTTCTACAGGGATCGGCTATATTATGTAATATTCCCCAGCCAGGCCTTTCTCATCTACCTATTCTTGAGATGAGGGCCAGGCAAGATTCCCCTCTCTATACAATCCAGCCACTATGCGCGCAGGCACACATCCCGATGGACGGGAGATCAAGCCTAGAGGAGATTTTGGGTCTTTGCGCATGCGCGGTGCGGCGGACGACCACGCCGCGCGCGCACGTTGGCTTTGTGGAGCGCGCGGGCTCCCGCTCTCGCATCACTGGGCGTCACGGGCACGTGTGTCGGACGCTCAGTGATGACGCAATCCATAGCGCGCCCACTTTCCCGAGGGCTGCCCCTATAAAAGAGCCCTCCAGGCTATTTCTGAAATGGGGCAGCAGAGGACCACACGGAGGCCAGGCTACTACGGACACACGTCTCCTCACAGGGGACACCCCACAGGGATCAGGGTAAGTCTCTGACAAGGGAGATTAACATGGCGCTTTTATGGCATTTCACTTATGGATTTTTCTACCCTTCCCTAGGCTTTGAGCATCCTCTATTGGGATGCCATCCCATCCAATCGGGACATTGAATCTCGGGGATGAGTCTTATCTTTTAGGATAGACTGCATATAGCTGCAAGTACTTTAACAAGTGCCATTCCCTGCTTTTGGGGTGAGGTGCCATTCTTATCCCTCCTCCATGGGGACCTTTACCACTCTAACTTTTAAAATACACGTCACAATAATGTACCTGGCACCATGGTGGCCCTCTCTCTGTCTCCCTCTCTCCTCTCTACTTGGTTGTTGGACACACGTATGTGTACTACCTATCTTTATTGGCATTGGGGAGAAAACTTCATAGATACTACTGCCTTTGGTTCTCCATCTTTTTTGCTATCTAAATTAAATCTCACTCCCTGAGTGAATAGCACCCTATATCTTCCTCTCCTTGAATACAGTATATCTATGGAGACACATTACTAATTTCTCCTTTTCCATTATATGTATTACAAACAGACCCGGCTGGTTTTGGACATATAGTCCATAATATAGGAATATCCTACTAGGATCCAACTTCGTGTGTGCTGCCGCACTCTTTTCCTTGGGGGCGCATCTCCCTCCCTCCTCTGCCTAAATACAACTCATACGTTTTACGAATTTTGACTCACACGTGGTACGTGGTAATGTATACATTTTTTGGCACTCTATATGGCATATCTAGGAGGGTTCACTATATGAAATATAGCGGTATCATGCAAGGCTTTTTACACATCAACTATAATAATATTCTGTATATAAATTATTACTTTTTACGATATTTGGGTTCTTATGCTAATTTGATGTAAGCCCAAGTAGAAGAAATGAATCCCCTGTTTACAGTTCTTCTTTTTCTCTTTTGCATTTCTTAGAGCGATAGGTACTTACCAAATAGAATTACTCTATACTCCTGACGAAGGTTCCCACATTCGGGCAACTAGAAACGCGTCGAGTATTCGGGGGTGCCAACCATCCGGGAGAGAATCAGTACCGTATTTTTTATATATATATTTTTTATGTTAAGTGTTGTCTTCACCATTATATTAATTTTTGTATAAATTTTTTTTGTCATGTGTTTTATACTGTCATGCATATTATGTATTGTGCACCCTGCTATTGGATACATGTATGATTTTGATACTATTTTATTCAATAATAAATACATTTCAAACAATTTTTCAGAAAATTCTTGGTGAGAGTGGTGTTCTATTTAAAGTCCCAGCCATAGGGGTTCTTTTTTGTCTTCCACCAACAATTGTTTGATAGCAGGTTCTCAAATTTTCTGCCAACAAAACTTTGTTGTCAGAAAGTTCGATCGTGTGTACACAAGTTCGTCGCACACAAGTTTACGCATGAACTTAACTTGTGTTCCCACGTTCGTAATTGTTGGCCAACATTTGTGTGACCGTGTGTATGCAAGACAAGTTTGAGCCAACAACCTTCGAACAAAAATTCACGGTTTTGTTGGCGGAAAGTCTATATATATATATATATATATATAAACTATATAATATATTTTTCCCACACAGGATGGTTATACTTCAATTGCACCTCAAAACACATTCTTCTACTCCTCCTGAGTATGGGGATACCACATGTGGGAGACTTTTTCAATGGTTGGACTGATTATATACCATATATTGTATCTTGTGTATCACAAAAATCAACCAATTGTATCAAAACCAGTGCACTGTAATGGCCACCACTTTTTGAGTGGTCAGGGGATATAGCTTAGTGCAGCATCACCTATAGCAGTTCCGATTCCTCCAAGAAAAGCAAACCTAGCCTACTGCACCAGGAACTCCCCGTACCCTCACCAGAAAGTACAGAAGACTGAATAATGGAAGACTAAAAGAGTTCATGTGGTTAAATGAGTGCAGTTGTCTGCAGAGTGTAGCTGGCACTGGTGTCTCACAGGAATTTAATTAGCGGTATGTGCATATGGGTCAGTTCAGTCTTCAGTAAACAGTAAACTGGTCAGTAAACTTGCAAAGGATCAGTCCAGACAGGAGGCAGAAATGTGGTAAATAAACAGGCCAGGACTGGCTCTGGTGAAACAGGCACTGGGCTGGCTAGAAATCAGGAACATTGCTGCTGGTTGCACTGGCCTAGTGACATTGTCACTGGTGTGGCAGCAATCAGGACATTGAGACTGGTGTGGTGTTTGGTATTCAGAAACATTTTGATGGCTGCACTGGTCTGATCACACTTGGACTGGTGTGGCAGTGATCAGGAACAATGTTTCTGGCTTTCAATGGTCTGGTGAAACTGGGACTAGTGTGGTAGTGATCAGGAACACTGTTTATGGTGTACACTGCTCTGATGACACTGGGGACTCTGGGAGCCCCCTTTAATAAGGGGGCCCCCAGATACCGGCCCCCCACCCTATGTGATGGTTTGTCGATGATTAGAAACACTGTCGCTGGCTTACACTGGTCTGGCAACATTGTGGACTGGTGTGGCAGCAATCAGAAATACTGTTGCTTTCTTACACTAGTTTGGTGACACTAGGACTGGTGTAGTGGTGATCAGGAGCACTGTTGCTGGCATACACTGGTCTGGTGAAACTGTGACTGGTGATCAGGAACACTGTTGATGGTGTACACTGGTCTGGTGATACTTGAACAGGTGTGGCAATGATCAGGAACAGTGTTGCTGGCTGCACTGGTCTGATGACACTGAGACTGGTGGTGATTGGGGACACTGTGATTGGCTGCACTATTATGGTGACACTGAGACTGGTGTGGTGGTTATTTTTTTTCCAAATAATATTTTATTAAGTTTGTAACATGTATATAGAATACAATTAACATTGTACATCGTACAGTGAAGTCAGAGTTATCATAAACAATACATTAGAAGGATCTTGTAGTCTGTCCATATAGATATATCAATCGGACAACAGAAAGAAAAGGAAAACCGTAAACAGGTAACAATTGGAACTTAGTGGTGCAGGAGATCACTCCCCTGATGCGGCACCCCATCTGGGATCTTTAGTGCCACCTCAGTGGAGAGGTCTCGTCTAGAAGACAAACTTAATACCCCTTACGGGAAAAGTCAAAGCAAATATCTGGTCGTCTGATAGTAGACGGTAGACTAGTTGTAGGAGAATTGTCAGTATATTATCGTGGGGAACAATACATTGCTCACTCAAGAATCAGGTGAGTTGGTCGAAGTTTGCTTGCAACAGTTACTGTTCGCAGCAGAGGTCCATGTTATCCATGGTTGCCATTGTGTTCGATATTTTGGGGTTTGGTCATTACTGGCTGCTAGTACGGTTTCGTAGCTATAGTGTAAGGCTACCAGATCAGTAACTTGGGATATAGTTAAGGGAGTATCAGATTTCCAATGTCTAACTATATTGAGTCTGGCCGCCAATAAAATGTGAGTGATTACGTATCGTATGTCGTATGTGAAGGAGTCAATGGTAAGGTTCAGAATTGCTAGTGCTGGGGTCGGTGTTATTTTATGGTCGGTGATCCTCGAGATAAGGTTGAAGATTTCTGTCCAATATTTCTGTACGTTTGGGCATGACCAGAATATGTGAATTGAATTTCCTACATGTGATTTACATCTCCAGCAGATGTTGGTGTTTCTAGGCCCAAATGAGGCTAGTCTGGCTGGTGTTAGGTAGTAGCGTAATGAAATTTTCTGCGTGATCTCCCAGAGGGCAGCACATTTCGTAGACTTGTAGATAGTTCTAAATGCAGATTGCCATTGGGATGTGGAGTATGTTTGTGCAAGATCCAATTCCCATCTGAGGTGGGGGTTCAATTTGACAAAGGTGTCTTTTTGTTGGATCAGGTTGTAGAAGTGAGAGATGCCTTTAACTTTCGAGGTTGGGCTGGTGAGGAGTTGCCAGGAATTGGGGTGTATAGTGTATAGGGGAAGAAGTTTATCTGGTATGCAGTGGCGAATACGGAGATAGTTGAAGTGTTCTGATGGAGGGAGGTTGTATTTAGATTGGAGTTGGGAAAAAGGTTTAAGGCGATTGTCATGTATTAATTGTTGGAGAGTCTTTATACCTTGAAGCGTCCAAAGTGAGATGGAAAGGTCTGGAGTCAAGTAGGTGAGAGAAACTAGAGGTATAGTAAATAGGGAGGAGGTCGGGATCTATTCGCAAGGGTGGAAAACGTTATCCAGGCTTGAGCCGAAGCTTTCATTGTCGGGGGTAAATAAGTCGGGATTGAGGTACCTAGAGGGGTACTGAGAAGCCAACTATGTAGGTCAGGTCTGAGGAGCGCGTGTTGTTCTAGCTGAACCCATGGTGTGTTGGAGTGGGGGTGGAACCAGTTGGGTAGTTGTGCTAGGAAGGCGGCCAGATAGTAGTCTCTGAAGGCTATGGAGCCCGTGCCTCCAGCTAGTTTGTGTTTGATTAGATGATGATGAGCGCATCTAGGTTTTTTACCGTTCCAAAGATATTTGTTATAGAGTGTTTGGAGGGACCGGAAGAAAGAGGTGGGGATTGGGATGGGGAGCGTTCGGAAGTAGTAGAGTATTTGAGGGAGACAGAACATTTTGAAAGCAGCGAGTCTGCCTGACCAGGAGAGTTCGTGTTTTGCTATGTCTTGTGAGGTTGTTTGAACGTTGTGTAAGAGAGGGAGGAAGTTAGATGTGTACAGGTGTTTGAGTGTTCTTGGTAAGTGGATGCCTAAGTAGGGAATAGTAGTGTTTGCCCACGCGAAGGGGTATTGTAGTTGTAAGACATTTTTCATGGTTGCGTTAATGTTGATATCAAGAATCAGAGATTTGGTCGTGTTTACCTTATAATAGGATACGGAGCTGAACCAGGTTAATAAGGTCTGTACCGCAGCCAGGGAAGAAGACGGATTGGTAAGAATTAGGATGACGTCATCCGCAAAGAGGCTAATTTTGTGTGTTGATGGTCCAATTTGAAGTCCTGAGATGGCAGGATTGGAACGAATATGTTCCGCTAGTGGTTCCATGATCAAGTTAAAAATGAGGGGAGATAGGGGGCAGCCTTGGCGTGTGCCGTTAGTGATGGGGAAAGGGCGGGATAGCATATTTTCAGTGAATACCTGGGCTTCGGGGTTAGAATATAAGGCCATGATGGCTTTTAGTATGTGACCCTTGAATCCAAACTTTTGGAGGACTGTGTTGAGGTATGCCCAGTGAACCCTGTCGAATGCCTTCTCTGCGTCCAAGGAAAGGAGCAGAGAAGGCGTTCCGGTGGATTCCGCGTGATGTATAATGTTGAGCATCCTTCTGGTAGCATCGGAAGCTTGTCTGCCTTTTGTGAAGTCTGATCGTGGTGGATGAGAGTGGGTAGTATTTCAAGTAGTCTGGTCGCTATAGTTTTGGCAAAAATTTTGAGATCAAGATTGAGCAAGGAGATTGGATGGAAGTTTCGGGGTACATTCGGCTCCTTCCCTGGCTTCGGTATCGTTATCACCAGCGCTTTTAAGTATTCTTTGTGGAAGGTGGAGAAGGAGGCAGCGTGGTTGAAAAGTACAGTTAGATGGGGGGATAGTTGAGAAGCGTAACGCTTGTAATACTCCCCGGTCAGTCCGCCTGGGCCTGGTGCTTTGTTGTTTGGGAGTGAGTTAATAGTCATCATAATTTCTTGTTCAGTGAAGGGGGCATTTAGGGCGTCAAGTTGGTCTCAGGTCAGGGTGGGTAGGTTTAAGTTTTGAAGGAATTTGTCAATGTTTTCCTGTGTGGGTTGGGGGGTATGAGGGTCGTGTGTTAGATTGTAGAGGTCCCCGTAGTAGGCGCTAAAAGCATCGGTGATGTCTTGGGGATTACTAAGGTGGCTGTTAGTGGGAGGATGTATTAGTTGGGCAATTTTAGTTTTGGTGCATCTGCCTTTGATGCGTTGTGCAAGTCTTTTCCCTGCTTTATTAGAGGTGGAGTATGAAGTCGCTTTTATTTTTTTCTGGAGATATTCATAGGAGTGTAACAGTAGGGATTTAAGTTCCTGTCGTAAAGAGAATAACTGGTCAGTTAGTAAGCTACTGGGGTTGGATTTATGGTCCAGCTCTAGTGCTGCGATGTGGGCTATCAATTGATCAACACGCTGCGTCCTCTTCTTTTTGTGAAGGGAGCTTAGTCTTATTACCATTCCCCTCATATAGGCCTTGTGAGCGCTCCACACCACGCTGGGGTCGGGCACGGAGCCCTGGTTATTTAAGAAAAATTCTTTAATGTGATTCGATATTTCTGGAACATAAACATCGTTTTGGACGATATAGTTGTTCGTTCTCCAGAGATATGAGTTCGATGGGGGGGGGGGACTCTTCTAAAGTAATAGAAATTGGGGCGTGGTCCGACCATGTCGTGGTGTGGATCCCTGATCGAGATACTTTCTGTAAAGATGTCCATTTATCAGTCAGGAATAGATCAATCCTAGAGTACGAGCGATGCCTGGCGGAGAAGAAGGTGAAGTCACGTTCGGATCCGTGGTGGCATCTCCAGACATCATAGAGTTCATGGGAGGAGATAAAATTTTTCAGAGGTGAGTTGTGTCTCTTAGTAGTTGACGTGGAGTCCATTAAGGGGTCTGGGGTTAGGTTGAAGTCTCCGCACATTATTAGGTGGCCCTTCAGAATAGGTGTAGCGTTCCGGAAAACTTTATGCAGAAATTTCATCTGGTGGGAGTTTGGGGCATAAACATTAATGAGTGTGTAAGGCACCTTGTTAATGGTGCAGGATAGAATAATAAATCACCCTTCTGGATCTGATATAAGATTCAACATGTGGAAGTCAATGGTATGCTTTAATGCTATCATGACCCCTCTAGATTTGGTGGCGTGAGAGGCGTGAAAGATGTGAGGGTAGTGACGACGGTTGCATAGGGGGGTGTTTGAGGGGAGTAGATGGGTTTCCTGTATGCAGAGGATGTCGCTGTGGAGAGCTGCCGCAGTTTTCCACAGTGAGTGGCGTTTAGCTGGATGGTTAAGCCCATTGGCGCTTAACGATAAAATGGTAAGTGTCATCTCGGTGGTGGGGTGTAAAGTAGAGATTGGATTATCACTCACGGTTAGACGGAAAATTCGGTGTTCTTGGGTCTCTGGGAACCAGACGCGGAGGTGAGGCAGTCCAAGGATTTAGTAGTAGGTATATACTATATGCTGCAAAAAGAGCAATATGTTAATAGTAGATTTCAATAGAACAATAGCGACCAGGAGAGGCCAAAAAAGAAGACAAAGAGAGGAAAAAAAAATATATATATATCAATCCGTAATCTGGAACAGACTTTTCTTTGGTGGTAGAACGAAAGTGACCTACGGGGGTTCACCCCCGTATGGAGTTTGAAGGAACTGGATGAGGTGTGGAAATATTCGGAGGGGTGCTACTGAGCACAAAAGCCTCCAGACAGGGGTAGAAAGAGTTTGTAACACTGGAGAAGAAGATAGGTGTGTCAGAATGTCAGAGCTCCAGGGAGCCTGGTTCACTGTTATAGGCCAGATGTTTCTGTCTTGGCGGAGTTATTCAGGTGGCGGCGAAGTCCATGTTTTTGTTGTACACGGGTGGTATCCCTTGGTGCGATGGTGGGATGGGAGGTTCTACCAGGATTCCCCAGGTATGGAGGAGCCTCAGGCCCTTGTCAAGATTGTTGACTGTGTGGGATTGGTCATTTTTTGTGATAAGGATTGTGGCTGGATATCTCCATTTGTATGGAATCTTGTGGTTCTGTAGCCCTTTAGTTATTGGGTTTAGCGTGCGTCTCAGCTGCAGGGTGTACTTGGAAAGCTGGCAGAGGTAATTTATCTTTAGTGCCTAGCAGTAATCTTTCTCTTACATGGTAGAAGTGCACTCTCATCAAAACGTCTCTAGGGACCGAGGCTGCCAGGCGGGACGGTTTGGCGATTCTGTGAATCCTATCAATGATCACATTGCGTGGAGATGCCTCAGGGACTATGATATGGATCAATTCTTTCGCATATCACGGTAAGTCCGCAGGGGGTACACTTTCGGGGACCCCCCTTAGTTAACATTGTTCCTGCGGGATCGGTCCTCGAGGTCGGCCAGCTTGGCGCGTACCCATGTTTGTTTTTCTTTAAGGTCCTCACAGGTATCAATTATATCATTAACTGTATGTGTGCAGTCTGCTAGGCTTTTTTCAGCATTGGTCACTCTATCAGCTATGAGGTGGAGATCTGAGTTTACTTTGGCAAATAGTGAGGATAGGTCAGTCATGAGGGAGGACTGAAGGGAGAGTAGCATTTCTTTGAGTGTTCAGTGTCCAGCACTGGCTGACCTGCTGTGGGGAATGCGGCCATTGAGGTTTGTAAGGCCTGGTTTGAGAGGAAGGGGGGTGAAGCCTGGGCCTCGATTTGCGGGCCGTGCGCCCGCTGCGGGGGCGAATCTAGCCGCATCCTGGCTTTAGCTGGACTCCCTGGTAGTGGGTCTGCCTCATGGGGATGTGTGGAGGGGGTACCTGTGTCACCATGGTCCTCTGGAGAGGCGTCCGGGAGGTCCGTGTATGCCGCTCGCGGCGCGGCCTGGCCGGTGCCATCTTGGATCGTCGCGGCCCGCTCCGCCGGCTTGTAGGCGAATTCGGTAAGTTTCTGGGTCTTATGGTCAGTATATCTTTTCCTCGAGGGATTCATTGTGCCCTCCGAGGTGCCCCGCTCAAGGATGGCTGTTGATTGCGTTCAGATTGTGGCCGTAGTCGCTGCGTACTGTCTCCCTGTTGAGGAGCTGTGGAATCAAGCGGCCATATCTTTTCCCAGCAAGCCACGCCCCCTGGTGTGGTGGTTATCACGGACACTGTGACTGGCTGCACTATTATGGTATTACTGTGACTGGTGCAGTGGTGATTGAAATGCTGTGACTGGTGTAATTGTGAGTAGGGACACCGTGACTGGCTGCTCTGGTCTAATGTCCTTAAACTACTGAAGTGGTGATCAAACAAAATACTTGGTTACACAAGCAGAAGATGTGTGAGGCCATATATACAGTATATACACACCCTCCTGCATCCAAGAAGTTCCCATCTGGTCGATCATGTGTAACTGCCAGAAGGGAAGCAGGTAGTGATGTTGCGAGATCTGTCAGCTTTACCCCCTCCTCCTCCTCCATGCTCTCCTCTACTGAATTGTCCTATGAACCACCAGTACCCCTAAGCATGCAAGGGGCTATTCAACGAGTCAGGCTAAAAATTGACATGCAGTGCTTCAGCTGGTCTGTTTAGGGGACAGGAACCACACTGGAGCAGAGATTATTTCAGTTCTGCAGGGGCAGGCCCAGAGGTGGTTCACGCCACAATAGCTTGAGCCAGGAATGGTGGTGTGCGATAATGGCAATAATCTCCTGTATGCCCTTAGATAGGGAAAGTTGACATATGTGCCATACCTGGCACATGTCCTCGATTTAGTGGTGCAGTGTTTCTTAAACAGGTACCCTTCTGAGACAGTCCAGAAGAGTCTGTAGCCATTTTAGTCATACACAGCCAGTGTTCAGTTGGCTGAAATTCAGCAGGAATTCCACCTGCCCGTAAACCACCTGATTTGTGACATGCCCACCAGGTGGAGCTCAGCTTTGGTAATGCTGCAGTGGGTGAACATGCAGTATAGGCTAATTCTTGCTTTCTTCTACCTCTATAGCAGTAGTTCTCAACTCCTGTCCTCAGGACCCACTAGCAGGCCAGGTTTGCAAGATAACATAGGGCCATCAATGAGTACCTGTGTGAGTATGGCATAACGACAGACTCAGGGCGGCTCTGATTTTTTCCCCATGCCAATGGCTGCTGATACAGGATGCATGCCCTGTACTGTCACCATTTGAGGAGGCGACAAGAATGCTGAGCCATGACAATACATGCATCAGTGACACAATCCCTGTTGTGTTCCTGCTGGAGCAGACTCGTGGCATTATGGACAGGACATTGAAGCAGAGGAAGACATACGCCAAACCTTAAGAGATGGTTTTCCATCCCCAGAACCCTTGGGAGTAGTACATGGATGGACGGAGGTAGTTCCAGATACTGTAATCCTCAGTGACCATAGAGACTCTGCTACTTATGCCTCCCAAAAACCTGTGCTGCAAAAGGACCCAAGAATTCTTGGCATCAAGG
The DNA here is from genome assembly GCA_028564925.1 of Lithobates sylvaticus. NCBI lineage: Eukaryota > Metazoa > Chordata > Amphibia > Anura > Ranidae > Lithobates > Lithobates sylvaticus. The sequence goes on from CM053028.1 coordinate 386,160,972, forward strand.
AGAAGGATCATTATTGGCTGGCAACCCTCCTTGACCACCATTAAAAGGGGAAAGTCTCGGAACTCATCCCGTTCCCCAGAGAGGGAGCAGAGGATGAAATATCTCTAGGACACCTTAAAGAAGAGTTTATGTAATGCCTTTCCAGACTCTGGTAGGTTAAAGTCTCATGGAAAAGCTAGTTTTGAGGCTTCTGTTGGTCAAAGGAGGAGCAGTGGAGAAGGGGGCCTCAGTGATGCATTTTAAAATTGTTTTAGTCCTCGTGCCCAGGGCTGTCAGTTTCTACATCCCATCGGCAGCGTCTGCATCATATGGTGGGAGATTATCTAGGGGTGAAAACAGACCTGGAGAGCTTTCCAGTCAAAGATCCACTGGGTTACTGGGTCATTAGAATAGACCACAGGTCAGAACTTGCCCAGTATGCAATTGAGCTGCTGGGCTGTCCTGCATCCAGCGTGCTTTCCAAATGGGCAGGTGGGGAGGTTTTGTGACAGATAAAAGAGCCCATCTGGCCACAGACTATGTTGACCACAGACTCAAAATGAATCATTCCTGGATTAGTAGCAGCTATCAGGTCCCTGATGGCGATGTCACCGATTAATTGTTTTTGGGTTGTGGAATCTCTGCAAGACCGTCTAGGCTGCCTAGCTTTGTGGGTATTGATTTTATTGTAAAGTAACTTTTTAATAAAGGTTTCATGGGCAAAATTAACACCCAAGGAACAATTTTCCCGCACCTGTTGCAGGTGCATATAATTAAATTTCTTTTACAGCAAGGCCAATTCTTGCTTTCTTCAAGAGTACCTCTATAGCAGTGGTTCTCAACTCCTGTCCTCAGGACCCACTAGCAGGCCAGGTTTGCAAGATAACTGAAATACATCACAGGTGATCTAATTTGCTGCTCAGTGATTGCAGTATTCTAGTCTGCATCTCCCCAAGGTAATACTTAAAATCTAGCCTGTTTGGGGGTCCTGTGGACAGGAGTTGAGAACCACTGCTCTGTAGGGTTACGGTGTGAAGGCACCACCAACACCCAAAGTTGCACCTGTTACTTCTATCCAAAGACTGCGAAACAGACACCATAATTCATCCCAAAAATCTTTAATCTTGTTCCGAGTGCACTGAATTGTGGCCTCATCATACAGACTGCCTCTCCAAGTCGTGGTTTACAAAATAAATACTGCAGGGCAAATTTCTTTTTTTTTCTTGATAAATGTCATCTATACACAGTACAGATGCACATCTTTACAGGCAGACTAAGGGGACCCCCCAGGGACTATATTTAAAGGAATTTTTCATTTTTATTGTTTCACTTTAAGCATTATTAAGTCACTGCTCATTTAAAAATTATCTTTATTAAAAAAAAAAAACTTTTTTGCATTGATACATGTCCCCCAGGGCAGTACCCGTACCCTCATACCCTTTGCATGCCCAATAACTTGCATATAAGCCTTCAAAATGGGCACTTTTGTTTTTTTTCCAGATTCAGATCCCATAGACTTTAATGGGGTTTGTTTTTCGGCTCCAAACTTTTGCGATGTTCGAAATTTCTGGTGGGAATCGAGAAGGGGGTCATTCAGGCCATCTCTAATGTACAGTACATGTATCCAACTATAAATAGGTGTAACTGTGACTGGTGACCAAAGGCAGCAAATGTGTGACTGGCAAATGTTATATATAGAATTCACCAGCTAATGTGTTGACAAATGTTTTGAAATATGTATTTATGTCTCAGATGCTAATGCTTATTGCAGAATTCCACTTGCAGTTTTAAAACTCTTTAACTACACTGAAATGCTAAACTTACCAGCAACCACTACCCTCTCCTATCCTTCTAACCACTCCATGATAGATTAAATATTACAGCCTACTCTTGCATGCAGATTTTTTTTTAAGTGCCTTTTCACTTCAGTGCTGTTCGTTGACTGCAGTTGAGGAAAGGAAAATAGTTTTCTGGGTCAGCAAGGATAAGCAATGTCACAAAAAATGCAGAAAAATGGCATGGATAACAGTGATACATATAACTCAATGGGGTCAATTTACTAAAGACAAGTAGACTGAACACTTTGCAAGGAAAGTTGCACTTTGCAAAGGGAAGTTGACCCAGAGCTTAGTGAACAAGGTGAAACTCTGCTGATTTCCATCATTAATCATGTGCAAGCAAAGATATATTTTTTCTTATTATCCTTGCACTTGAGTATTTATTGTAATGTGATTTCACTTTCATGAATCTAGAAATTCTTTATCACTGTACTGCTAGTCTATATTGTTGTACTAACACTTTTGTCATTCAAGGAGCTTTAAAGCCTGTTTTTTTTTTTTTTTACCTTAAGTTACATCAAAATAGCACATATTATAAGATGCATTCTGGGATCTATCTGATTGCACTGAATGGCATTGTTCTCATCTATGCATTTTCATGTGGTGTGCATTTGATAAAAAAAATGTATAAAACATTGCAAACATTGCTTTTGCTGTAAACCTAAATCTCAATGGAGTACAATGTTCGCCCTATGTTTTACAAATATTAACTTGTAGAAAAGAAAGAGAAAACTGTAGAGTAGTGATGCATTTTATGCATCCTTTACTAAATAAACTTACGGTGGCAGCTGCAAGCCCTGTTCATGCATCTACACTAATGATCTTTGCTAATTACAGTAGGGATATGGAATTAGAATCTGTGTGCTACATTAAAACTGGATAAATTAAAACAACCATTTTAGAGAACTATTATGTTCTTTGGGGGACCACAGTTCCTATTGATGCATTGGCTAATTAAAAACACCGGGATAGAACCTGAACAAACCATTATAGCTAAAGGTTACTTTCACACTTGAGTGGTATATGTCAAAACACTGTACTTCTCTGTAATTTGTATTATTGTAGCAAAACATAAAGCATAATATCAAATGTTAAAAGGCATACTAAAGACACAGATAATGATACTATTTACTGGTTTAATTTCATACATAATGTTCATTTTGAAGACTAATTTTATCATGCTCTGTGAACATTATCAATTATTTTCAATCATGAATGTGAGGTAAGAAAATAATAATTTAATTGATGTATATGATCTGTGAAATTGACACCTTGCTTAAACGCTGTTATTATAAAATGGATGCTAACTGCAGGTTATTTGACAGTTTAATTAACTGTGATCAAATTCATGAATGTACATGTAGATAATTTTGATGAATATTTACATCGGGTAATAACAGCAAAATCTGAAAAAAATGATATATTTATCTCAATCTGTCTGTCCATCTGACCATTCATCTATCTAAATCTCTTAAAATCCAAACAATTCCTAGTTTAAAAAATAAATCAAAAAGTTATTTTTTACTTAAATCCACCATCATATGGCTTCTCTTTTGGTAATGGAGACTGATGTTTCAGTGCTGCATTGCAGGTCTGTTGACTGACCTTGAAATCGTGAGCACTGAATGTAGGACCCTTCAACACTACAGACCAGAGGAATCAGAACTTGGCCTGCAATGTAATCTGGAGTTTTAGCTAAGAAAACAGGTGTTGGGGAAAAATAAAGTTTTTTTGGGTGGGTGGGCAGTACAGATCAACCTTAATTTATTCTTTGTCTAAAAGGGACACATAACATAACTAAACAGAAAAGAACAGAACAGAACATCATAACACTGATAAAAGTATATAGCGTTTCCTTTGCGTACTCACTCTGCAATTGCTACTCCCGGCAAATATTAGTAATTGTGTAATAAATATTAGTTCTGCAATCTAAAGTAAACCTTTGGTCAACCTTTAAAAATAGTATTTTATCTTTTTCGCTAGAGTTTTTTTAACCTTTACTGTTGTTTACACAGTTTCTGTTTGATATTGTTTAGTTCAAGTATTTTAGTGTAAAGTCACAGTTTGTTTTTTGTGACAAGTTGTGAATTAAAGCAAATTGTTTTATAAATGTAAATTATTTAATTTATTTGTTGTTTTTTACAAATAAAAAAAACTTACTCTTGGCATCCACTACCTGTAATCCTTCTGCCAATTTCCATTTTCTGAAAGACAAAGTATTCACAGTGCTAAATAACCCCCTCCCCACTGTTTGGATCTGGATATGGAAATTGGCACCAAGCACTGCATTTTGAAAGGTGGGGATGCTGTACTAGAGTCCCCCCTAACCAAAAGTATTGGTTATTTGCAAAGGCTCTTCTGGTGGATCCCTCTCAGGAAAAAAGATTATGCTAAGAAAAAAAAATCATAGTGTCTGCAATTTTCCTACAATTTAATATTATCATCTGTATTTTATTTATCAAAATTAGCACTCCATTTGAAAAAGATGTAGGTACACAAACAAAAATGATGTTCCCATGCTATCAAATTTATTTTACTTAACATATGCTTACCTTGTAGTGCCTCTGCATTTATATATTTCCACTCCCAAAAAGTTCCCTAAGTTGACCACTAACCTTTCCACAATCCACAGATACAATAGTTATGATGCCACTGGGTATCTGTGGATGACTCACATCCTTGCAGAAACTCACCTGGCCTGGCTGTGCATTAAATGTAGACTTTCCTATATCAAGCTCTTCTATTGTTAAGTTATCCTTCTTAAAAAACAATAAAATCTAGTAAATGCAAAAGTGCTTCTAAAAGTAAACATCTTAACCACTTCAGCCCCGGAAGGATTTACCCCCTTCTTGACCAGAGCACTTTTTGCAATTCAGCACTGTGTCATTTTTACTCACAATTGTGTGGTTATTCAACGTTGTACCCAAACAAAATTGACGTCCTTTTTTTTCCCCACAAATAGAGCTTTATTTTGGTGGTATTTGATCACCTCTGCGTTTTAATTTTTTGCTCTATAAACAAAAAAAAAGAGTGACAATTTTGAAAAAAAAAAATGCATTATTTTGTACTTTTTGCTATAATAAATATCCCTAAAAATGGCCTATATGTATTCTTCTACATATGTTTGGTAAAAAAAAAATGCAATAAGTGTATATTGATTAGTTTGGGCAAAAGTTATAGCGTCTACAAAATAGGGGATAGTTTTATGGCATTTTTATTTAAAAAAAAATGTTATTAGTAATTAGTGGCGATCTGTGATTTTTATCGGGACTGCGACATTATGACATTTTTTACACTATTTTGGGACTATTGTCATTTATACAGCGATCAGTGCTATAAAAATGCATTAATTACTGTGTAAATGACACTGGCAGTGAAGGGGTTAAGTGTGTCCTAGGGAGTGATTCTAACTGTGGGGGGAAGGGGTTACAACACACATGACAATGATCACTGCTCTCGATGACAGAGAGCAGTGATCTCTTTCTTGTCACTAGGCAGAACGGGGAAATGCTTTGTTTACAAAAGCATCTCCCCGTTCTACCTCTCCGTGACACGATCGCGGGCACCAGGTGGACATAGAGTCCGCAGGACCCAAGGTCATGGTCATGGAGAACGCGGCGGGGGCGCCCGCAGCGCCGCTTCTTAAAGGGGACGTACCTGTACATCCTTTTGCCCCCCAGCATCATTTTGCCAATGTATATTGGCGTGCCCTGCCCTGGTCAGGAAGCGGTTAATGTACAGTATATTGTATATCTAACATGAGAATGCTCTTACTTTATATAGTGGCTGAATATTAGGCTTTTCTAAACTGATGTAATGCATCCAATTGATGTTTGGTATAATATTATAACCAATTATATTTATATTTTTATATTAGTATGATTTCTGTTTTCAATATTACATCTGTTAGATTAAACAAAAGAAAAAAAACAAAAAAAAAAACAGATCCCCACATCTACACAAGCAATGTGGATAAAATAGGATTTTTATAACAGCTTACCTGTTAAATAATTTTCTTGGAGTACATCACATGATACAGAGCCACAGTAATTGTTGTATGGGTTATATAGGCACCTTTAGGTGATGAACACTGGCACACCCTAGACAGGAAGTTTAGCTCCCTATATAACCCCCCCCCCCTTTACTGGTAGTACCTCAGTTTTGTAGCAAAGCAATACATGTGTAACCAGAAAGAGGGGAGGGACCTCTGTGTCCCATGATGTACTCGAAGAAAATGATTTTTCAGGTAAGCTGTTATAAAAATCCTATTTTCTTTATCGTGCATCACGGGACACAGAGTCACAGTAATTACTGTATGGGATGTCCCAGAGCAATGCTATCTGAGGGGAGGGAGAAATAAACAAAATATTGGGGTGCAATCAGACCTGAGGACCTATGCTGCTGCCTGCAGCACACTGCGCCCAAAAGCAATATCCTCATGTCTTCTTACATCCACATGATAGAATCTGGTGAATGTATGGACTTCACAGCCCTGGTTGAGTGCACTTTGATTGGAAAAGGTGGAACTTTCCTCTTTAAACCATAAGCTTGAATAATTACTTGCTGAATCCACTTAGCAATAGTAGATTTTTATGCTGCATGTCATTTTCTAGGACCTTCAGGATACACAACAATCCATTTTCTGAATGTGAGCAGTCGCCTCCAAATAGATTTTGACTGCTCTCACTACATCCAGAGAATGTAGTGACTTTTCTTCCGTATAACAGGGTTCTGGAAAAAAATAAGGTAGAACAATATCCCGGTTTAGATGAAAACCTGAAACCACCTTCGGCAAAAAACTAGAATAAGGGCGCTTCTAAAAGTAATCCCGGGGGCGTGGCCTGGACGGAGACCGAGATGGCCGCATAACTTGTGAGCTCCTGCGTGCCCGGGACTATCCAACGACTTGAAAGGGAGCCTACCGCACTTCCCCTGCTATGCACAGGACCACCAGGAGCTCGTCAGCCTCCCGCACCCCCAGAGGCTCGCAAACCCACCTGGGAAGGAACATCCCGGAGTTATTCCGGGCCCAGAAGGTACAGACCCCCGCGCCGCTGCACGCGCCATTACAGGCCCAAGCCGCGGCCTCGCCTGACAGACATCTGCCTGCCCTCATGCCGGGAGCATCGTCCCCCACCCCTAGCGGGGCTCTACCCCCCAGCCTTCTCGACTTGGAGAAGGTTGCCCTAGACATAAAAAGCACCGTGACGGCGGCAATAGCGGACCTGAAGACAGACCTATTAGCCGTTGCACATCGCATTGATGGAGTGGAACAAACAACGCAGACGCACGCGGCGGCCATTCGCCAGGTACAGTCTGCTTATGACTCCCAACTGGCACAGGTCTTTGAGCTCCACAGGCATGTGGAAGACTTGGACAATAGGGGAGGGAGGCACAATATCAGGGTGCGAGGTGTCCCTGAAACTGTTGACCCAGGCGCCATCCAACAGACCATCTGCGCCATATTCAACGAGCTGATCGAGTGCCCCGCAGACTCCCCCATTGACATGGAAAGGGCACACCGCGCTCTCCGCCCCCGCCCCCCCCCCCCACGAGATAACGAACCCCCCAGAGACATAATATGCTGCATCGTAAATTTTCCCCTCAAGGAAGAAATCCTCCGCAAGGCAAGGGAAAGGGGATGCATACTTTTCAACGGTTCTGAGGTGAAACTCTTTCAGGATCTCTCCCAGATCACCCTCCAGAACAGGAGGGCCCTCAGACCACTACTAGATGCCCTACGGGCCAGAAACATTCAGTACCGCTGGAAGTTTCCATTCGGCCTCTCTGCATCCGCCAGGGGGCGCTCAGCTCTACTCAGAACACCAGAAAACCTCCAAGCTTTCTGTGAACAACTCGACTTGCCCAACATCGAGCTTCCGGAATGGTACGCGCTCTACTTCCCCATGGAGCCCTGGCTCCCGGTATCTCTCAACCCTTCTCCGAAAGCTTCCCGCCAAAGATCGAGGCGCCGCAGACCAGACCCGATGTCTCCGAACGCTCGTCCTTCACGCCGGGACTTCCACCAACGCAGCCCGTCACCGATGAATTTGTGATGGGACAAGCCAGATGACTGCCCGCCAGCCGCTTGACCAACACGCTCCAGCCTGTGAGTACCCCGCGATACCCTCTCCATCCACCCCTCTGCCAACAACCTCCCCCGGGTCTCTTCCTTACCCTCACCTCACTAGCACCTCCACCTCTCCAGACAAAGACCAGCTGCAGGAGACCGCAGTACCCTGATCTGGCTCCAAACGGGCCTTCCTCCCACGCTCGCTGCCCCGAGCCTCGACGGACTTGGCACCCAGGCCCCCGGCCTTCATAGTCTCTCACAGAGGACCTCACAATCTGATCACCCGCCTGACTCCTACCTCTCCGATGGGAAGTACCCCACAGCCCCGATACAGGCTCACGTTGTCTCCCCTACACGACCGAGATGTCCCCCTCCAGAGATGGCCACCGGAACCATGGCTTCCACCCCCACCTTCGTTCATTGGCCCAACACCTCGAACTACCCACCGTGGAGGCCTCTCTTGCAACCTGTCACCCGAAGATTCCCCACACACCAGAGGTACAGACTGTTGCTCGGGGACCCTTAATGGCCCTAGGCCCTGCTTCTCTTCCCCCAGGTGGACAAAACGCTCATGCACCCCCACTCCTCCATTTTTCTTTTTTGTTTTTCTTGGATGTTTGCCTCTCGTTTGTTTTTTTTTTTTTTTTTTCCTTTGGCCGTTGTCCCCTTCTTCTCACCTGAACTTTGTGAGAATGGGGTACCACGCACACACTTGCCTTAAGGGTTCTACAAACTAGGCCTCTGGTCTTTGCTAGCCATGACCTGGTCGTTGCTCACCCCCCTCCTGGAGGTGGCGGGGGCTGGACGACGACCCGTCTGACTAAACGCACAGGCCCCTTAGCTTCCTCTGGTATAATCCTCCAAATGTGCAATCTCCATGGAGATTGTGATGTCCCACCGTCTCCCCCCCCCCCGGGGGACCCCACCTGAACTCTGACCCCCCCACCCATCCTTCCTTCCCCCCCTCCCTCTTCCCCCCCTCTCCCCCCCCTCCCTCCTCCCCCCCCCTCCCTCTTCCCCCCTTCCTCCCCTCTCCCCCCCCTTCCTCCCCTTCCCCCCCCCCTCCCCCTCTCCCTTCCCCCTCTCCCCCTCCCCCCTCCCCCCCCCTCCTCCTCCCCCTTTCCCCCTCCCCCCTCCCCCCTCCCCCCTTCCCCCCTCCCCCTCCCCCCCTCCCCCCCCCCCCCCTCCTCTCCCCCTCCTCCCCCCCCCCTACCCCTCCTCCCCTCCCCCCTCTCTCCCTTCCCACCTCCTCCTCCTTCTCCTCCTCTCTCCCCACCCCCTTCCTCCCCCCTCCCCCCCCCCCCCTCTTACCCTTCCCCCTCCCTAACCTACCCTTCTACCTGAACCACTCGTCCCATCCCCCAGCTCCCGTCTGTCCACCCCAGACGGATCAAGCTAATGTTTAACCCCGTGGGAAGTCCTCACAGGCTGTTGACCTCACTCTGCACTATGTATACCTCAGAGATCTATTTTATTTTATTGTTCTCTTGTTTACTTTTATGTCTATTTCTGTTAGGCAATGTTTACTTGGTTTATCCAGAACCTGGATACTAGACAGTTAGTATTACGATATGTTTTAATTTGTATCCAGTTGTGCCTCCTGAAGTATGTGGACCCTTAATAGGCTCTTATCCATTACGGTAGGCTCCCTATTACGCTACATCGACTCTTATCCCAGATAAGATACCTCCCCTTCATTGTCCGGACCCCCGGGCCGCAGCAATGCTGTGGTCTTCGTTCAACCTTCTTCCCCCCAACGGCAGTCTTTTGGAGACTTTGCTGACACACCAGGAATTTCCTAGAAATCCTTTAGGTGGATAGTTTGACTACCTCCACCTCTGGTTATTCTTCTCCCCCTCTTCTCCTACTCCCTTTCCCTTTCTCTCTCTTCCCTCCCTCTCCCCCCTGCCATCCCATTCCAGCTCCCCTCCCTTCCTCCTCCCTAACTACACCCCCCCCCCAGGGGAGTGGTCCCTAGTCACCCCCACCTCTAAACCACGACTCACCGAACAGACAGGTGCCTACATTAGATGGCTACTAACCCTTCCACAATGAAATTAAGAGACCCCCTGACACTGAAGTGCGTCTCATTAAACGTTAAAGGCCTCAACATCCTAGAGAAAAGGTCACAGGTTCTCTCTTCTTTCTCCAAACACAAAGCTCACTTCATTTTTTTACAGGAAACCCACTTTAGATCTGATTCCATTCCTAAACTTTCCAACCATATCTATCGCTCAGTCTTACACGCCACCAACCCTGAAGCCAAATCCAAAGGGGTCGCGATCCTTATCTCTAAACACGCAAACTTCCTTCTGACTGACTCCCTAGTAGACCCGGAAGGCAGATATTTATTCATTAAAGGAACGTACGCCTCTAAACCAGTTACATTGGCCAATATCTATTGCCCTAACGAGCACCAGGTATCATTCTTCCGCAAAACCTGTGCGCTCCTATCATCATTCCAGACCGGACTGGTTCTCCTGGGTGGCGACTTCAATGTCCCCTTGAACCCTCTTCTGGACACCTCCACAGGATCATCCTCCCTCACCTACATGGCACTACGACAAATCAAGGCCCAACTTCAAACCCTGAACCTACACGATGCCTGGCGCATTCTATACCCTTCTTCCAAAGATTTCACTTATTTCTCGCCCCCACACCAAAAATACTCCAGGATTGACTTATTTTTTCTGTCTCAGACTGACCTTTCTGCCCTACACCACTCTTCCATTGAACCGATGTTCCTGTCAGATCATCACCCCATCTCGATTACACTCTCGTTCCCAGAAGCCAATCCCAAAACCAAGGTATGGCGCTTCAACCCTTCGATTATACGGGACCCGGTATCCCTTGAACACATTCGTTCACGTATCAGACTATACTTCCAAGAGAACACTAGTCCTGACATCTCCCCCATTTCCCTTTGGGAAGCACACAAATGCGTGATGCGGGGCGAATTACTGACCTTGAACGCAATTTCCAAAAAATCCCATCAAAAACGAGTGAATGACCTTCTCAAAAGATTGAAAACTCTCGAGTTAGCCCACAAACAGACTCAGGCCCAACACACCTTACAGGACCTAATCCAGACCAGGGCCCTCCTCACAGAAGAACTAGGGAAACACACAAGGAGACGATACATTCTGGGTCAACAAATCTTCTATGAGCAGGGCAACAAAAGTGGACGCCTACTGGCGCGCTCAGTCCAAGCTGCCAAATTGTCTTCCACCATTCACTCCCTGCGCGATCCCAAAGGTTCTCTTTTGGCCAAAAACGAAGACATAGCGAAGGAATTCGAACACTTTTACCACAAGCTCTATAACCTCCACCCCGGCCAATCACCCCACTCCACAGGAGACACACGCCACTCACTCATAACAGACTTTCTCTCCCAACATGGTCCCAAGCCCATTCCCCCCCAACAAGCACGAGCCTTGGAAGGTCATTTTTCTAGCTCGGAACTAGAGTCTGCCCTGAAACAAATGAAGGTAGGAAAAAGCCCCGGCCCCGATGGCTACACCCTCCAGTACTACAAATCTTTTGCTGACGTACTCACCCCTAGCCTCCTACAGACATTCAATGCCCTGGCAGTACCACAAAACCGACCAAACAGATTGCTAGAGGCGCACATCACCGTGATCCCAAAAGAGGGCAAGGACCCTCTGCAGGTAGCTAACTATAGACCGATCTCACTCCTTAACGTGGATATCAAGCTCTACGCAAAAATCATTGCGAATAGATTGCTTCCACTGATCCCTGATCTCATTTCCACTGACCAGGTAGGCTTTGTCCCGGGCAGGGAAGCCCACGACAACACCATCCGCACCCTCAACTTACACCATTGGCTCACGTCCTCTAAAACCCCGGGATTCCTCCTCTCACTCGACGCCGAGAAGGCGTTTGACAGAGTGGCCTGGGACTACATGCAGGCAGTCCTAAAAAGCATTGGCCTTGAAGACCGCATGCTCACATCAATAATGGCCTTATATGCCGGTCCCACCGCCGCGGTGAGGGTCAACGGCCACCTGTCAAACGCCTTCCCCATCAACAATGGTACGCGCCAAGGGTGCCCCCTCTCTCCCCTGATCTATATTCTCTCCCTAGAACCCCTCCTGAACAAGCTCAGAGGGAACCCAGACATTAAAGGACTAAAAATTAAGGATAGCGAATTTAAAGTAGCCGCCTTCGCAGACGACATCCTGCTCTCCCTCACCAACCCTCGCACATCCCTGCCATCGCTCCTCCGGGACCTCGGGGCCTTTGGCTCTATCTCGAACCTGAAAATAAATTACTCCAAATCGCATGCCCTGAATGTTTCCCTCCCCCCTCAAGAAGTAACACACTGCCAGGAATCCTTCCCGTTTCACTGGGAACAGACTGCCATCACCTACCTCGGAATCCGGATTCCGCCCTCCCTCACGGATCTCTATTCCCTTAATTTCCACCCAGCCCTCATCAAAGCTCAGAATCACCTTAAAGAATGGGCGTCACTCAATGTGTCCTGGTTTGGCCGGGCAGCCTTGATCAAAATGATCATACTACCACGCCTATTGTACTTGATTCAGACTATCCCGATGGCCATTCCGACGGGCTTCTTTGCCTCATTCAGGAAGGCATGCTCGACCTTTCTTTGGAAGGGCTCCCCCCCTAGGATTAAATACTCCAGACTCACCCTTCCCAAATCTGCAGGTGGCATAGCTCTCCCAGATCTGCACAAATACTACGTAGCCTGTCACCTCACGAGAATAGCAGACTGGAATATTCACTCCCAAACGAAGATATGGGTTTCTCTGGAAAACGCGTTCTCCCCCACCCCAATACATCTTCTCCCATGGCTACTCCCTAAACAGTGGCCCCCGAACCTAACCACACACCCCTTCATCTCCACCTCCTTGGCGCTTCTTAGGAAAGCCCCAACAGGAAAGACTCTTGCACCCACCCCGGGGCCACTAACCACACTGAGAGGGAACCCGGATTTCCCTCCAGGTGAGGGACCCTCCTTCCTCAGACAGGAATGGCCCTTCCAAGAGGTCCTGGCATATCAATTATTCACTGGGGGCAAACTGGCATCGATAGACGATCTTAGAAACATCTCTACAACTTCATCCTTCCCCTTCTGGACCTACAGGCAAATCTGCCACTTCCTTTCCACACACTCTACTCCCGCCAACTGGACAAGACGACTCACCCCGTTTGAAACACTTTGCCACAACAGGACCCCCCAAAGACACCTTATCTCCCTGCTCTATACTGCCCTTACAGACACAGTAGACCTGCCATTATCCTCCTCACAAAAATCTTGGAACAGGGACCTCCCCTCCCCCTTGTCACACACGGAATGGTCCAGAGTCCACGAATACGCCCACAGGGGCTCCTTGAATGTCGCCACCCAGGAGAACGGATATAAAATACTCACTAGATGGTACAGAACGCCATCCCTCCTCCACAAATTTTCTCCCTCAGTCTCTAACTTATGTTGGAGATGCAAAACTGAAGTTGGAACCATGCTCCACATATGGTGGGACTGTCCACTCATCCAAACCTTCTGGAGGGATGTCCATAGACTCACCTCATCGATCACCACCTACTCCCTAGACTATACTCCAGCTCAGTTTCTCTTGCACCATACATCCATACCAAGGAGAGCATACCACAAATCTCTTGCCATGCATCTTGTCAACGCTGCTAGAATCTGTGTCCCAAGACACTGGTGTTCTACTCAGATACCCTCACTCAAAGAATGGTTCACGACCATATCAAAAACCTGTGACATGGAGGAGTTAATACACATCTCACAAGAGAGAATAGAGACCTTTTCTACTACCTGGGCCTGCTGGTCATATTTCAAAACCACCCACGAGTACAAACAACACATGCCCCCCGAATAAGATAAAACATCTCCACGCCTAAGTGGCTCATTGGGGGGATGTACGGGACCACTCCCCTATCCCCTCCTCCATCTTTCTACACCATCTTACCAGCCAGTATCCTTTCCTGCCGACCCTGCTTTTATCCCACCCCCCCTACCTCCCCCCCCCCCCCTTTTCTTCTTCTCTCCTCTCAGACTTTTCTATCATGCAGGTGCTATGGACTAGACACCTGGAGCACTAAATCTTCTACCCGGATCAATTGAAAACAGACCCCCTCCACTAATGGCTCTAATCCATACGCTCTCTCCCGCCATACTGTAGGAAACCCCAGAGCCGCATCTCTAGTTATGTTTTTCATTGATATCATTCTGTTCTGTATTCACTGTTGATCTATGTTATCTGCACTATTGTACAGTATACCCGTGTATAACCTCTGTATACGTTCAATAAAATCTTTATGGAAAAAAAAAAAAAAAGTAATCCCACAGTTGATCTGCCTGCAGGACCACTTTTATCATACACAGAATAGTCCATAGTAAAAAATGATAACAGGGTTATGGCAGCTAGCTCAAAGTAATGACATAATCCTGTATACTATGTTTATTCAGACACTAGGGTTTGTATTGTGCATCCTACATAATGAATTTAGCAAGTGAATTCTATAACATAAACTACAAACTGTGTTCAACACACTTGTTCTGAATGCTATATGTGTCTGCCTATATGTAACTGATAGACAAAACAAATGTCCCTACTTTTTGATTGATTATTCCCTTTAGTTAATATCTCACTGGGTGCTAGACATGTGCATTCATTTTTGTCCGAATGCATTTTCGTCCAAATTTCGGGTATTTTTGTTATCGTTTTAACAAACGATAACGAACGTGCAGAATCCGAAAACCGAAAGATTCGACATAAAGAAAATGCTTTATTTTCATTTTCGTTGTGACAACAGTTCCATATAGATAGGAGATTTGACATGACACTGACAATAGTGATCTGTGTCCATCGAACCTGTGGTCGAATGTGCCTAACCTTAGCTCTATTAGTCCAAGATTATTCGACTTTGAGAGAAAAGATTTGACATAAAGATTTGACGAAGCAGCCGACGCGAGCGGACATTTATGGTCAAATGCTTTGAACATAGGCTATAGAAGAATTCTAATGTTGGTTGACTAGTAATAATAATTAATAAATATAATTATTACTAGTGTCATACAACATTAGAATTCTACTATAGCTTGTAGGCAGAATATTCTACCGGAAATGTATGATTGCGGCGTTGTACAGTTTAGCTGCTCCGCCGAATCTTCTTAGAACATTCGACAGACACCATAAGCCTTCAATGACAGATTCAACCTTAATTATTTCGGATTTTCGGACAAATGCATTTATTAACGAAACAAAATAAATAAAACCGAATTTTGGGAGTAACTAAATTAATTTATTATTTGTACGAAAACAAAATTCCTAAACAAAATATTTCAGTGTTCACATGTCTACTGGGTGCAATATAGTTTGCTAATGTTTTTGGTCTTCTAAATATCATATTGCTTTTTCAAGTGAGAATTTTGTTCAAGAATATACCAGAACTCGTTTTAAATGGTTCTGATTTTGCTATCATTAGTTTTGTGTTTAGTGTACAGTATTTTGCTTTAGTGTATTTTGCTTTTGTTTTAGCCTTAGAAAATCTTCTCATTGAAGGTTTCCTTATTCTTTATTGCATATGATATCATCAATGTATCCTCTATTTAGAAAAGGTTCACACCAAGTGGGTTGTTTGAATAGATTAACTATCTTAAAAATAGATTGGCATAACTCAGTGTGAACCTAATCCCCTATAGCTGTGTCTTTAACCTGCAAAATAATTTATTGTGAAATAGAAAAAAAAAATGTATAGCCAGAATAAATTGAATTACCTGTAGCAGAAATTTTGCTTGCTGTACTGGCATGTATTAATCAATTTCTAAATAGTGCTTTACACTTTTTAGGATTAAATCATGTGAAATACTTTAATATAGAGCCATAATATCCAGTGTATATCATTAGTAAGACTTGTTCCACCTAACATGATTGAATTTATTTATATTCTGATGCATAGGATGGGAGATTCTTTACATATATTTGTAAATGTATATCAGCATAGTGAGAAACATAGCTAGGTATTGAAATACTTTTTTGGATTTTTAGGATTAGAAATGTGTACATTGTTTTGTTCAGCTTTGTTGACCAGCCCATTTGTATAGGCTTCCCCCATATGCATAATGAATTCTCACACTGTACAAAAATTGCTGTGGTATAATATAATATAACATAATATAATATATAATAATATAATATTTATTGATCATTTAAGATCCTCATTGCTTCAAAAAATTTAGTTCTATCTTGCACAACTACTCCTCTTCTCTTATCTGCTTTGCATGTAATCAGAATATTCGTGTAGACTACTTATTTGATTTAATTTCACCTAATGGTATTTCCCTGTTTTTTTTTTATTTTTATTCTGTCATAACCTTGGGAACTGAATATTTCCATAAAGGCCCTCTATAATGTGTTGTATAGAATGAATAGATGTGTTACAAAGGAATCTATTTCTTCTGCTAAGGGTGTAGTACAAATTGGTAGACTATTTTTTGGTTTATTATTTGCATGGACAGTAATGTGGCTTGGTGGTTAACCACTTCAATACAATACCTTTCTGCAAAGGCCAATTTTCAGTTTTCAGCGCTGTTGCACTTTGAATGACAATTGCGTGGTCATGCAACACTGTACCCAAACTACATTTTTAGAATGTTGTTTACACAAATACAGTAGAGCTTTATTTTGGTGGTATTTAA